>VXAX01005396.1:10760-49859 GCA_013399835.1 Leptocoma aspasia | reverse complement strand
TTCCCGGGGCAGAGGGTGCTCGGGGCGGGTCACGCATCGGGCCCGCAGCGCACCCGCATTGCGTGTGCCAGACCCCCGCGGCACACACCAGACCCGTACTGCTGCACCAGAGCCCACGGCATGCGCTGGACCCCCATGGCACGCACTGGACCCATGCCTGACTTATCAGACCCATATCTTATGTACCCTGACCCACACTGCAAACTCACCTGGACCCCCATCACACCCACCGGTCTTGCTTCACAGCCCTGGACCCATATGGCATGCACTAGAGCCACACAGCAGCATCAGCCACACATTGCACTCACCAGACCTGCGCTGCACTCGCCAGACCCACATCTCATGCACCTGACCCACTTCACATGCAACAGACCCTCCCTGCATGCCCCAGTCCCACATAAACACCAGACCCACATCTCATTGCACCAGATCCTTGTCACATGCATCAGACCCTCCCTGCAAGCACCAGACCCTCCCTGCATCCACCAATCCCATATCACATGGATCAGACCCACATCACATGCACCAGACCCTCCCTGCACACCCCAGACCCACATCTCATGCACCAGACTCTCCCTTCAAGCACCAGCCCCACATCTGCTCGTGCAGCATCCCAAAGTGTCTCCGGCACCATGGGGCGTTGCAGGAGCTGGGGCTGCTCTGCAGTTGGCATTTTATTATTTAATGGCTTCATGCTCCATCTCCAAAGGGACACAGGAACACCCGAGCGGGTTGATGAGCCGGGTGCTCTGTTCTCTCCTCCCCACAAGGTCAGCGCTGTGGCTGTCGCACAGAACCCACTGCTGGGTGCCTGTTCTTATAAAATCCCAGTGTTCCCACCCTCTCTGGGCAACAGGCACGTTGTGCTATGACCATGTGCCAGAAGATGCAAATCCTGGTGTCCAGGGGTCCCAGGGTGGGGGTCAGAGGGGCAGTGCCCGTGCTGCCATCTCGAAGTGCTGCAGCGGGCTGAGGCAGGAGATATGGTGTGTGGTTAAAGTAGGCCATTCCAGCGGTGTGGAGAGCAGGGCTAATCCCCCGGCACTGCCTCATTCCCAGCCCTCGCTCAAGGTGGATGGTGGTTAGGGAAGACCTGCTTCCGCCGCGCCGAGGCACGGAGGGGAGGAGGAGCTGTTGCACTGGAAGCTGGGTTTGTCTTCCAGGTTTTTGCCTTTGTATTTCAAAGGAGTGGGCTGTTCCTTTTGCCTCACACAGCTCAGCTCGCCTCCTGCCGGAGCACCCCTGCAGGATGGGCTGTGCAGTGGGATGTCACCTCCATCCCATCCTGCTGACCTTCTGGGTGACCTGCTGGGGTGAGACCACGGGGTCTGCATCCTGGGTGTCCCACTCCTGCTCTCATGCTGCTACAGCACTTGTCATGGAGTTCCCATTTCCCTTTGGCTTTAGAGTCCCCAGCGAGAGCCCAGCCTTTGCCCTCTGGTCAAGCACCTTATTTTTAGCTAATGAGGGCTGGGAATTGCCACCTCCCCATTTGGAGCTGCAGCCAGGTCAGCTGGAAAAGTGATGAGCTGCATAACCCGAGCTTTCCAAATGGTGTCTGTTTTCCTGTAATCTCTGGATGTCAACTCAGCGTTTTATAACAAACAGGAGAATAAAAGGAGATGCTCCTGCCTTTTGGAAGGGGATACAACCACTCTTAGCAACACTGATTTTTCTGGTGGTGTTGCATAAACACCCCATGGGGTTTGTCTCTGCTTGTGCCCCAAGCACTCGGCTCTGCCCTGAGCTGGATTTAGTGGTGGCTTTGGCAGTGCAGGGTTAGCAGTTGGATTTGAAGGTATTAAAGGTATTTTTCTACCTAAATGGGTCTGTGATTCCATGATCTCCCTCTGTCTGGGAGCCAGGTGAAGCTTTGGGATGAGCCCATCTACACTGGAACAGAGGCCCCCAGCCTCTGGAGATATTGCCACATCCTTGTAATCTTCTTGGAGCATAAGCAAAGCAATCCCTGGATCCCAAAAGTCCCCCATGGCAGGAGGAGGAGGAGTGGACATAGTCATGGATGTTTGCTCCCAGCTGCCCAGGTGGTGGCCCCAGTGCTGGCCCCCTCCTGCACCAGGATTTCTGGCAGCCCTGGCTGCTGGATCCTGCTCCTTCCCACTGCCACCCAGCTGTGTCCCAGTCCTTTTTCCAGTGCAAGCAGCCCTGGCCTTGCCAGTGTCCAGGAATAAGGGCTCTGCCCCACATCAGGTGGTGGTTGTTGGCCACATCCAGCACTTTGCTTGTTTAGTGTGTAGAAAAGCAGAGCCGGTGTCAGGAAGGCAGGGTAGGTCTTTGGGAGCCCTTTTTGGTCCCTGGAAAAACACAGCTGTGGTTTCCCTCTCTGTGTTCCCTCTGCTTTTAATCCTGTTCATCCTGGGAGGCTGAAGATCTCCCAGGGGACCCATGGGGACACCACGGCTCCTCTCCCAGGTCTCTGCAGTGGGTGAAGCTGCTCTCAGACGCTTGGGCTCAGTGCCACCATTGCAAAAGATTCCTCACACAGGATGTGCCAAGGGAAACACAGGAATCCGGCAGCAGGCAGGGTGATGGGAGCCTCGACAAAGGAAGCACTGAGCGAGAAATCCAGGGAAATGTGGTGGCTGCTGGCACAGCAGTGTTGTGCTGAAGGTTGACATGGGCGGCGAGCTGCGGGCTCTCACACCTTCTCTCATGTTCCCCATGGGGATGGGGTGAGCTGGCAGCAGCTGGATCTCTCTGAATCCCACAGAAGCTGACCTTTGGAAGCTGATGCGAGCAAACTCTTGAGCCTGCAGCCGTGAAACCCTCAGAGGAACAAGCTCAGGAACCATCTGAGGCTTCACTGAGCCAGAGATGAGGTCTCTCCAGGGGTCCTGTGTCCCTGTTTTCCACATGAGAAGCATCTAGGAAGGGTCATACCTGCCCAGCCTGGTTTCTCCATCACTAACACAGCCAGGGGATCCAGCAAGGAGTGGGGAAGTAGCAGGATTTGAGGCAAAGAAGCATCTCTGTGGGGCAGTGATCCAGCTCAGCCTGGGGAAATCTTCCTCTGGGGCACCAGGCTGAGCCCCCACTCTGTCACTGCTCTGTCACTGCTCTGCCATCCATCACTGCCACAGTGTGATCAGTAGTTCAGCAGGAGCTGGGGACCCAGCAAAAGATGAGCCCCATGGTGTCACCCCCCTGGGACAGTGGCAGTGTGGGGGACTTGTGCTGATTCTGCATTGCAGCCCTCTGTGGGGGATCCTCTTTTTCATGCTGTAGCTCCAGCTGTTTCCTTATCAAGGCCCATTGCTTTTATTTATCAGGAATTCTCCAGGCTAATTCCACTGCATGGAACAAGCCGTGGTTTGTGCTGTTTGTAAAAGCTCTGCCCTTCTGTTCCACGTGTGCTGGGAGACTCACAGGGAGTTTTGCTGTCGGCAGCACCAGCAACACACTGGTCTTTGCAGTGGGCAGTGTCCACCCTGCTCAGCCCTCAAGCTGCATTTCAGGGGATTTGTGGGGTGCTGGACCACATGCAGGTGGTTTGCAGGACAATCTCTGGATTTGGTATAAGTTGGAGTGTTGGACCCTGGCCCATGCTGGCATTCCCAGGTAGTGAGGGCAGACACAGGTGCTGTGCTGAGCAGGATCCTACTGGTCCCCCCATATGGAGACAAGCCAGTGCCCCCCAAGTCACCTTGGTCTTGGTCCATGAATTGCCCTGACCACCTCTGCTGTGGAGAAAGGCTGAGAGAGCTGGTAGAGAAGGCTCTGATGAGACCTTAAGAGCCTCTTCCAATGCCTAAAGGGGTTCCAAGAGAGCTGGAGAGAGACTTTGGATGCGGAAATGGAGTGGCAGGACAAGGGGGAATCCCTTCCCACTGACAGAGGGCAGGGTTAGATGGGATATTTGGAAAAAATTCTTCCCTGTGAGGGTGGTGAGGCCCTGGCACAAGTTGCCCAGAGAAGCTGTGGATGGCCCATCCTTGGAAATGTTCAAGGCCATGTTGGACAGAGCTTGGAGCAACCTGGTCTAGTGGAAGGTGTCCCTGCCCATGGGAGAGAGCTGGAATGAGATGGTCTTCAAGGTCCCTTCCAACCCAAACCATTCTGTCTTTTTAACCCCCTGCTAAGGGGAGGGATGCCACCCACTAGACCAGGGCTAACCTGGCTTTTCCCTTGCTTTCCTGGTGAGGTTCCATTGGTACTGCAACTACTCATCCTGGTCCATGTGATGGGGGTAATATAAGTGCAGATCCATAATTTCCCTCTGCCTTTAGTAACCACGTACCACATGGGAAGGTGTGTGTTCAGCTTTGGTGCTGAATCTGCCCACCCTGCCTGTCCTGGGCAGCCTGTGGGCACAGTGAGGCTTCTGGAGAGACTGAAGTGGCCCATTGATCCTTTGGGAATAATGACAGTTTATTATCACTGATTAAATTCCAGACACCTTGGGTGCTGTGGGAGGCATCAAGCCTCAGTGTAGGCACCAGGCAAGTCTGCAGCAGTGGGAGGAGGAGGAGGAGGAAATGAGGTCCCCAGACATGAGGCCAAATCCAGGTGTCCCCACAGAGCCATTCCAGGCTGTGGATGCTGGCAGCAGGTGCCTGGGGTGTGGTGTGGGGTGCTCTCAGGAGCCATGCTGGACACACACGTGCCATCTGCAGTGCTGACACTTGCTGGTGTCAGTGGGGCATGGAGGGACCCCTGCACAGAGCAGTGTGGCATGAGGGTGACCTTGCCATGAGTGGGGAAGATCCAGGTACAGCTGAGCTGATGACGAGCACTACAGGGCTGATGCTGGGCACCCCTGGGATAATACCAGATACCACTGGACTGCAGGGGAGACGGTGAGAACTCAACCCTCTCAAATCTCCCTAAATCCCTGCTCGAGGGCTGTTGGAGCCCAGGCTGTGCTGCAGCCCCACGTGGCGCTGCTGGAGGGTGAAATCTGGAGGATGCTCGGCCGGCGTGAGGCCACGCGCGGCTCTTGGTGGATGCTGATTCACGCTGCTGCAGTAGCAGAGCTCGCTGCCTGCTTGGGAGCAGTGATCCAGCAGGACAGAACACTGCCTTCCCCTGCCCGAGCCATCTCCAGGCAAATCCATCTCAAATGGGAGCAGCAGGATCCCCAAATCCTTCTTGCAGTGTCCTAGGGGTGCTGGCACCCTCTGTCATGGGGCACTGTGCCTTCTGGGACTTGGGGCTTCACAGCACCAGCGCTCTGGGATCTTTGATGCCCTGGTTTGGGGATCAGGGAGCAGCAAATCCTGGGCAGAGGAGGGGCCTGGGCTGGCCAGGGTGGCCTTTGAGGTATCCTGGAAAAAAAAATAACCTGGCATTGCAAATGTAGAAGGCTGCACTGGTGTGAGCTGGGTGTGCCCCCCTTCCTGTTCTGCCTCCCCTGTTGTCCCACTCCTTGCACTCCCCTGGAGCAGGGCCAGCAGCATGGAGTGTTTCCTGTCACCCATTGATTATCTGTTGGCAGGTCCCATCTCCTGCATTGCTCTGCCAAAATCAGAGATAAATGCTGGCATTGTGAACAGGCCTGGGGATGGGGGGGCACCCCGTGCTGCCCCTGTCCCGTTGGTCTCTGGCAGTCTGGGAGCACAGTGGGGATCCCAGCAGTGCCATGGGATGCCCAGCAGGATGCGGGTGCTGAGCAGATGCTTCCCTCACTCCCTCACATCCTGCCTGTGCCCAAGGTGCTGCAAGCCTCTGGATCTGGCCTATTTATTTACAGGAAAGTGAGCTCTGTATTTCCCTAGGGATTAGCAGCTGCTGCCTCATCATGCAGGGATCTGTTCTTCCTTCACCTGATTTCACTGCTGAATGGGGGATTTGCACTTAATTAAGGAAGAGCAGGCACGCAGCCCACTGCAGGGAGAGCTGCCTGCCCGGGGAGCTCCATGGCTGGGTCAGAGCCCTTGTACCATCTCTGCCCCCAGTAATGCCACCACTGCAGGCACTCTGTGTCCCTGTGGCATTACCCTGCTTCCTGACAGGAATGGGGATCTGGGAGCAGGGAAATCTTGTCCCATGATGAGAAATGGGCTCCAGACCATGGGCAGGCACCTGCTCTGCTTCTGATCTGCCTTTTAAATTAAGAACACCCTTGCCCTGTGCCCACAGGATCCTGGTGGGACCACAGGCATGCAGCATTCCGGCATTTCTGGGCTATGGGAGACAAGTGGGAAGCACAGCCCAGATGTGCAGGAGATGCTGTCCTCATCTGTCTCTGTACTGGTGGCCCTGGGGACTATACTGGTGCCCTGGTGCCAGGGCTCACCCCACAGGGGCTCTATCTCATCAGGGCCATTTTCCTGCCTTCACCTGCTCTCTCTGTTGCCTTCGCCCGCAGTTCCCTGTGCCCAGGAGCCGTGGCACCACTGCCATGTCCGTGCCGGGGAGCAGACGCGCGTCCACAGGATCACGAAGGTGAATATGCTTCAGCCTCTGGCCTCGGGACTGGACAGCAGCGCCTGCAGCCGGGATGAGACGATCCCTACGATCCCCACACCTCCACCACCAGCTGCCACTCCGCAGCACGAACCCCCAGCCCAGCTTTCGGGGGTTTGCATGGCACTGCCCGCTGCACAGCACTTCCCTGTCCGTGCATGCAGCTCCCCGAGTGCTGCACGCCCTGTCCCTCTGTCTGTCTGTGCCACAGCCAGGACCGACCCCTCCGTCCGTCCAGGCGAAGGCAGGCAGTGGTGGAGAGCACTGGGTTGGGGCAGTGAAACTGGGAGGTATGTTAGCCCTTGGAAAATGTCTCCTTGAGCTGAGTGGTAAAGAGAGAAAAAGAGGAAAAAAGTATTTATTCCCCTCCCAATGTCTCCATGACCTGGACTGCCGTTATGGAGGTACAGGCTCAGCGTGGGCAGGGAGAAGAGGCCAAGCTGCCCACGTGTAGGTGATGCTCTGGCAGATGTGGCTCGAGCTATGCTGGGACCCTGCTCCCAGGGGGCTCTTATGGGGCTCCCAAGGGGCTTCCAAGGGGATCCCAGGGGCTCCCAAGTCCTCAGGGTGCGAGGATGCTGTGCCAGCATCCATGGGCTGCCAGGCCAGGGAAGGGGGAGCGGGTGGACATCCCCCTCAGCCCTGCCTTTGTGCCCGTCACCATGTCCGTGCAATTTTGATCCCTGCTGTTTGTTTTGTCCTTTTGTCTTGTGTGTTCTCGGTGTGGTGGTTGGCAGTCGCGGGGTTTATGGACGGAGTGGCTTTGCCTCCTTCTTTAAGTCTTCAGCGCCCTCAGCCACTCGGCCTGAGACACAGCCTCTTCTCCCTGCCTCCAGGCGCCCCTCGCCCCCCGGGAGGGACACCTACGGCACCTCCTCGCTGAGCAGCAGCAGCAATTCTGGCTCCTGCAAGGGCAGCGACAGCAGCCCCACCCCAAGGTAACCCGTCACCTGTGGCCCCAGGGCGGCTGCTGGGTGCCCCCGGGCAGGGGGAGCAGTCCCCCGGTGCCGGTGCCCAGCGGGGACAGGAGCGCAGGGGCCGCTGGAGCGAGGCTGTGCGCTTGGTGGCTGGGGGAGCCGGAGCTGGCAGAGCTGCTGATGTGTCTCCACAGACCCTCACTACCCTCCTCCTCCAAATCTCTCCACCGCCGTTGTTGTGTCGTCTCCCTCCCTGTCCCCTCGCCTGCCACCCAGGGATCCCCCGTCCTCTTCCCTCCGTCCTGCTGTGGCTGTGGCTTGCACGCTGCACGCTCCCTCCTGCCACTCCTGCATTCCAAGGAGCACCCAGATCCTTCCAGACCAAAGGCACTCGGGCAAAAGCTTCGCTTCCATCCCCTTGTGTTGCCCGGCAAAGGTTTTTCAAGAGCTGGTGGCCCCCTGGCTTCTCAGCAGGGAGCTCCGGGTGTGTTTGGGGCACAAACAGCTGGCACCGAGCTGTGGGGTGGGCACCAGCCCCAGCCCTGCAGGCACAGCATCATCATGGTGCACTGCTCATCACCTGCCTGTCCCCTGCCCCCTGCCAGCTCCCAGAGGTGGAATAATTCTGGGAGCATCTGAGGGGCCCGAGGGTGACATGGTGAGCAGGTCCCATGTGTGCTGCGGCTGGGGGCAGTGGCCCTCCCACTGCCATAGGGCATTCCAAGGCATGGATGCTTCTAACACAATGCTTCTGGACATGGCTAAAGGCTGCAGGGCTGATGGACACCATGCAGGGGGGATTTGGGATGCCTCCTTTACGTACATGGGGAGTTTGGTCCCCCCAGTGCCATGCCAGAGCCACTCGTGCAGCTCCCAGCTCTCCATGTGCCTCCCAGCTTGGCCATGTAGCCCTGTCCCTGGCCAGCCCCGGTTCTCTGCACTGTCCCAGGCTGTGGGCCAGAGATGTCACTTCATCTGCCCCAGTGCTAGTGGTGGCACAAGGAAGGTCCAGACGTGCTGCTGGCCCAGCCCGGAGCAGATGCTGGATTCCCTGGCTTGCTCCCCATGGGCAGGACAGCCACTATCTCAAGACCAGCTCCATCCCAAACCCTTCCATTCCCATCTTGTGCCTCCATCTGTGGTGGGGCCGATCCCCCCACTCGGGTCTCCATCCACATCAGTTCTTTCCAGGAAGGTCACTCTGGGCACACAGAGACCTTGGTGGCCCTGGTTCTGCTCATGCCCTAGCAAAGTCCCCAGCACCACAGAGGGCTCAGCACCTGACAGCAGCACTGGTGTGTCCAGGAGCTGCACCCACTCTCTTGCCAGGGCACAGCACTGAAGACACCCACCCTGTCTGTCCTGCCAGAGGCACGACACACAAGACACCCACCCTGCCGCTCTTGCCAGGGCAGAGCACCCTCATGCACCCACCCTGCCCCTCTTGCTCTCAGGGCTCCTGTGGGATGTATTATGGGGCTGCACCCCAAGACCAGGCCTTAGAACCCGTGGGTCAAGCCTGTGCTGACCCTGGCACTGGCAGTGGGTGACATCTGTGTCCCTGCAGGCGCTCGTCCAAGTACAACCTCTGCAGTGACAACCATGGGATAAAGCCACCGACACCGGAGCAGTACCTGACCCCCCTGCAGCAGAAGGAGGTCTGCATCCGGCACCTGAAGGCTCGCCTGAAGGACACACAGGAGCGGCTGCAGGACAGGTGAGCTCATGGCAAGGGTGCCAGCACCAGCTATCGCCACCCGCTGTGGCAGCTCCTGTCTGGGACTGGTCCTTCTGGATGTCTCAGTTCCCAGCATGGCACCTTGTCCTCGTGCTCACGCCCAGGGACTGACATCACGGCTGTACCACGGCATTGTTGGCATGTGGGATCTGGCACTGCTGCCTGCCTGACCTGGGAGCCGCAGATTTGGGGACTGGAGAGTCCCATGTCCCACCTGCAGTGGCTGCGTTCTCCCCTTACCCTGTTTAAGTCCCTGCCACGTTTTTGCTGAATTTCAGCATCAGAGGGTGGCTAATCCCCATCTGCTCCTCTCAGGCTTAGGCATGGCCCTGCTGCCGGGCCAGCTGCCACGCGCCCGCCCGGGGCACCTGCCCACCCCCGTGCAGCCCTCGGGAGACCTGGGTGCTGCAGCCTCTCAGGGAGAAGGCTGAGTGTCACTTGCAGGGATCCCTGAGCTCCCATTGCTCTGAACAGTGCTGCTAGGGGGCCCTGAGCATCAGTCCTCAGGGTCCTCAAGCACCAATCCTGAGAGTCCCCAAGTGTCACTCCTGAGGATCCCTAAGGATCCATCCTTGGAGTCCCTGAGTGTCACTCCTGAGGATCCCTAGGGATCACTTCTGAGGATCCCTGAACATTGCTCCTGAGGCTCCCTGAGCATCACTCCAAGGCTCCCTAAACCACTGGATCCATCCCTTGTTTCCAGCTGGGAGTGTTACTGGGTGATCTGGTTGCAACCCAGTGCTGGGCACACGAGGACAGGGCTGTCCCTGCAGCCCCCTCAGTGCCGCGGTGGTGCCCTCCCGTCTCCGCAGGGATGCTGAGATCGAGGACCTGAAGACGCAGCTGTCACGGATGCAGGAGGACTGGATCGAGGAGGAGTGCCACCGCGTGGAGGCCCAGCTGGCGCTGAAAGAGGCTCGCAAGGAGATCAAGCAGCTGAAGCAGGTCATCGACACAGTGAAGAACAACCTACTGGAGAAGGACAAAGGCCTCCAGAAGTATTTTGTGGACATCAACATCCAGAACAAGAAGCTGGAGACCCTGCTGCACAGCATGGAGGTGGCACAGAACGGGGCGCTGAAGGAGGAGGGCGCCGGCGAGTCGGCCGGGGGGTCCCCGGCCCGATCCCTCACCCGCAGCTCCACCTACACCAAGCTGAGCGACCAGGGAGCCGGGGACCGCAACGTGGGGGGCTCGCAGACCATCTCGCTGGACGAGGGGGCCGACAGCGGCTTCGTGGGGATGGAGGAGGCTCCGGGCCACACGGACCCGCTGGAGGTCGGGGGTGAGCCCGGCACCCGCCTGCCCCCCAGCAACACCTACGAGAAGGTGCTGGGACTGCGGAGCAGCGTGGAGGCAGGGGTGC
The DNA here is from genome assembly GCA_013399835.1 of Leptocoma aspasia. Classification (NCBI taxonomy): domain Eukaryota; kingdom Metazoa; phylum Chordata; class Aves; order Passeriformes; family Nectariniidae; genus Leptocoma; species Leptocoma aspasia. Next base: position 39,412 of record VXAX01005396.1, on the reverse strand, counting down.
AGGCCAGCTGCATGCAGGAGCGGGCCATCCAGACGGACTTCGTGCCCTGCCAGCCCGACCTGGACACCATCCTAGAGAAGGTGATGAAGTCCCAGGCTTGCAGCTTGGGCAGCCCCACCTCCGCCTGGGTCTCTGAAATGGAAGACACGATGCCCGTCCCCGAGATCGCCAATCCCACCGGGACCACGGACCTGATGGTGGCCGAGCCCGACGCCTCGACGGCGGCTGCCAGTGCCGAGGGGGGTGTCCCCTGCAACCCGGCGGTGCGGCAGCCCCCTAGCGCCAGCCCCTCGGTGGCCATCGCCTGCGTGGCGGAGGAGGAGCTGATGGAGGTGACCGGCTGCGAGAACAACCCTTCCAAGAGCTACTGGAGCCGCCACTTCATCGTGGATCTGCTGGCCGTGGTGGTGCCGGCGGTGCCCACGGTGGCCTGGCTGTGCCGTTCGCAGCGGCGGCAGGGCCAACCCATCTACAACATCAGCTCGCTGCTGCGGGGCTGCTGCACCGTCGCCCTGCACTCCATCCGCAGGATGGGCTGTCGCCCCGTCGCCAGCCCCGGCCCCGGAGGCACTGCCCAGCCCTGACCCCTCCGACGCCCTCCACCTGCCCCCACGGACCCGACTGCTGATTGTAAAGCCCCGGCGTGGCACTGGCGGGTGGGAAGGAGCCGAGGGGTCTGTGTGGCGTCGAGGTGTGCTGCCCCCCGCCAGCTCCTGGAGGAGGGAAAGAACCGTTGTTGGAAGAGGGGTGTTGGCACCCAGCGTCACCCCCCGCCAATGGACACCCCTGCCTGTGCTTCTGGCTGCGGGGGCTGTGGGGCTGCATCCGCCAGGGGGGCTCTCCCTCCATCGCGCTTGCTTTCTGTTTGTCGCCGGGTTATCCCCGGGGCCAGCCGTGCCACGGGCGGGTGATGGCAAGGAGCCGCTGGCAGCGTGGAGCGCTGGGGATGCAGCGGTTCCTTGCTCCAGGTGCAGTGTCTGTCTGTGGGCAGGGGGATGGGGGGTTCCTGTCCGGGCACAGGGATCAGCTCCGGAGCGGTTCGGGCCAGCCCCCCGTTCCCTAGGAGATGCCTCCCCACACTGGGATGGAACTGGGCTGCAGCTCACGCACGGAGCGCCCCGAGGAAGCCGTGGGCTCTCCCTCCCTTTGCTTTGCACTATATTCACTTTTTTTTGGGTACAGACTGAAGCCCGGCTGTTGGGACTCTGACTGCCGGGGAGCGGGACCGAGGGCCCGGCAGTTTTGTGAGCCGTGATGCCGGCGATCCCACCGTGTGCTGGAGCTCGGATGCCTTTGCTGGGGTGCGGGCAGTGCCGTGCAGGCAGAGCCAAGCCCTTTGCCGCCCCGGCCCATCCAAACCCCCGCTTCGCTGGCGGCCTCCGGAAAAATGCCTTTTTGTGGTGTTGTTGAAACACAAAGACAGCAAGGATTGCTCAGCGGGGCTGTTGGGGTGCGGGACTTGGGGCTCCCCCGGGCACGCCGCACTCCCACCCCACGAATGTCTGTGGTTTCTTTGTGACTTGAACTAACAGTGTTTTCCCCCAACCCCAACCCAAGCCCGCTCCCCCACCCATGGGTGCCACCAGCCAGGTGCCCTGGCAGCCGGTGGTGCTCCACACGCCGGTGTCCAGTGGTCCCCAGAGGGGCACATGCCACATCCTGTGTGCCCCACACTTCCCTGCATCCCCCTTCTGCTGGCTCTGCTCGTGCTGGGAGGCAGTGGGGACAGCAGCTCTGCCACCAGCACAGCACCAGGTGCCAGGGGAAAGATTTGGGGAGCAGCAGTGTCCAGGCAGCCGGGGCAGATGTAAGTGGAGCTGGGATATTCGCCTCTCGTGCAATGTATTTGTGGATCTGTGTACACGTCTGTTAGACTATCCAAAGCTTTGCCAAGAAATAAATGTAACGACTATATTTGAAAGACAAATCTATATAATATATTTTTTAAATACAGAACTGAAAAAGCTGTAACCCCCCTCTTCTTGTTTCCCCTGTCCTGTACTCGCTCTCTGTGGTGGATGTAATAAATGTCGCTGGGTCTGTGTCTGCTTCGGCTGGAGCCAGCCCTTGGCATCTGCCCTAAGGGGGGTGGCCCAAGCAGGGACGTGGGGAGAATGGGATCATGGTACAGGACATCTTTCCCATTCTTGCTGAGGAGAGGAAGAACCATCCAGCAGCCACCAGACTCTGAAGGGACAAGGGGTTTTGTGCTAAAATAACTCCTTTGGAGGTGCTGTGGGGTCCTCTCAGCAGGCCCTCTGGGCTTCCAGCATCAGCTCCCAGAACAGCAGCGATGGTGTCACAGGTCAGGGATGGAGTGGTCCATGGATGACTTCACCAGCCCTGATGAGAGCCTGTGCAGAGGGAAGGGAGGTCAATGGGAGGAACCCGGGGGTCCCTGTGGGGTTTGGGGGTCCTTGCAGGCCCACATTCTCACCGTTTGACCATGTGCTCATAGATTACAGTGGGAATGATGGTCAGTGTCACCACGTTCCCAGCCCTGGCCAGCACCTCCATGAGCTGCTTATCCTGCAGGAGAGAGAGTGGGGTCCATGGTGTGCCCAGCTTTGCTCCTCCTCCCTCCTGGATTCTCTGGCCACATCCTGGACTCCCCAGGCATGTCCTGCACCACGAGGGCACAGCCCTACCTTCATGCCGATGACGTTCTGGCCGTTCACCTCGCAGATGCAGTGGTGGGTGAGGAGCCCGTTGCGGGCGGCCGAGCTGTCCTTGGCCAGCGACACAATCTTCCCCTTCTTCACCACGATGCCGATGTGGCCGGTGCTGTCCTTGTGCACGGTCACGGTGCGCTGGAAAGGCCTGTGGGGAGAGCACCGTCAGTACTGCCACCGGCCCTGCCACCACCACCAGTGCCACCACCCACTCACCTGTCCCGCACCACCATGACGATTTTTTCAGGGTTTGCCTTCTTGAGCGCGCGCTGTGCCTTGTCACTGCTCCAGCCTGCACAGTTCTTGCCGTCGATCTGCAGCACCTGGTCCCCAAAGCGCAGCCCCACCAGTGCTGCTGGCGAGTTGGCCTTCACCAGCTGCACGAAGATGCCCTGGGGACACAGTGGAGTGGTGGCACAGGGCTGGTGCAGGAACCATGGCATGGTATGCCATGCCATGCCATCTGCACCCTGCTATGCTGCGCTGTGGCACGCTGTGACATTTAATGCCACACACTGCCGTGCCATGATACACTGCCATGTCGCACTGTGCTCTGCTGTCATGCTTATGTCACATCATGCCATGTCACATCATGCCATGACACATTGTCCTGTGCCATGCCCAGCCACGTGCCAGCCCAGCCCCTCACCTGGTCGATGTTCTTCAGCTGCAGCCCCGTCTTGCCCCGCTCGTCCTTGCACAGGTGGATCTCCCGCACGCCCGGCTTGATCTCTGCCCGCCGCAGCCCCGCGCTGTTCCCGCTCAGGGGGGCGACCAGCTGGCCTGGGGAGGGCCCAGCAGGGGTCAGTGCCTGCGGGGGAGCTGGGGGTCAGTGGGGACAGGGGGGACACAGGGCCCTGTGCACCTCAGCCTTTGGGAGTGCTGCATCCCTTTCTCAGGCAGGATGAGGAACCAGAGGGAGCCCCATTATGGCATGGGGAGCCACATGGGGCAGGGAGCTGCCAGCCCAGACACCTACGGTGCTGTCCTCTGTGTGCAGGTTCTTCTGGATCTCCTCACTGGAGAGCGCCAGCCCCATGTAGTTCTCCAGCTCGGCTAGGTTGGGGTACAGCACAGGAGGCTCTGAGAGACATACCAAGGGTGGTCTCAGCTCCTGGGGCCCCCAACCCACAGGAGACCCCTGGGACCGTGGGCCAGCAAAAAGAGACCCCAAAATCCCATCCCCAACCCATGGACTGAGTTGCAGGGGGGTCTCAGCTGAGCCCCCCCCCACTGAGCATCATTGCCCACCCAGACAGCCCCTGCACAGGGTGAGCTGATCATGGCCCACCTTACCAGTGCCCGAGGTGAGCTTTGGCTTCTCTGTGACCACTGTGGTGGCAGGGGTCCTCACCCCAGCTGCTGCCTGTGCCTGCCAAGAGACAGGGTGTTCAATGCTGTGCCCCCCACCCTGGGGACTCTCTCAGGTGAGACCCCACAGGGACCCATTGGGGTCTGCTGACCCCCTGTAACACTGCTGAGCTGGCACTGACCTGCAGGACCTGGTGGCCCTTCATATCCTCCAGGGAGGGGTAGAGTGTTGCCATCGCTGTTGCTGTCTGGGGACAGGGATGGGGCAGTTCAAGGACTGGGTTGCCTCTCTTCAAGCACCCCTCCCAGCCCGTGTACCGGAGATGGGCTGTCACCTGGAGTCTCCAGTGTGACTCAAGGCTATGTCACCAGAGCCACCACCACCACCACCACTTCCTGGTGGCTGGGACATGGATGGCTGTGTGTCGGGTAGGTCTCACTCCCCATGTTCACCTGCCCCACAGAGCCATCCCACACCACCCAGATAGGGAAGTGGGATATCCCATGGGAATGGCCCCTTTGCCTCTCATCAGACCCCTCTGCTCCCCATGTCCAGCTGGCCAGTGGGGCCATTCCAGCATTACCCAGACACTGCAGTGAGATGTCCCATGGCAACAGCCCTCATACAGACCAGCAGCCCCCTCTGCACCTCGTTTTGCCCAAGGCTGTGCCCCCCAAACCTACTCTATGGCATCTTGTGCCCCAAAAATCCACATCCAAAACTCATTCTGTAGGGGCCAAATCCAGACCCAGCTCTGAGCCCTGTGGGAACCAGGTGGGATCCCACCTGCAGCCCAGGGATAGCAGCAGCATCCAACAGACAAGGCCCCCCAAGTCCAACCCTGGCACCCCTGGACTCACCTGCCAACAGCTCCCGGATCCTTGTGACACCCTCTGCCTGGCCCCTGGATTTTATAGCCAGGCCCAGCCCAGGGAGGGGCCAGACAGCCTCAGCTGATTGCACCCCCGCCAGGTAGGGCATAGGTGAGGAAGAGGAAGAGGAAGGAGAAGGGAACAATGCACAGAGCCCTGGCACTGCAGGAATGGGACAGGGATGGCTTTTTGTAGGGAGCAGGGATGGGGCTGTACCCCCCCATGGTGTTAGGGTTAACCCTAACCCTAAACCCCCCCTGCCACTGCATCACTTCTCCTGCCACCCCCACCACATGGGCTGGCCTCCCAGCTGGGCCCACCCTCCCCCATTATCCTTCCTGGGCTCCACAGGTCCTGCTGGGGGCTGAAGGGGGTTCCCCACCTTGATCCTCTGCGTGGGCGGTGGCTCCCGCTGACACCTCGCTGCCCTGGCGCGTGGGGCTGATGCGGCCGTGACCGGGATCCCGTGTCCCACACCCTTCCAGCCGTCACCTGGGACACGTGCCAGGTGTGGGAGTCCCAGGCTGCAGGTGGAGAAACTGAGCCAGCACAGAGCTCAGCATGGGGTGGCTGTGGCATCCTGCTGCCATGGGCCATCACCATGTCACCTGGAGATCCAGCCCTCCAGCAGCCAGCAGTGACATTCTGCTGTTGGCATTGAGGATGCCATGGGACACTATGTCCCCAGGGGCCGGGCACGGGGGTGCTGAGGGCACTTGGGCAGGCCTGGACCTGGTGGCACCGGCCCAGAGCTCCCCGGCACGGGGCCAGTCCTGCTGTGGAGCCGCAGCCAGGCACGTCCCAGCTCCCTGTGCCTCTGCTCCAGCGTGCCAGGCCAGGAGGAAGTGTTTTATTTACTGGTGTTATTTTTAGCTGGATGGTGCCCGACTGCCTTGACCAGCCCAGGACAAGAACAGCCTCAGCGGCAGAGAGAGTCCTAAACAGACAGAGAGGATTGTTGTCTGGAGTCTGATCATTCCCTGAAACCCTCATTCCCACAAAACCACAGCTGGAAGGACTCACACCCCACCTGCACTCATGGGTGCTGCAGGAGCTGTGTAGGGGCTGAGGGCCCAAGGGCAAGGGGCTTCCCTCAGCCTCCCCCCTGCCATGGCTTAGCCCCAGCCAGAAGCCAGGGCACTGCCTGGCACTGGTTAATAATTAAAGCAAAAGCTTTAATTTTAAGGAAGAGAAACCCAAATTGGCCTCAAGCTTCCACCCAGAAATGGCCACAGCAAAGGACAGAGGATGGTGCTGGTGCCCCACACGCTCCTGTTCTGCTTAGCTGAGCTGCAGTTAAGGGCAGTGCTAATTCCTGCACGGCCCTGTGCAAGCACCAGTGTTCCTGGATGCATCCCAATGGCCAAACTGCTCCTGCCCCAGGGCCACTGCTCCCTCCAGGACCCATGACACACAAACTTTGCTTGGCAGCTGGGACAGGCTGTGTTATTGATCGTGGCTGTGTTATCAGCTGTGGCACACTGATCAAAGGTTGTCAACTGCGGAGCCAGGCACTGGCCCACAGTGGTGCCTGAGCAGGTCCTACACACACAACACCCACAGCTGCAGCAGCAAAGCCCAAAGCAAGTGATGTGCTGTGCCCCATGTGCCATATCCAGCTTTGAAAAAAGGCTGAAATAAACCCAGAAAGATGCAAGAAAAGGCTTCCCTGGAGCTGCAAGGACCACGGCAACATGCATCCATCTATCCTTCATGCTTCCAGTCTGGGCTGAGTCACAGCCACAAGGGCAAGAGGCTGTGAGGGCAATGCTTAATAGGTTATGGTGAGGCAATTAATTATGCAAATTACAGCAGGCCGCTATCACCTCCCCACAGAGCACAGGAGCCCCAGGCATACTACTGTGCTCCTGAGCCTCACACTGAGGCACAACAGCACAGCAGAACCCTGGCACAGCACTGTATGAGCCTGGCACTGCACCCTGCAACCTTGGCACAGCACCCAAAGCACCCCAGAGCCTGGCACAGCACCCTACAAGCCCAGAGCAGCACCCACAGCACCCCACACAGCACCCCCTGAGCCCAGCCCAGCCCCTGCTGTGCTGAGCGACAGACCGGTGAGGGAAAAACCTCCAGGACACAGGGCTGAGAAAAGCCAGCATAAAGCGTTTTTATTGCGATAATAAACTGGATACCTTTGTGCGGCGGAGAAGGAAGTGGCCGGCGGGGATTTGTTACCAACAGACTGGGCAGGGCAGAGGGAGGGGGCACAGGGGACAGCTATGCATCCTGGGAGACCAGGCAAGCAGCGATGACCAGCATCAGGTGGCAGGAGAGAATGGGCAGTGTGCTCAGAGCAGGGACAACGGGGGGCTGATGGTTCCTTTCCATGGGGAAGGAGGAGGACAGAGGCATTTCTGTTGATTTGAGCCCCCACCACCTTCCCCACAGACAGCACCTTCCCTTTGTCCAGTTTTCCTTTTTCTTTAAAGAAAGCTCCATGCTACGGGATTTTCAGGGTGTGGTGGAGCTCTGGTGGAAACCGAACTTCATAAATCCAAAAGTGGTCTGGAGGGGAAGGCAGGCCCACCATGAGATGGCAGGGTGAAGCAGGGGCAGAGCAGCCCTCCTTTCCCAGAGCAAACCCACAATGCCTGCAGTGATGCTCCCCAGGGAGCAGGGAAAGGCCAGGCTCCCTCGCTGTCCCACTCCAGGCAGAATTCCTATAAACAATCCTAGTGCTACCTTGCTCTCTGCATCCCTTCAGCCTCGACAACCTCACTCTGCTATGGCTTTTGCAGCAGCAGCAATTTCTGGTTTGAAAACACCATAAATCTGCACCAAAACAAGTAACTAACAGGATTCCTTTTGTTCAAATGACTCCTATCTAAGGTCAGCCCATCTGCGTGCTACTGGGAAAACGTAGTCTACACCTGGAACAAAAATAAGATTAAGAACTTGACCCAAGAAGAGTTGAGGTTTACGGTGTATAGTTTAAAAAGACATAAAAACACGATACAAGGAGGAAGAGTCAGACGCAAAGCTTAGTGACCAAAGGCATTCAATCAAGGTGTAAGGTTATACAATGAGTGTAGTGGACTATCAGGAAAAGCTCCGTACAAAGTCACGTGCACTCTTCTTGAAGCTGAGATTCTGGATTCCTCCATGTGCCAAACCTGTGGGGAGAGAGGAGAGGCAGCGTGACAGAGCTGCCTGCTGGACAAGGAGGGGATGTGGCCAAGGCATGGCAGCCCCCACACAAACCACACGGGGCCCTCAGAGCAGCAGTCAAGCCTCGATCACAGAGGGGAGCACAGCCCCACCCTGCCCACACCATGGAGACACCACAATCACAGAGCAGAGCCCCACAGAATCACAGAATGAGGTGGGTTGGAAGGGACCTTCAAGACCCATCTTGTTTCAGCCTCCTGGCACAGGTAGGCACACTGTCCACTAGACCAGTTGCTCCAAACCCCATCCAACCTGGCCTTGGACACTTCCAGGGATGGCGAAGCCATAATTTCTCTGGACAGCCTGTGTCAGGGCCTCTCCACTCTCATAGGGAATAATTTCTCCCTAATATCTAATCTAACCTTGCCCTCTGTCAGTGTGAAGCTGTTCTGCTTTGCCCTACCACTTCAGGCCCTTGTGTGAAGTCCCTCTCCAGCTCTCTTGGAGCCCCTTTAGGCTCCATAAGGTGCTCCAAGGTTTCCCCAGAGCCTTCTCTGCTCCAGGCTGAACAACTCCAGCTCTCAACCTGTCTCCATAGCAGAAATGCTCCAACCCTTGGGTCACAGTCACAACCTTCTGCCCACACCATCAGCCCCTTGCCCTGGCAGCATGACAGGCAGGAGGGGGTGTGGCAGCCGAGCCCCCCTTGGCGCAGCGACAACATTCAGAATCCAAGGCACAAAGAACTGGCACTGCAACACCTCCATGACATGAACCTGCTCTGCCAGGCTGGGAACTTTGCATGTAGCACTGTAGTGATTTGAACCCCAGCTCACCAGACTCCCAAGAACAACTTCTACCCACAGCCAGAGACCTGCCCTGTCCTTCTCATACTCCCCACCAGCCTCCATCCCACCTCCCCTCTCTGTCCCAAGATCAAACACAGGGGTCTTGAGCTGTCCTCAATCCACACGTCCCTGACAGAAGCTGCCCCTCCTTACCCGAGGACAGGGTGCTGGGATGGGTCATTCCAATTTCATGAGCTCCACGTCAAAAATTAGAGTGGCGTTTGGTGGGATGATCCCTGGGTGGCCAGTGGAGCCGTAGGCGTAATCTGGGGAGATGGTCATCTTTGCCCGCTGACCAACGCTCATCTGGGGCAAGGACAGAAACACAGGGATGTCAGGAGATGGGCACAACTGCCAGGTGAGTGACAGGGGAGGGACACACACCTGTCCCCACTGCTTTCCCTACACTGGGCAAGAGCAAGGACCCAGGCTGCACAAACCAGAGGAACGGGAAGAATGTCAGAGGGAAAAGGTAGGCAGCATGGGCTGGAAAAGGAGCAGGGCTTGAGATATCCTTCACACGAGGGAAGGCAGGGAATGTCAGGCCACTCCCTCCAGCCACCAGCATCCTTGTGCTTGTGCTGCCAGCACGGCACAGAGTGAGCAGTGTCACGCGGGCAGGAGCTGAAGCCCACAGCGTGGGATCACAGCCCAGAGCTGTGCTGTGCCCACCAGCCCTCCCTCCGCGTGGGCTCCGGAGCCCGGGAGGCCTGAGCGCTCCCGCCGTGCTCCTTCAGAGCTAACTCAGTGCAGAAATGTCACCGCTGAGTCACCGACGTGCCGTAGGTGTTGCTGGGGCCTGGCCCGGCTCCATTCCTGCCAGCTGGCAGGTGGCAATGCAGAAGGTGATATTCACACCCACACCTCCCAGCGCTGAGGGGGTGGAACAGGGGAATAAAATAAAAAAATAATAAAAGAGGGAAGGAGCTGCATGCAGACTGGTTCCTGCCCACGCTGCAGCTCCCGGCGCAGCACAGCCTGGCACGGGGAGCGCGAGGCAGAGGAGCTCCGGGCACCTGAGCGACTCCTTCCTCCCAGCCACGGATCACCTCCTGCTTGCCCATCACAAACTTGAACGGCTTGTTCCTGTCGCGGGAGGAATCAAACTTCTTCCCATCCTCCAGCATACCTGGGGAGAGAGAGGGAGATGGTGATACAGGGACAGAGACACGCATGCCAATGTGAGATGCCGTGACCTGGCAGCCCGAGCAGGTGACAGTCACATGGCTCTGAGTCAAAGATGTGTCTCAGCTTGTTCTCCTTTTCCCTGAGAAACACCTGTACAGGAAGGGAAACCCCTGCGGCATCACCCATCCTGGGGCAGGGAAGGATGACACTTCACTGTTTTGGCCCAAAGAGAAGTGCTCCTCTGGGCCAGGACCAAGGAGTGACAGGGGAGCAGATGGATGGGGAAGAAAGTCTTGCCCACCTTGCAGCACCACTGACAGCCATTTATCAGGCAGCAAGATCTGACCTTGTGCTTCCCATCCCTCCAGAAAACATGCCTCTCACTCACCAGGCTTCCACCTTCAGGCACCCAAAACACTGATGACACTCCAGTCATCATCTGGAGGCTGTGACTGGCCTCCAGCCCTGCCTATGCCCAGCTGATCTAAGCCAAATCCCTCTTGGACCCGGGAATGACAACAGGGAGAGGCAGCACCAAGTGCTGGATACGTGTGCCTGGGGCAGCCCTCATTCCCCAGCACAGGCTGAGCCAGGCTGATATCCCTAGAGCTAAATATAACTCCCCAACATGAGCTAAGGAGGAATTTCCTCCCCTCCCTTGCTCCCTGCCTGACCTTCTTGGGGAATCTTGGAGCTGGCTCTGCCTTATAGGAGCAGTAACTCCACCAGTCAACTCCTGTAAGGCAGCTCCAGCTCTGCATTAACACAGCCAGTGCCCTGTACAATAAACCCTGTGTGATAAAAGCAAAATTAAACTCTCTTCCTAAACACTTCTTCACTTCCCAAAACAGCCCAAAAATCCTGCTATCCCAGCTGGAAACTGCTCTACAGCCTTAAAAAACCAAACTTCCTTGGGATGGCACGGGGCAGACTGACTTCCCTTTGCCAGGGCATGTGTGCAAAGGAAAATGTGTCTGTCAAAAAGACGGGATGGGGGAGCTCAGCCCCTGCTTGCAGTGACCAGAGGGAATGCCACACAGGGACCAGCAGCCACAGTGACGGGAAATGCTGAACGGAAAGAAGGGAATGGGAGAAAATACATCACCTTTGCAGGGGCAACAAGACACCAAGACCCGTAGGCTCCTCTCAGAGAGTAGAATTAAGTTTTTAATTTAACAGACAGAAAAAATCCCTTCTCCAGGGTGTCGAGCATCAGCTCAGCTGGTCACACTGTAGCCCTGGACTTTGGAATAGTAAATCTGGAATTCTCTCATTTCCTCCTTCCAGGATAAACCTCTTGTTGCTGAACCTGCTTCCAGCCCCATCTGGCACTGCTCCTCGCTCCCGTCCGCTGGCCTTGCTCCCGCCTGGCAGCAGGGACATGGGCAGGCCATGCCGGCTGGCACCAGCAGCGCTGCTGGCTGTGGCCCCAGCTGACCCCGACTCTGCTCCGAGCCCTCTGGCTCTGCAATGGGCTGAGGAGGGACAGAGAGGACAGCTCTCCGCCACCCTGCTCCCTGGACACCCACCAAGGAAAAAACGCAGGGGCCGTGCAGCACAACCCCCTGCTTGTCAGAGCAAGCAGGGACTACTGGGATGCTCTCAGGGCATCTGCAGCCTGCAAAAGTGCATCCCGTTTGATGTCCTGACCAGGGAATGCAGAGGCATTAGCAGCAGTGCAGGAGATGCTGCCAACCTTGCACAGGAGTGGATGGCACTGCCCAGCCTCAGGAACTGTTTCAGAGCTGGCAGCTCCCTGGCTGCAGAAGAGAGGGATTGATGGACTATGCTGGTTGCAGAGGTCCGAGGGATCAATCACTCAGCTCTCCCAAATGAGGATGGAGAAGGTCGTATGTGGGAGCCTGTCCCTGCTCCCCAGCATGGGGCTGCCATGCTCCCCAATCATCCCAGAGAGGAAAACAAAGAGGCCTCAATCCTTCAGAGACTGCATCCTCATCTCAGGCACTTCCTCTGCCTGCAAGCCTCCTGGGAGATTTCTCCAGCCCTGGACAAGTATGAGCAACCATTTCCTCATCCCTGCCATCCCTGAGCAAGGAGATAACAAGATCTTAAAGCTATTATGGAGGCAAAGCATCCTCTGGCAAAAGCAGAGCCTCAGCAGACAGCTCCTGGCACATCCCAGCTTATCCAAGGCCCTGAGAGGGCTCTGTGCTTGTCACCCCCAGTCCTGCAAGGAGGGCAGAACTCACACAGGTGGATTATGGAGACCCACTTGCCCTGGCTCCCACCCAGAGGGATTTGAGCCCCCAGAGATCCCAGCTGGGATATACAGACCCCAAGGGATCTCAGGAAAACACAGTGAGGAAGAACAGAGAGCCCTACAGCTGAGGCTGCAGCAGCCATGGGATGGAGTGGGGGCTCTGGAGCACAGCCCCAGCCCCAGCCGGGCAGTGTGGCCCTGCCAGGTCTCTGCCACACTTGGCAGGCACGAGCTGGGAGACGCCGGCTGCAACGTGCGACTTGGCTCCGGGCCCCCCTGGGCGGGCAGAGGCGGCGGGGAGCGGTGCTGGAGCAGGCAGAGTCAGCCCTGGGACAAACCTGCCAGGTCGGGTTCTGCCGGGGGTGCACAGCCCCACCCGCACCCCCTCCATCCCCTCCGGGGTGCTGATCATTGGCACGGTCATTGCCCAGGGGCTCCGGCACACAGCCAGCCTCCCAAGGAGAGGCAGGAAGAGACCAGAGCAGTGGGGCAGGCACCTCTGCTCCAGCTGGGACAAGATGGAAAACCCTTCCCAGAGCCCTGGAATACCCAGCATGCTCCAAACTCCTGCTCAGGGCAGGGATGCCTGGATGAGGTTCAATCCTGCCTCCACCAGCACTCCCCACCACTCAAGGCCACCCCATTATCACCCACAGCTGGATGGGGAGAGGGCTCTGCCCACCGTTCTTGAGGCCTGGCAAGACAGAGGACCGACCCCAGCACAGGCAGGGAAGGGGGTGCAGGAGACGGCACTGAGTTCCCACAGTTGCCACAACTCATGGACCAGCAGTCGCATGCCTTGGGATGAAACACCTCACAACCACAGGGTGTTTGCTGAGCAGCTGGAGAGCATCAAGGGCAGCACCCAGAGCAGTTGGGGGAGCACCACTGCCCCAGGGACTGTGCAGAGGTGCTAGGGAGGACAGCAGTCCCCTCAGTGCTATCCTGCTGGAGAAAGGCAGTTTCCTCCAGTATTCCTCTCTGCTCCAAGCCCAACTCCCTCAGAGACCTCACATGCTGAGTGTGCTTTGCCACTCAGGCAAAACCATTTGGCCAATCCATGTCAGACTTGTTCCTGTCCTGGCACTCCCCAGAATGACTACAGCCCCCCACTTCCCCTCCTGAAGTGCAGTGGAGTGCCCACAGCCTCCCCACACAGCTGGTCCCCCTGGTACCAGCACTACAGGACTCCCAGCTGCATAGCAGCCCCACTCTGCTACCTGCTCTGACTCGGGGGGGCTTAGCTCTGTTGGCCCCCAATCCACATCCTCTCCCCACTGATGCACTCCCACATTCCATTCCATCCCATGCCAGTTGCTGCAAGCAAAGCCAAGTGTGCTGAACACACTGGGCGCATCAAGGAACTTTATTCTTGATTTAGTTCCTTTGAGAGCCCTACATAGCAGATTTCACATCAAAGGCTCTTTCGGACACCCCATGTCACAACCTCTCCACAAAAAGACCCAAGACCTGGAAGGAAGAAGGGAGAACGGATTCAATTCCATAAGCTCCCCCCATATACTTCCATCTCTACAACCTGAGCATAAACAACTGGCATCTCCAAGGAGGTTGCTCTTCTCTCCACCTCCTTCGTCTGCACTGCCCTCCCACACCAGGGCTGTCTGTCCATTCTGGGATGCTCTTGGCAGGGCCATGCCCCAAGGAGCAGGAGCCTGGACACAGGCAGAAGCAGCACCAGCTGCTGGCTGACCAAGCTGGCTCCCCACAGTCCCTCATCCTTGGATCACTGTTTTTTTCCCCAAGTGATTTTTACCCAAACCACTGTGCATCCATAACCCAGCACAGGGAGAACTGCCTCCTGCACACCACAGGCTGGATCTCCCCAGCACTGGAGCAAAGGGCAGCTGGGGATGGAGCCAATGCAGGGCTCTGGAAGGAGTCCTGGAGCTCAGCACCTCCAGCACTGCACTCTGCCACCATCCCTGATGCTGCTCTGGGATCAGCAAGCATTGCAACCGGGCTGGGAATCAAAGGTTTGTAAGGTTTCCCATGAGCCAAGCCCCGCTCTGGCAGGGCTGGCTGCAGGAACTGCACTGCNCAATAATAACAAAAAAATAAAATAAAGGAAATTAGAGAACCGCTCCCAGTCGCAGCAGATCACTGCTGCTGGGGAGGGTCTGTTGTGAGCAAGTCACCACGTAGCACTTTGCCTGAAGCACTGTGACGTGGGGACAGGATGCTGGTGACCCCCAAACAGCTCTGCTGGGGTGGGAGACAGAACTGGGGAGAGCAGCCAAGCTCCAGCAGCGCCGCAGGAGGGGAGAGCAGGCGCAGGGAGCCAGAGGGTTGGGAGTCGGGAGGGCTGGCAGGCGGCAGGACTGGCCCACCGGGAGCCACTTGACTGCCTGCCAGCCTCTCTTTGTTCTTCCACCGGTGGAGGAAACGGGGCGGCCGGGCAGACCAAGCTGCTTCCTCTCCCTGCTGACGAGGGAATGGGAAGGACAGGGGAGATGGAGGAGCAGCAGATGGGCTGGATGCCCGCCGAGCCCTCTCAGCAGACTGGGCCCTGCTCTGCAGAGAGGGGCACCCCCAGCCCCCCAAGGGGAGGTGGAAAGCACTGGGGTGGGAAGGCGAATTGGTTATTAGCAAAAAGAGTCAAATGAGTCATTAACTCGTTTTTACCACGCCAATGAGCCAACGCTGTACAAAAGGCAGCCCAGGGGGATAAGAACCCCCAGAGTGACCCCCAAGCATTTTTTGGGGTCCTAAGATCCGTTTCTTTCCCTCTCAGCTCCAGAAGGCTTCTGGAGGACATGACCCTCCCTGACTTTGGGGCAGCCCCTCATCAAAGCACTACCCCGACCACTCAACAGGGCCCTGGTTACCCGCACCGGGGTACCCCAAAAAAACCCCAGGATGCAGGTCTGGGGCGGCCCCACGGGTACCCCTGACGTCACTCCACAAGGGAGAAGGGACTGGGGCAGGACTGGGGAGGGGGATTGCACTCCTGCAGGGAGCTGTGGCAGGAGGGACCCCGCTCTGAAGAAGCAGACCCCAAAGCTCTGGGGGGTGACTCGTGGAGCCCATGAGGGCTCCGGGCCCGGCCGCCCCACAGCCCACGGGTCTCGGCTGCCCTGGGACCCCCAGGGCTCTATCCGGGGTGCCCCTGCCTGCGCCCCGGCGCCCACTCTGGGTCGTTCCCGGGTGCACCCCCAGAAAGAAGGCTGGATACGCATGGGAAAAGCCCCTTCATTGAAAAGGCTGCGGGAAAGACGGGGACAACGGGGCGTCCCCACGGCCACGGGGCACCGACAGGACCTCCATCCCCACCCCGGGGCTCACCCGCGCCCCCCGGGAAAGGCGCCCGTGGCGGCCCTTCCCCACGCAGCGCCGCGGCCCATCCGAGCCGCCGCGCCCGGGGTCCCTGCAGGCAGCCGGGGCCGAGGGGGGCGGCAGGCCCCGCTCCCTCGGTGTCCGGGCCGGTCCGACCCTCCTGCCCCTCCGCTCCCGGGCTCGCGGGGCCGCCCCGCACTCACCCGTGTAGTGCACCACGCAGGTCTGGCCGCGCTTGGGGAACGTCCGCCCTGCGGGGAGACACGCGCCATCACCCCGCGGCACCGGGACCCGCACCGGGACCCGCGGGGTGGGCAGGGAGAAGGGGTGGGGGGGAGCGGGCTCGCCGCGGCTCACCGTCGCCAGGGGCGATGGTCTCCACATGCACGCCCATGCCGGTGCCGGTGCCGCTCGCACCCGCAGCGCCCGCAGCCCGACGGAGGAGGGGCCGCGTGTGCGCAGCCGCGGCGGTCACCGCCATAGAGCCCGCCCGTCACTTCCATAGATCCCGCCCGACCTTCCATAGATCCCGCCCGGCGGTACCGCCCTGGCCGCCGCCATCTTCCGCCCCCCCGCCCCGCCGCCATCTCGGCACCGCGCGGTTGCCGGGGGAACGCGGGCCCGGCCACGAGGGACCCTCCGTGCGCGGGGCCCTGCGGGCTTTGCCCCCTTATGGGCATTTCCAGCCCGCACAGCCGCGGGGTGCGTGGCCCACCACAGAATCTATTAGGTTGGGAAAGGTGTCTGAGATCAGCGAGTTCAACCTCTGACCCAACACCACCATGTCAGCTAGAGCAGGGCACTGAGCGCCATCCTTAAACGCGTCCAGGGACGGTGACTCCATCACCTCTCTGGGCAGCCCATTCCAAAGCCTAATCACTCTTCCTGTGAAGGGATTTCACCTGATGTCCAACCTAAATTTCCCCTGGTGCATCTTAAGACCACGTCCACTCGTCCTGTCCTTTGTTCGCAGAACTGGACACAGTCAAGGCAGCAGTGCCGACCCCAGGACTCCTTGGGAACCCCAGCGGCAAAGGCCAACAGCGTCCTGGCCTGTGCCCTCCCCAGTGTGACCGGCAGAGCCACGACAGTGCCCGTCCCCTGTGCTCAGCACTGCTGAGGCACCTCGAGTGCTGGGATCAGTTCTGGGCCCTTCACTTCAAGAAGGACATGGACGGGCTGGAGCATGTCCAGGGAAGGGAACACAGCTGGGCAAGGGGCTGGAGCACCAGGAACCTCTGAGGGAGCTGAGGGAGCTCAGCCTGGAGAAAAGGAGGCTCAGGGGGCACCTTCTGACCCTCACAACTCCCCAACAGGAGGGTGCAGCCAGGTTGGGGTCAGGCTCTGCTCCCAGGGAACAACGGACAGGACAAGAAAAAATGCCTCGAGTTGTGCCAGAGGAGGTTTAGGTTGGATATTGAGGAAAATTTGTTCAAAAGGATGATCAGACACTAGCACAGGCTGTGTAAGGCAGTGGAGTCATCATCCCTGAAGGAATTTAAAAGACATGTGGATGTGGCACTTGGGGACATGGTTAGTGGTGGCCGTGGTCATGCTGAGACTTGATGATCTTAAATGTCTTTTCCAACTGTAATGGTTCTGTGATTAATGCTGCTCCCCGCTGTGCAGATGGAGGTCAGTGCTGGCCCCACATCATTGGGACAGGCTCAGCAGAAGATATGCAGGTTTGAACAATCCCACACTCAAAAGGACTTTTTTCCTGTCAACAGCAGCAACTATTTTCTTTTTTGGTCAAAAAAAAAAAAAGAATCACTCCAGGCACAGGATTTTTGCCTCAAAGCGTCCTATTTCTTTACTTCAAGGAGGTGAACTTGAGCCTCCACAAGGGAACAGAGAATTTCCAAGGACAGTCAAGAGACTAATAAAAAGCCAGGATTCTCAGCAAGTGCATTAAAATGGGACACAAGAGGAGGAGACTCTTAAAATAACAGATAATAGCGTGAAGGAAGTTTTAATTGCTTCTGTCCCTTGCTTATATCTTTTAAATACTGAAATACCAAGAGTGATTTTTTTCCTTGTGTGATGCCATAGCATTATGTTTTACATTAAAGCTCCAACACACTGAAGGTGCCAGTGGTCCCTGACTTTCCACACCAGGAGGGCAGATGTGTGAGGCCCTGACTCAAGGTGAAAAATAACAGGGTAGAAAAAGGGGCATGTTCTCATCCCTACTTAGTAATACTTTCTTTGCCAAGAGCTGGGCCTGCTCTCTGTATAAGAACTAGTGATAAACAAGGATCTGAAAGGGGAAAATGCTGCTGCATGTAAGCCCACGCTGGAGCCCTTGCCTCACTGGCACAGGCACGCTTGCACACGTCAGGCACAGCAGCTCTCGCTCTGGGTGGGGTGTTTGGGTTTGGGGTTTTTTTAAGTCCTGGGCATAACCTGCTCATCTTACCAGCAGCAAGGCCACTGCAACAAGCAGTCCTGAGGACAAGGAGCTCAGCCAGGTTTGACCAACCCCTCACTGCTCAGAGTCCAGCTGGTCAGACCCAGGACAGGTACAGGTCACATTCTGGTGCCTAAACTCTTGAGAAAGCACAAAGGCTTGAAAACTAGTGAATTCTGCCCCAATCGTTCCCTGCCCTCAGGATCATCCGCTGACAGAACTCACAAAGTCAGAAATGCCAGAAATGTCAGAAAGAGGGCAAGCATGACCATTGAGATTTAATACTGTAAAAAATAAAAGGGACATTATTTGAGCTGCAGAAACACCACCCCAGGCAGCAGTGAGCTGGCAGGCACCACACACACCAGCAGTTCTGGATTTGCTGGAGGGAAGGACAGATCCACAGAGGGATCTGGGCAGGCTGAATCAATGATCCAAGGCCAAAGGTATGAGATTCTACAAGGAAAAGTGCCAGGTCCTGCCATCAGGTCACAGCAACCACATGCAGTGCTCCAGATTTGGGACAGAGTGGCTGGAAATCTGTGAAGAGATCTGAGGGTGCTGGACAGCAGCAGCTGAACATGAGCTTGTGTGTGCTCAGGTGGACAAGAAGGGCAATGGCACCTGGATGAGCAATAGTGTGGCCAGCAGGACCAGGGCAGTGACCCTGCTCCTGCACTATTCCTAAATCCAGAGGCAGCCAGACTGGAAGTGAGGCAGTGGCAGAGTGCAGTGCATCACAGCACCTGGCCAGGCTGAGCCAGGTGATCCCAAGGAAGAGCCTTCACTCTCCAGAAAACTAACCAACAATAAAGGAAAAAGAAGAGAAGAACATGAGGTTCTTTGTGCATCAGAGAAATGGTTTTGGACCAGAGCTGCTGTGACCATCCTGCTGTCAAACACCATTGCCCCACTGATCGCAGTGGTGCACTGTGAGACTTAAGGCTTTGCATTAATTCATCACACAACTGGGGAGCAATTTGCTCAAATCCTGCCAGTGTGCACCAGACTGGAGAGCTGCAAGGTCACCCTACGGTCAGATCCAGCTCCAGCCCTAAAAATAACCAGCCTCCCTCTCTGCTTCTGCAGAAAGCTGAGCCCAGCCCAGCACTACAACCCCAGGATGGCTGATTTCCCCCTCTCCCCCCACTGCCCCCTCACTGTTGCCAGGAGAGATGTGGGGGTGCCAGCAGCTTTTGAAGATGCTGCTGTGGGAGATGTAGCTATGGGCTACGATTTAAAAGTTCAGCCCTTCTTGAAATTCATTTGACACTTCTGCCATAACCTCCCAACCTGTCAAAACTCAGGACAAGCTGCCAACCCCTCCTAGCTGCTGACTGGAGGCAGTACAGCCCATTCTCTCCTGTTTTCCTAGAAGTGACTCAGGTGACATGGCCCAGGCAGGTGGACAGAGCTGACTCCCACCCCCCTGCTGCCAGGTGTTGTTTCTGCTCATGCTTTAACCCACTGCTGGCTTCAACTTTACCTTTGTTCAAAGAAATTCTAAACCTTTCCCCATGAAAGGGCAGTCTGAGCACAAAGACATCCACTATCTCAGCAGTATTTTCCCTAAAAACTGGTCAAAAATAGTTTCCTCTCAAAAACAACCCCTGTGTTGCTCGTGTGTCACCAGGCTAAGTGACATCTCCACAGCCCATTGTCTTAGTGCTGCTCTAGGGCTGGTGGGAGCCCTTCTCCCAGCACTGCAGTCCAGAGGAAAGCATGGATCTGCCTTGCTCAGATCTGTCAGGACCTGCCAGGCCAGGAAGAAGCTCTGGTGAGGTGGCAGGATGGGGGCAGCAGGACCCCCTCCCCATGCCTGTCAGCTGTGAGAGGAAGGGGTTCAGGACATAAACCAGGCCTTTGGGACAGGGAACAGGAAGCAACAGGAAGCAATGACTTTCCCCCACAGCAACACATCCTGACAGCACAGCAAATCCATGTCTGCATGAACTCAGCTCTACAGCCTGGGTTTATTCCCAGCTGCCACACTCTAGCTGACGTGGGTTAAAAGGAGCACAAGCACTCGTGAAACCTGATGAGAAGTCAGGCAGGGGCAGGGCAATGGGCAATGGCTTCAAACTGCATCCATCCCTCATATTCCCCAGCTGCAGCTCTCCCAGGCTTTGTTCCAGGTCCCTTTCCAGAGAGGCTGGGACTCCCCAGCTGGCCGTGCCTCCTTCCTCCCAGCACAGGATGGTGTGTGAGACAGTCAGCCCCAGGCACCATGTTCCTTACAGTCTGGAAGGAGTTGTACCTGAACAAGTGCTACAGGAATTTCAGGGAGGCAGGGTAGGGATCACACCTTGCTGTAACAGAGCACCCTGGACAGCACAGAGCTTGGAGCAGCCCTGAGGAGGGAGCAGAGCTGGCCAGATGTGACCCTGAGATAAGGTGGTCACACTGCTCCTTGCACAAGCTGAGCTACACAGTGCAGCCTCTTCCCCGGCCTCCAAACCACAGCCCAGCTACTGTGAGATCAAGATCTGTGAGAGGAAGCACTAATATTTGAGAGAAAACGTAATGTCTGAGTTTCTAACATCTTTTATTTTCTTGCTTAACTGCTTCAAGTCCTTGCCCTGCAGCAGAACTCTGGGGCAGCAGTGACACTCTGCATGCAAGATCTGCCCCAGTTAGAGCCTGGAGAAGAGCTGCTGGCACAATTGACTCTGTATGTCCCACCACACTGGCTTCTCGGAGCACTGAATCCCTCAAAAACCTCACCTCCCAGTGGAGTGTCCCATCTGCCTCCTTGTGATACCACTCAAGGAATTTAAACACAGCAAAGACCTTCCTGAGGCATCTTCATGGACATTCACCATGGGACCAACTTTTTGCAATATTTTCTCCTCGGGCTCTTGCTGACCAGGAAGAAAGTAGCAGACTGCACCCCAGTCTCTTCCAAAAATTATCAAAGAGATGTGGAATGGCTCAAACCAGGGGGAGAAAAGGGAAACAACAGTTTGAAAGGGAAAGAAGTCCTGGGGAAAGGCTGTGAGCAGCAGCACAATGCAGCTTGCTCCAGCCAGTGTTTCATCTGCATTCCGTGGACACCGCTCCGAGTGTTGAAATGGCCCAGAAACATCTCCACCACCAATATTTACAATCATGTGATTTTGATCCAGTTTGAATGCATTTCCAATGGCTTTCAGCTACCTACCAAACTCTACCTTTGCCCCAGACTGCTGAACTCTTTTGCAGATAACCCCATCTCATGAGGTCACTCACCTGCACAACATCCAGCAGGAAGGTCTGGAAGAAAAACCACAGGGCATTGCCTGTCATCTGGTAGGGAATGGCCCAGCAACAGAGCAAGCCTTTGTGCAGAGAGCCCTGGCTTCTCCTGCAGCCGAGACTCCAGGGAATGATCCCACCTTAGAAATGATACACACCTCTGGCTGACAGCTAAACCACAGCTGCTGCTTATCTCTGAGGATGATTTAAACCCCAAGTGATGTCATAACCTTCCAAGACAAACATACCTATTCTTGGCTGGAGATTGCTCCACCTGACACCCATAGGAAGCTGCTCATGGCAGCTGGGGTGCTGTGGGGTGCTTCCCCAGCTGCTGGAATCCCGGTGTCAGGGTGCGGTGCTTCCAACACACAACCCTCCCTTGAGCCAGCCTGGATCCCCAGGTCTTGCTCGGTGGTGTTCCATGTTCATGAGCCTTCAGAGTCTCTTGCAGAGCAAATCTGAGGGATCAGGCATGCTGGCAGCTTCTTTTCCTGCTCCAACCCACTGTTTGAGGGTGGTGAGGCACTGGCACAGAGAAGTCGTTGGTGCCCCATCCCTGGAATTTTTCAAGGCCAGGTTGGGTAGGGTTTGGCACAACCTGGTCTAGTGGAAGGTGTCCCTGCCTGTGGCAGGGGTTGGAATGAGATAAGCATTAAGGTCTGTTTCAAACCAAGCCTTTCTCTGATCCCACACCCACTCTTCCACCAGCCAGAGCTCCAAGGCAAAAGCAGATCAGTGAGCATCTGTGTCATTTGCTCCTCTTGGGCTTGTCTTGTCGACAGGGTCACATCTCTGGTGTTTCCCCTGATTTTCCTCAAGGCATATTTGCAAGAGATGAGAGGCTGCTAACAAATGAGACACAGATCTAATTGAGGCACAGTGCTCTGCTGAGCTCTGACATTGTCCTTTCCTGTTCTAGTGAACCACAATCCAGCGCTTCAAGTTCTGTAACATTAAAAAGTACAAATTGCATCAGGCTTAAAGGGACTGTAATGGAGGCATTGAGGAGAGAGCCCAGGGGATTTCCACAGATCAGCAGGGGAAGCAAAAGGAATGTTTCAGCAAGCAGGAAAAGGGCTGATGGCAAAACCTCTTTTATTTTTATGTGGTTAACTTCAGTAAACAGCATACTGATCCTCAAGTATCCGGCAAATTCCCAGAGGCAACCTAAAGCACTGACTTCCCCCAGCCCCAAACTGAATTTGCTATCTAGTGTGATACACCTCAGCATCAAACAAGACCAGGACTATCCTGTGGGATTCAGGGTAAGGCCACATTGAGAGTGGACAGCTCATCCAGGCTTGGCTGGAGCAGAGTGGCCTTGGTGACACTTGCTCTCCTACATGCAGACCTGTCCCAAGGTCATTCTGTCAGGACAGTGCAGACCAGGGCTGATCTCCCCTCTCAGCACAGGCCACCCTGGATGATGCTCAGGGCTAACAGGCTGGTGAGCACCTCGGGTTCTTGGTCACACCACGTTTTTGCTTTCCCAATCCCTGAGCAGCTCCAGTGCAGCAGGTGGGCTCTGTCCTGCACTCAGAAATTCCACAGCGCCTTTTGAAAGCCACAGAAAGCTCCCTTGCCCTGTGGGGCACACAGCCATCTCAGGCACCAGGCCTGGTTCAGAGAGAGCTGTAAAAGGCTGTGAGCTGCTCCAGAAGAGCCTTGCAGAGAGTGAGGAGGGATGAACACTGGGCATAGGGCTGCTGTGCAAGAGGCTGGGCTGAGGGACAGGCTGCAGCATCACATGGACAGCTGGGGAACCAGGAAACTGAGTCAAGGAATGCTTCAAATTCCCACGTCCCTCATCTCTTTTAGGATGAGGGGGCAACTTGCCAGCTCTCTGGCCTGGTTGGGCTGGGGTCAGTTTGCTGTGCCACTATCAGGTAACAGCTACTCTGGAGGGATGACAGACCCTGATTGTAATGGTACTAGGGAGCAGTGTACAAAATGAGGGGCACAATCCCAAAAAAAGCAGCATTCCAGAAGGCACTGAATGAGTTTCCCTCACGCAGCAATTAGCAATAACTCCTCCACAGCCCCTGCCACGGGAAAAGTACTGACGCTGCTCTGCCCACCAGGCTGGAGGGCCCAGCTTCTCCCTGCACACCCAGGGGAGCAGAGTGTCTGCCTTCCCTGTGCCAGCCTGTTCCTGCCTCTCAGCTTCTGGTCCCAGTTTACTTTATGCCTTTTACAACCCACAGTGAGAGTCAGGTCCCTTGTATTCCAAACTGAAGGCATGCAATCTCAAAAGCCTTGTCCCGCGGGGAAGGCTGAGGCTTGCACCAAGGAGCACTTACTCATACAACATCTTATTTCCACAGCAGTTGTATTTCTAAAATTACAAAGGCATTTCTCAGGGCTGCACGGTTTTGCGGTAGCTTTTGTTCCCTTGATGCTCTCAGCAGGTAGGACAGCCTCTGCACAGCTCTGCCCATTTCACTTGAAAGTCAGCAACAACACCACAAGGCAGAGCTTTGCTTTAACAATGTGTTCTCGAGCCTGAGTCATAAACACTTCAAACCACCCCCACAGCCTGCGGCTCGAGCTGGGCAGGCTCCGTGTGGGCGAGCGCACTCGCGAGGGCGAGCTGCACGTGTGAAATGCGCCTCTGCATGTGAGAAAGCAGCACCCTGGGACACTGATCTTACCTCTCTGCAGACCACTCTCCTCTCTGGGAGAGCTCCTTGGGTCGACCTGTGCAGCTCAGCATCTTCACAATGCCCAGAAGCGTGAGGGCAGACACAGCCGCATCCTGCACGTGGCAGGGAGGCAGAGCCTTCCTTGTCCGGGGTGAGGAAGACTCTGCCTTGCACATCAAGTAGCTGCTGCAAATGCAGATCTGAGCTGCCTGGGGATTTGACAAGTGAAGGTACCGCATCTGTGAGGCTCCAGGGGGAGCTGATATGGGGGAAATGACCTGCCCTGCGGGAGGAGTGTAGCCAGACCCTGCCCACAGAGGCAGGAACCCTGTCAGGGCTCACAGTGCAGCATCTACTCGGAGCAGTTGTTCCCAGGCTTTCTGCAGTCAAGTGGAGGAATCTGCTGCTCCCCAAAAGTCAAGCTGTGCCCCCCATTTGTCCAGCATTTGTCCCCCATCCCAGGCTGCTCCCACAATGACATCTCAGGGATGTGTGGAAGAAGGCCTTTGCCTGAGCTCCAGAGCACTACAGGAGCACGCTGGAGCCAGCCCAGCATTCCTGCCTCAGCAGCAGCAACCACCAGCTGCAAAGAGCCAGCGTGTGAAACCCAGAGCAGGCAGGCAGAGAGGCAGCAGTAGGCAGGGAGAGCGCAGTGGAAACAGGCAAGTTTTTGCCACAGATCACTCCCCAGGAGAAGCCCCTCTCTCCCAAAGAAGACCTGGAACCCAGCTTGGACTCCTTATTCACAGAATTACAGAATGATTTGGATTGGAAGAGACTTCATTTTGTTCCAACCCCCTTCCACTATCCCAGGTTGCCCAAAGCCCTGTCCAGCCTGGCCTTGGACACTTACAGGGATGGGGCAGCCACAGCTTCTCTGGGCAACCTGTGCCAGAGACTCACCACCCTCACAAGGAAGAATTTTTTCCTAATATCCCATCTGACTGCCCTCTGTCAGTGTGAAGCCGTTACCCCTTGTCCTGTCACTCCAGGCACTTGTGCAAAGTCCCAGGACAAGGTCAGTGAGCATGGGAAGCGTGGATACATCCATGTGGATACATGGATACGTTTTTCTTTTATTTTGGAAGAGCTGCAATTTCCAGTCCCCTTCAGCCTGTAAGCTCCCAAGAGATCTCCCAGAGCAGTGCAGACCTCACACAGTGTTTTAACCTGGTGACAAGAAAGGTGCATTTCAGTTCCCTTTCACAGTCCTTTTGTTGCCCAGAGCATCCACCAGTCTTGGCATCACAAACGAAAAATTACTGCTGCATGAAGAGCGGTGGGAGCCCAGTTCCTTGGCGCTGGCTGTGTGGGAGCAGCGGCGTTCCCAAGGCAGCCGTGCTCACAGCTCACAGCCAGCACTGCTGCAAGGGCTGGGCAAAGCAAAGCAGAGGGAGAAATTGGCTTCAGAGGACAGAAGGCACTGGAAAAGGCTGGCAGGGAGGGATGGCACCACCACTCTGCCCGCTAATTGTCTGTTTGGCACATCTAATCCCATCAGGCAGCTCTTTAAAAGCAGATCCTGCCTCAGCCCCTGAGACTGGACTTATCTGTAGCAGCAAAGGCAGAAGAGCAGAGGCAGAACCCTCTCCCTGCTCCCAGTGGAAGCATTAAATTTGTGTTAGTGTCTTTGTACCACATCCTGTATCCAAGGGGAACTGAGCACCCTTTCTGCAAGGTTCATTACAATGTGTCATCTTCAGTTCAGCCTTGCCTTGTCCAGTGGGGGCTAATCTAAACCACCTGAATTTCACAGGCTGAGTCAGAACTTGGTTAATACGGCACAGGACAAATGAGTCAGTGGCATCTCTCCTCACTGCTGTTTTACTCACATCTCAGATAACAAATATCACTCACGCTGGACCACAGCCAGTGCAGTGGGATCCAAATCCCCATTTCCCACCAGCGTATCTTGGCACACATCTCTGTAAGAAAGCAAAATACATCTCTCCCCATTCAAGAGGAAAGGGGAAACTCAAAAGGAAATATCAAATCCTGATTTTTATTTTTTTTCCTAGGCCATTTTCTACCCACACACCGCACAATTACATTTGGACAGACACAAGGTACTTTGCAAATTGTAGTCAGCACTTAATCCTCTGGCTGTTTGGCACTCATTTACTCCCCAGGTGCACAGAGCTGCATTTGCTGATGACAGACTACAAAGCAAAAAGCTGACCAGCAGTTACCTCTCCAAGTAGCTGAGTAGCTCTTGCTTCCTGGCTAAGTCAGTGCACAATTATCCCCAAACACAGGGAAGCTTTATTCCTGCCCGGCTCAGCTCCTCCCAAAGCCTCTGTCGTGCCCTCAGTGCCTCACAGGAGGCAGCGTCACCCACTGGAGCTCGACAGGATGTCACGATTGTTAGAGCAGCATGGGGAGCTGGCAGCCCGCCTCTGTGTGACAGCAGGGCTCAGCTTGGTGCTGGAAAGGCAGATTTTGGTGAAAAGCACCAGTCCCAGTGTTAATCACTGCTGTACACTGGGTGACTTGCTGCAAGCAGTGAGCTCTCCAGTAACGCTCTGTGCCAAGGCCTGAAACCTCACCAAGGAGCTGGAGTGAGAGGATGATGCTTCTTCCATCACTAAAGGCTCTTTTTCTCTCAGTTGCTTAAAATTATGTTTTGAAAGAAAAGGGAAATACTTATGAACACAGCAGCAACACCCCATGTTCTGTTGCAGATATTCAGCAAGAAGCTCAGAGAAACCAAAGCTCTGCAGCTTGAGAAACAAGGTCCTGTTGGAATTACTCACTGCAAAGGAACTTCCCCAGAACCCTCTTCTCCACTGCAGAACCATAAGATCTCTGTCCTGTCAGCCCAGGGCCCAGGAATGTGTGATACCAACAGCTTCCACCCAAGCCACACTGGCTGAACAGGGCTTTCTAGGGGCAGTGTGACCTAGAGATGGGCTGCTCAGGCAAGGAAGCCCCACTGAAAACAAATAAAGTAAAACACAGTCTAAAGCCAGCAAATGAGGATTTTTTTCTTGGCACAGCAGCAAGTGGCAGCATTTGGATGTGTTCCACCAACAAGTCCTCCAAAGGTTTACCTCTCCTTCACTGCTCTAGGCATGTGGCTAGAGCAGTGGCTCTTGGGTTCCCTTTAGCACAGCTGCCTTCTTTTGGTGGGACAAGAGCCAGGGCTTAACAGCCAGCAAGATGGATGAAGCAGGAGAGAACCTGTTGCCAACATAGGCCCCATAAGCCATTAAAGAGTTAATTTAAGGAGGAGTCATGAAATGTACCTGAGTAAATAAGAACATCTGGAATCTATTCAGGAACTTCCAGAGCTGGGACTGACAAGTTCAGTACAGACAAGACAGAACAGTAAACAAGATAAGCATTTAGGAATGTTGCAAATAAGTCACAAAATGATAAATTAGTAAATTGAGAGGTGCTTGACACTGGAGCTGTTAAACGGCCAAAGATGGGGGCCTGTGGCATCATTAGTATTGTACTACTCTCTGTAGACCTGTGTAATTGGGAAACACAGGACTCATTTGGAAAAACTGCTCACACGTAACTGGAAAGGATTTCACCTCCCACTTCTGTGGAATCCTGCAGGATTCTGGCAGCCCCATCACCTGGCCTGCACCTGCAGTGAGCTGCTCCCTTGGTTGGACGGTGTGTGTTTATTTAGCTGTCCATCAATGCTGCCCTGGGAGCTCACTCAGCACTCTGGAACCCATCGAAGTCCCCAAGTAATCTGCAGTGACACACTCCACCAGCTCCCAGGGCCATTGTGCCAGCCATGTGTGGTCATGCCATGTGGCACAGCACGTGCACACTTACCTGGGTGAGGAGGAGACTTGCAGCTGAACTCTCAGCAGACATCAAATAATTTTAGTCTTTTTTCCTTCCTGAGGTAAAATGAAACTGCCCAAAGCACACCATAAATCTGGCAGGGCAGTGGTACCTCGTTCACAAGGATGTAGGTGAGGAGACCCAGCTCTGCAGGATTCAGACTGTGTGCCATGGCTGTGTGCCATGCCTCACACCAGGCAGAGCAGTGATGTGAGTGTTTGTGTACCTGTGCCTGCAGGACAGGTACACAAACACACAGCTTGGAGAAGTCTGGTCTGAGTCTCCTAGCATGAGAGGAGCTTTTCTTTCTTTTCTTTCAGGCTTTTCTTTCATGGGCATGCAGCTGGGATGCCAGGAAAGCACTCCTGGCAGCAGGCAGAGCTGAGAAATGTGGGCTCCAGCTCCCAGCCCTGCCTGGAGTGGCTGTCAGACACCCTGCTTTGGAGGATGCCATGTTTACCAAGCAAGCACCAATGGAAACTCACAACTTGGTAAGAAAAGCAACTTCATTGCTTAATTAAATCTCTCATTTAAGAGTACCAGTCTCCATCTGGTTCACCAACAAGGCCATGCAGAAGCAGTAAGTAAACTCTTCCTTTCACAACCCAGCAGTCCTTCATGCAGGTACCTTGAACAGCAAACTCCTGCACAGACAGCAGCTCCTGCCCAAGGATTAACACAGGAATCACAGCTCCTCCCCTTGTGGTTCTGAGCTTTGAAGATCCCCACAGCATCTTCTTTTACGTTGACTGTGACATCAATCCCCTGAGCACATTTTCCAGTCTAACTACAGAATCAGAAAAAACCTCAATTCAAGGTCCTTTTTCTTGGTAACAAAGGGTCTGTAAAGCAGAGCTGCTTTCAAAAGAAAACCTCCTGACTGAACTTCCAGATAACATCCCAGGAGCAAACTGACATCCTTTTAGCACTCCTCTAAGTCAAGACACAGGGAGCTGAAAACCTGTTCAAGAAGCAGAAGGTCACTTTTTCCTTCTGGAAGGATGTAGGGTTCTCCAACAATGAGAAGCAAAGCCTAAATGGAATATAACTGATTATAATAAAAAGCAACAAGACAAAAAAAAA
>VXAX01005396.1:0-10702 GCA_013399835.1 Leptocoma aspasia | reverse complement strand
ATTAATAAAAAAAAAAAAAAAAAAAAAAAAAAAAAAAAAAAAAAAAGGCCTAAGTTTCTAGTCATCATCTAGTATACGTACAGCTGCTGTGCCCACTGGGATTTCTTTCTCCATATCTCTTATGCTGCTTCCATTTATCTGCCCGCTGAGCTAGTCAAGTCTGGGGCCAAAACAAGCCAATCCAAACTTGCTGCTTCATGCTGTTGATTTTATTTTACCTGAACAGGCAGCTGAAGGTACAGCTACACCTAGAAATGGATGTTCCTACAGCAGGATCACTGAAAAACTATGTGGCCCTGGGGTAGCAGAAGCTCCTGAGGCAAGCACAGCACTGAGCCTGTAAAGAACACAGACCAGGAAACATCCCACAGCAAAAGCAGCATTACAGAGGGGGAGGCAAAGTTCCCAGGAAATGGTGTGAAATGATATCAGAAAACACAGGAACTAAACCTTAGCAACGAGGACATGTGAAAGGAAAGAAGAGGAAACAAAGAGCTGCATATGAAGGGAAAAAATCCCAGGAAGTCCTACAATTACCCAACTGAGGAAAACTGTTAAAATGCAGCATTTGGAGGAAACAGTTGGATACAGTGAAAGACATCAGCTCCAGATGGAACAGCACAGTCCTAAAACTGAGCTGTATCTAACCCAGAAGTTGAAAAGGAGTTTTCATGTGAGATGTGGAGCACTACCTTAACACTGGGGTGTAAAAGGCCAGGAACACAGACACAACCTCCATGTGGGAGAATGATCAATGAAAACAAAAAAGGAAAATTTTGCAGGGAAACACTTCTCAGGCAAAGGAGGAGGAAAAAAGACGTTTTTGTGACCATAAATATCAGAAAAGCCCAATCTTGGCCTATGACTTTGTTAGAATACAGAAATGGAATGACAAAGGCAAGAGATTTTACTAGAGAGGAAATCAAACTCACTAATAATCAAAAGCTACACGAGTGTCAGAAATAAGGATTTGTCTGCCACTGCAGTGGCACCACCATCAAACAGAATCATGAAATCAAGGAGTGCCTTGGGTTGGAAGGGATGTTAAAGCTCATCTTGTTCCAATCCCCTTCCACAGGCAGGGACACTTTCCACTAGATCAGGTTGCTCTAAGCCCTGTCCAGCCTGACCTTGAATTCTTCCAGGGATGTGACAATGCAAGTGACAAGGTGATTTTCTTTACAAACTCATGATGTCTCTTTTCTTCTCTCTTTTTTTTCCTGTTCTGGTGTATTACTCCTTCTTGTTAATTAGCTTATCATTTTTGCTTTATAGCTTATTTTATTTTATAGCAAAACACTTCACCAGCTCACAGAAGGAAACAGTTTAATATAGGAGATTGCAAGTATGTCACTTTCAGTCGGTTCCACAGGCTCTTTTGTCAGGTTGGAAGAAGACAGGTCTACCTTGGTCACTGATCCCACCTCAGCACTCCCTCGGGTAGTGGGGCAGAGCTGACCTGCTCACCAGGAGACAAGCACTGCTCATTACTTAGAAAAACCAAGAAGAGAATCAGAGGCCGGAGGAGCTGGCAGCCGTGTCCCAGAGGTGCTCACGGACACACCGGAGCACAAGGTGCAGCTCCCAGCAGGAGTCGGCAGAGCTCCTCAAAGAAGCCTTCGAGGGAGAGCGGCTTTTCTGCAGCACTGCCACCCTCCGGCTCCAGGGGAAATTCCTTCTTCCTGGCAGAGAAAAGTCCCTGAGCCCCTGGGTTTATCCCCTTTCCCTCCCACCGGCAAGGAGAGAACTGGCAGCAAAGCTGGATGTGAAAGTTCCCATCGGTAAGCAGAATCTGCACAGCAAAACCTTGGGATCAGCAGCTTGGGGGAGTTGCTGTCTGGCTGCCAACACTCACTGAATTGGGGGCACCAAGGTGGCCAGTTCATCCAAAGACCATGGACACCAGCTGGGCACCACCTCAATGCTGTGTGCCCCTGGCTAACAAACACAGAAGCAGGAGACAAGTAACTTGCACCCTTTCTGTTAGATACTTTCTTTCTGGGTCTAGGGGCACATCCTGTCCAGTACTCTGGAAGATGCTGTCCCAAGCCCCCAAAATGGCACGTGGGAAGAACAGGATTCAAGAACTCCACAAGGCAGTTGTGACTCTATTTAGCTCCGAGGGAAATTCCCTTTCTCAATTCTCCCTGCTGGTTCACACAGGTTACTCACTGGTTATCACACATCACCAGCAAGTGATGCACAGGCAGGTGAACCCCAAGCCCTCTTGTCACAAAAAATAATCTTTAAAAATGCTGCTGAGAAGTTGAATTTCATTTAGTAGAAGACAGCTGAGCACAGGCAGTCTGCTCACAGAGCAACCCAAAGAGGAGGCACCCTCAATGAGCATGATCCAAAATCTGAGACCAGATGGCAGCTGTTATTAGAAAGGGTCGAACACTGTTTACCTGTTTGCGGGCTTTTAATGGCAATTTTCACAATAATTTACAAATTGGTTGTTACGCACACTCTATGTCCATTTAGTAATGAAAATTGTGAGTTAATTCAGCTGTCAGTTGAGAAACTGCTGTAAAAATGTCCTTGCTAAGGGCTGCTCTCTGGTTTGTGTTCTACAGGCAGCCAAGCGAGTTCCTCACGCTGAACCTGCCCAACCTGCCGGCCCTCCCCAGGCTGCTCCCGAGCTCCCTCTGCTCGCACCAAGGGGAAGACCTGGAAGTTTCCGAGCGCTGAGGGGGGTGGAATGACAGCTCAACGGCCGCGGGGCTCAGCTGTGCCTCAGGCAGGATGGGGAGGGAGCGTTCCAGCCCTCGGCAGGGCAGCAGTGCAGCCTTTCCCAAGGACCCCGCTCCCAGGGAGCCAGTGCTGCAGCCCACGACTCAGCACAGCTCTGGGCTCTGCTTGGAAGCCCTGAACAAAGACAGAAGCAGCTGAGGCAGTGCAAAGTGCCATGGCACAATATTCCATGGCAGCTATGCCAGCGCTACCAGTGCCTCGTGTCTGGGCGTAAGGAATTCACTCACAGGATCCTGTTCAAAGGAGGGAAAGGAGACCTGAGCCCAAAACACAAACAGAACAGATCAGCACTGGAGAATTCCAGGAGTTCAGCTATGTTAGTCCTCAGCAGAGGAGAGAAAATACATCAAAGGGTAGTACAGCCTTGAGTTTTTCCACCCAAGCTGTTGCAATCATCTCAGTAATTCACCTCTCAGGACAGAATTTGCTTTCCAGTAAGACAGACTCTGTTTGCCTCCAGTTACTTCAAGCTGATTCAGCTTTGTGCCTTTTTGGAAAGAAGAAGTCAGCAGCAGGGTTTTTCAGAGAAATGCAATACAGCAATTTAAACCTGCAGCCAGTCTGGCCTGTTGGAAAAAGCGAAGGCAGAGCAGGTGGGGACTGCAATGAATGCCCCAAGAGTTCTGCTGAAGGAAGCAAAGTCAGGGATTTCTCTCCAGAAAAGCATGGGAAGTGTTAAACCTTGCACCTCACATGTGTCAGAGTTTTCCCCACACTGAGCTCTTTTACAAAGATTTCCACCACAATGCTTTTACAGGACTGTAACCATTATCCTGACAATCAGATCACCCATTCTCAGATAACTTATATTTAATGTGTGGAAAAAAAAGGGAGTACTTTACAGCAGTCCCTGGAGGGAAGAGAAAGGACTGTGGTGAGCAGTCCACTGACAGAAACTGCTCCCTGGAGTTCCCTTCCCCCTTGCCTTCCTCCCCTCTCTGAGTGCAGTAACTCAATCCACAAGGTAACTGAACTCTCCTGGGGGAATCTGGGGCACAAGAGGCTGCAGCTCCTTTCCAAACGAATTCGTTTCATTTATTTATTTTAAAGTCCACTGATCATCATCATCATCATCATCATCATCACAAAAAAACCCCATGGGAAATGCAACTAAAGAGAAAAAGTCCAACCAAGACCTAAGAACCCAGAGCTATGAGCAGATGTGGGCCTGCGTGGCACGGCGCCGGCGCGCGCGCGGGAGGAGCCGGCCCCGTGCGCCGCAGTTGTGTGGCCAGAGCTGGGGTCCTTTATGTCAACCGCTGAACGATGACAGCGTTGAGCAGATTGGCTTCCTTCAGGGTCTGGTTCTCATCAGTCAGCTCTTTATTGGGGAAGGTGGTCATGAGGACGAAACTGGTGGCAGCCATCGCTGGCCGAGCATCTACTATGAAGAGCCGGATGTCACGGATCCTGTCCAAAGGGATCAAACACAGGGCGATGCTGTTACTGCACAGCCTGGACAAATGCCTGCTGTGCCCAGAGTGTGCAGCCCTGCAGCTCTGCTTTTGTATTCCAGCTCTCACCACAAGCCACACCAGGCTCTTCTGATTCAACCTGCTCCTGTTTAGTGAAATAGCAGCAGCTGCTTTCTGGGCCAGACTCAGCTCAGTGTTCTCTGTCTGTGTTGTCCAGGGGTTATCTGAAACTGAAAGCCTCCAAAGCCTTCGCTATGAACAATTAACAAACTGACACTTTATGAGTTTGCCACACACAGAACCCAGAGGATTTCAGCTGCTGTGAGCAGCCACACAGTGACACAGGATCCATTTCCAGAACTCAGTCACAGGCAGAGGTTTTTGTAACTTTTTGCCCTGCGCTTGACCCTTACAGAAACTGGAGAAATAAGTATAAATTACAAGATCAGGAAGGTGAGAAGGAATTTCAAGAGATTTCTAATGAAGCAGTGGCATATCTAAGCCAACTTTGCTAGTTGAAAGGAACAGAATTGTGGTAAGAGCATCCCTTGGTGCTCCACTCAGCACAGGAACAGCTCAATAGAAAAGTCTAAATTGAGTCAGACTAACTGAACCAGGTTCCTAATTTCCAAAGCCTTTAGAAGAGATTCAGTATTTTACAGGGGAGATCAAGGAAAGTTCTGCTGATAACATGCTCCCAGGTGTCGGGTCAATAGCTATAACCTATCCCAATTTGGAAAGCAAATCCTACCCAACAGTTAGCAACTGTCTTAAAAATACCACAATAATTTTATTCCCTTTCACTTGTATAGAAGGATGCCCAGAGCTCCTTCTGGCAGGCTTTCCAGGATTTCAGCACTTCCTCCACCAGTGCCCTGTCTTGCAGGGCCATTTATTTATGCCTTGCCTGTGTTCCCTGTTGTGCTCGTACCTGTGACTGTGGTTGAACTTCTGGACCAGGCGCCCGCCGTCGGCGAGCCGGATCTGGATGTTGGTGATGGGCTCCGACTCATCGATCACGATGGCTGAACTGGCTTTGGCTTCGTTCTCTGCCTGCTGGGCTGGCGAGCTGGTGCCCATCACCTGGGGCACGGTGCTGCCAACAGTGAGACACAAGGTGAGCTGTTAGAAACCAAACTCACCTGGCTACAGAGTACCAGATCAGGCAGCAGGTTCACTGCCTGCCAGGCCCAACTACCAGGGCTCCTCCACAAGCAAGCTGGAAGTCAGAATTTTTGAGTCAGCCAGTCAGCTGGAACTCACCTAGAAGTTCAACTCTACCATCCCCTTTGGTGCTGTGGGTCCTCACACCCACAAGTTAACAGGGGAAAGTGTGACCTGGAAACAGTGGTCCAATGCAACACACCATGGAGGTTCCAAACCAGGGATCTGGCTCCTGGCAGGGGGAGGCTGGGCCACCTCACAGTATACGTCAGTGAGCCTTGTTTCCTTAGAGCAACACCTCCCTTCCCACAGGTACCCAGTGCCTTTTTTCAGAAGGATGAATCAGAAGGCTCCACCTCGCAAAGCTCGAGTGACTCTCTCCCATTACATGTAGCAACCAGTGTCACCATCTTCTCACCTGCCCAGCTTCTGTCCTTCTCCAGTAAAAGCTCTGAAGACACTTTTAGGTTTCACGTACTCCTCGTCACGGTGATCTTCCATGTCCAGGTTCACCTGTCCGCCCCGTGCTAACCTGCGCAGCTCAGCTGGGACTTCCCTGCAAAGAGAGTGTTCTAAGGCAGCTGCCTGAAGCAGCCAGGCAGGAATGTGTGGACAAAAAGCCCCAGATCTCTGGAATTTCAGGAATCACAGAGAGCCTCTGCTTAACTGACAGGGCAGATGCACAGCTCCCCACTGACAGACACAAATTAAAGGTTACCTCTCCCTAGCCCTCACCTGCAGTGACACAATGCATCAGAAATTCTAAACACAAATATGAACATGTTTGTTTGCTTCAAACTCTCAAGGCCCCACATAAACCAAATCCACTCCC
This sequence comes from Leptocoma aspasia, assembly GCA_013399835.1. Lineage (NCBI taxonomy): Eukaryota > Metazoa > Chordata > Aves > Passeriformes > Nectariniidae > Leptocoma > Leptocoma aspasia. The sequence goes on along the minus strand of VXAX01005396.1, from coordinate 4,537 downwards.
TGTTTACCTGAACCAAATGTTCCATATTAAGAGTAACTAATTTCTTGCAAGAAAGCTCAGGTGAAATGTGCCATGGATTCAGAAGCCTGGATTCCACAAACACTCATGTTTCAGAAAACAGCTGTCCCTTTTCTCCCCTCTCACTACGTACCCTCTGCGGATATCATCAAGGAACTGGGCATTGGATGGATCCTGGTAGCTCCTCAGCTCTCCACTATCCAGACTAAATCCACTCTTCCAGAGCTTCAGTACAACGTGCACCTGCAGCAGCCCAAAAAGAACAATCAGCCTCACTGAGCATCTTGGTGACAACAAAAACTGAAGCAAAGTGAAAAGTTTCAGATGGGCAAAGGAGCTTCAAGGTACAGAAACATTCCAACAGGTTTCTCTGAGCTAAGGGAAAAACTTAAAGCACTGGCTTTTATGTAATGGTCAGGTGTCAATTCCTAGAAGGTGGCACCACAGTCCCCTTTTGGATAAATATGGCTGAAGAGCCAGGAATGTGCTGAGCGAGGAGCCTGAACCAGGCTACCACCACAGCTATGACCTTGTTTGGTCACAAACCAAGCACAAGGGAATCTTGAACTAATGCTGTCAGCTCCCATCTATGGATATATATTGGATACATATAATAATGGATAAAGAAGAGTTGATTTCCCAATGCTCTTTGCACACCATTTTTCTCAATCTGCACTTCTAAGGCTCAGACGCTTAATTAAAAGAGCACCAGAAAACTGCTTACTCAAGACTTAATCATCTATTACTTTCTACTTGGAAATCCCACAGGAAGCAGGATTTATCATATTTCTGTCCTTGTGAATTTCTATCAAGCTTTGTAACTCTCGGGGCTGGCAAGCTCAGTAGCTGGAGCAGAGCAATCCCTGGAGTGACAGCTACAAACCCAAGCAGAGATACTCACATCCGGAGAAGAGTTCTGTCTCCTTTCTCCTGCCACATAAGCCGACTCCTCCTCTGGAGTAGCCCCAAGGCGATACCCTCCCCCTGCAAAGGGCTGTGAGAGAGAGGCAGGCACAGGGTTACAGAACCACACAGACCCAAAGAGCTGCTTCCCTGTCCCCACCACCCTGTGGGTGAACAGGGGCTTCATGGCATCAGCAACATCTCCTGCCCTGCAGGCAGTGAGAGCTTCAGCAAGTTATTAAGTATGGCACAACGGAATGGCTTTTCTTGCCACTGTGACACACAAAATGGAGCTGCACTAAGAGAGGAGTCCAGATTTAGCTGCTGAGATAATTCCAGGACTCCTCAGTACCAAACAGCTGGCATGGTGGAACCTTAACTGAAACAGGGGAACAGAAGAATGAACTCCTCCCTCCTCACCTTTGGCTTGCTCGTCTCGCCGCCGCTCTTGGCAGTCCGATCGACCGCCACAGCGCCGTGTTCCTTGGCTCCCTTGAACAGATCCTCCACCAGCTCGTTGGGGCTCTTCTTCCTCGGAGGACCCACGATCTGCTGGCCACTCCTCTCTGAGCCACCGGCATAAAACCTAAGGGAAAGCACCCAGCTCCTGGTCAGCCCTGCCCGCTGCCCCTGCAGGAGCCAGTGGGTTGGATCAGGGCTCACTTGTTCGTGCTTGTGCAGCTCAGTGAAACCCCTCGGATCTACAAACACTGGCTACCCCAGCGTGTCTCCCACTGCAGCCACGTGCAAGCTCCTGTGCTGCGAAGACTTTCTTTTTAAGTCAATTACTGTAAATTACCCGTGGATCAATAGCAAGATAGTGGTAACAATTCTCAGACCTGGGAAGAGGGACAGCCCAGAGGGACAAGGCCAGTTCTAAACACCAGTACCAGCTCGATTACCCAGCTGAGCAAGGCTTCCAGCAACTCTCTGACCTGTCAGAGCAACATCCAGCTGGAATTCTGAGGGAAGGCACATGTTCATGCCACACAAAGGATGGATCTCAACTGGAAGCAATGGATGCAGAGTCAGTGAAGTGCAATTAAGCACTTCTGGAAGATTGGGCTTATTAGCTTCCAGATGGCTCGTAACACACAGAGTGAGCTCCCAGCTGCCTGCAGACCGTGGCCCATCCAGGCTGAGCCACCCCTTCAGACACATCAGTTCCATTCCATTTGCCTTGCCTGTCAACCCTAAGGGTATTTAACTACTTAGAGCTGACATTGTAGGAGACTGTCCTACTAATACTCCACGTTCCCCCTGGAAGGGGGCCACGCTTTATCTCTGCCTCCACACTCCATTACTTTACTCTTAAGGAACACTTAAAAAAAAAAAAGAATCCAAAACCAAAACCCCAACCAAAATAAACCCCCAAAACCCCAAGTAGTAAGAAAACCAATCCCTGCATAATTCCCACATATCCGTTCTCTACAGATACAAATGAGGATCTGGGCTGTTTTCTATTCTTAAGCCAGGGCTTGCACATCCCACTTTAGGCTTTCTCTCAGTGCTGAGAGCTGGTGCTTACACAGCTGAGCACGTGCTAGTGCACGGGCTTTGCACTGACAGACCTGCCCTGTCAAACCTCAAATGTTTCATGACAGGAGCCTCATACCCATATAAACCTGTTTTTTCAAAGAACTTTCACACAAGCAGCAAGTCCTCCCAGAAGGAAAGGGATGAACACCTTCAGCTGTTCAGGGTCTGAGCCTTCAGCTGCAAACTTACCGCTGTCCCTCCTCCTCCTCATCATCCTCCTCCTGCGCATGCACAAGGTCTCTGAATGAGGTTACTCGATGGTCACTGCAAAAACCCAGCAAGAAGGGTGTCAGCCTCCAGACACATTCCCTGCTGGAACATTCCACACTGCACCAGGCTCCTTCTGCAAGGTGGGCTCTGCTCACCCACACCTGACCCGAGAGCACTTCTCCTTCATGACGAAGGCAGCAGCTCCTCTTTGGAAGCATTCCCTTACTTCAAAGGGATTTGGTAAGGTAAAATTCACTTTTTTGTTTTGTGAAATGCTCGGCTTGATCAGCTTAGGTGTCACACAAAATGAGAAAATATTCTTCCTGCAGAGACATGATCTGCTTAAATGAAAGATCACTACCAGACTGCTTTTAATGTCAAAAGATAAATCAAGCTTTTCCTGGGCAATGAGGCAAGTTTTCCTAACTGGTCTCTGGCTTAGTTGTGCAGTAACACCCATGCTTCTGATGTACAAACATTCAGGTTTTCACAATTTCTAGAACCACACAAGGTGAAGCAAACCTAAACACAGAGCTACTCCTCCTGAAAATTAACACAATCAGTGCTTCAGAGAGCGTGTGCTTTGCCAGTTTTCCAGCATGGAGCTGAAGCTCCCTCCTCACCTGGCTCCAGTGCTTCTGGATATGGAGCTGGGTGTGGGCTGGGGAAGGGTCAGGATGTCCTCATCACCCCCGTCCTCATAGAAACTGGCAAGTGCAATCTGGAAAGGAAAACCACCAAAGCCCCTCAGAAAAACATGCACAAACAACCCAGCTGAAGCATCTGCCACGCTGGACCTCCTAAAGCACCTCACACTAAAGACACTTTATGTCATTTCCCCTGTTGCAGCTCCTGGCAAAGACGAGGCCCCAGCAGGTTTGCTATTTGGCTGTGTCATGGCAGGACACTCACTGCTGCAGGGATGTCACCCTCCCTGTCAGGGAATGTCAGGGCCTTTCTTCTGCAGCACTTAGGCAGGAGTTATGCCAAAATTACTGCTCTGAAACAGCAGCTTTTGTGCCATCCATAAGCAGACTCGGAATTTAACACAGCCAGTTTGAGAAGGAGCAGAGACAGGAGCAGGTCATAATGGTGGCTGACTCCCTCTGTTTGTTTGCTGACAGCGCCAGCAGCACAGCACTGACAACCTCACCAGCATTCCAGGAAAACCTACATAACCCCGGCAAACCCCAGACCCACCGTCCCTCACCTCGCACTACAAAGTGAACGACAGAACCAGGAGGCGCCTCAGTCTCAGCCAGCCCGCGGCCCCTCCGCAGGGGCTGAGCCCGGCGACGGACGGGGACGAGGCCTGAGCCTGCGGGACACCGACCGCTGCCCCCCGCCAGCGCCACGCCCCCCGGAGCCGCGCCCCCGCCGCCCCCCGCGCCAGGCCGGGGAGGGCGGAAGGCAGCGGCAAAGGTACCTGGAGGTCCCAGCCGGCGGATTCCAGGAAGAACCGCGCTCGCTCCTCCTCGGCGCCGGTCACGGCCACGAACTCCCTCAGCGCCTCCTCCCTGTCCGCCATCTTGCCGCGGTGCAGCGCCCAAACCCGGCCGGGCCGCCCCGCCCCGCCCCCGCGTGCGCCGCCAAACCCGCCCGGCNCGGGCACCGGGTACAGCGTACAAGGCACAGGGCACAGAGCACCGGGCACCGGGTACAGGGTACAGGGCACGGGGTACCGGGCACAGGGCACGGGGCACGGGGTACCGAGCACCGGGCACCGGGTACAGGGTACAGGGCACCGGGCACGGGGTACCGAGCACCGGGCACAGGGTACAGGGCACCGGGCACGGGATACCAAGCACCGGGCACCGGGTACAGCGTACAAGGCACAGGGCACAGAGCACCGGGCACCGGGTACAGG
>VXAX01005391.1:49695-79084 GCA_013399835.1 Leptocoma aspasia | reverse complement strand
CAGTCCCAGGAAAGGGGAGCCAGGCCGCCGGCTCACCTGCTGCCCGCACTGGCAGCGGAGCAGCCTGGGCAGCCCTGGCAGGCAGGGCCACGGCCAGGAGGAGCAGGAGGAAGAGGCGCAGAGCAAGGGCCATGGTGCCTTGTCCTCTGCCAGTCCCGCAGCTCTTGCTGCCACCACTGTCCTGACACCGCTGTCCCAATGTCAGCACCACTGCTGCCGCCGCCGCTGCTGCCGCAACAGTTGTGGTCAAGGACTGACTGGTCGGTCGCTGTGGTGCTGTGAAACCACGGGGCTCTGGGACCTCTGTGACCTCAGAGCCTGCTGTGACCTCAGCCTGCTGTGACCTCAGAGCCTGCTGTGACCTCAGAGCCTGCTGTGACCTCAGGGCTGGGGCAGGATTGTGTGGGAATGGATCTCAAGAGGTGCCCTCCCAGTGAGGAGAGCATGTCCTGCCAGGCAGCTGCATCCAATCTTTTTTTTTTTTTTTTCCCCACAAGAACTGAGTTATATGACATTGGACAAGTGAGACATTTCATGGTTCTACCTGCAATAGCAATGTCAAGTCCAAAATTCAACTCACGTTGGTGATTCCTACTATTGCAGGCAGCACCAGCCCTGCTATGCCGACATTGAGTGTGTGCTGTGTGCTCAGTGCTGGGTTTTGGGGCACGATTGACACGACAACCAGGCCCTGTCATCCCCAAAAGCAATGTCTGATCAATGTGTGTGGGCACAAGCAGCCTCATCCAGCTGTTCATTATTACACCTGTCCAGTTATCTGGTTGTCTTTCAGTCATTAATCCATTCACTCTAATTTCCTAGCTGCTGTACAACACATGCTATATTTAAGAATAGATGAGGAATTACTTAAATGGTTTCTATACCCTGGCTAAAAGCAGCACCCAAATTGTACTGTCTTGATAACTACTCAAGCCTTACAGCTAAGTGCTTTTCTATATTCCACTGAATTATCGGAGAAATAAAGTGTTCCTGCATCACTCAAAATATTTTCCTTATTATTTCCTTTGTAGATAATTTATTTGAGTGATGGAGGAACCTGTTGGCCTGCTATGAAATAGTCTAACTGAAGGTTCATTGGAGAGATTCAAATTTGAGCTTGAAAAAATCTGTACTCAGAGGAAAAGACAGTCATCTCAAATCTTTAAAGAACATGGAGAAAACATAAACTGCTATGAATTTTTCTCTCTTTCATTTTAGTAATCTGCACACTTTTTATCCTATAAGTGCTAACTCCCTACTAATTCGAAAATTTATTTATTAGAAATTGTAGCTGTTGATCAATACCTCACAAAGTCCTTACATATCAAAGTTATTATAATAAAAAATAAATAGCATTAAGATACAGAAGTTTATTCCAAAATTATGACCGAAAGGAGACAGTCTGCCTTTCTCCGGGCGGGACTCCTAGCAGATACCCTGCGATAATTACTGCTTGTCAGTTCTGCCCGTGAGGCAGCGAGGGTTCCGAGCGGTGTCCGAGCGGGCAGGGCTGTGGCTGGTCCCGCGGGGCTCGGAGCGCTGCCGGCCGGGCTCGTTCGGCTGCTCTCACCCCATCTCGTGAGCTCCGGGGGAAGTGCAGCAGCCACCGAGCGCTGCTCGCTGTCCCCAGCTGTCCCCACCGTGCTCACCCGCAGGGCTGCAGCCCGGGCTGGCTGCTAGTGAGGTCCGGGGTAAGGCAGCGAGCGAGGCCTCTGCAGAGCACCCACAGATGTTTCGTTCAGCCACACGCTCAGATGTTCAGGGTCCAAAAGCCTCAATTGATGGGCAGAACCCAGGTTTTGTGTCTCGAGAGGCCGGGGCTGGCTCAAGGCACCGGGGCTGGCTGAAGGTGAGGGGCCAGTGGGCGAGGGGCACAGGAACAAGGGGAGGGAACCCAGGGGGTCCAACAGAGCTGGGGATCTTATGGGGGAAGCTTCTTGTGTCTCCCTAACCTAGGGAATGCCTCTCAGGGTCTGCACACCGCAGTACCTGCCTTCAGAAAAAGAGGCAAAATACACTCGACATTACAGATAACACACAGTACAGCAGCCAGGTGGATTTACTTGATAAAGTTTTACCTCCGCAAGATTAAAACTGCATTTTAGCTGTTAAGGCATCATGATTTAGTTTGTTCTACATACAAAGCATCTGCCTTATCCAGTCACTAGCTGGGTCATTGTTTAATCTGTTCATTGCCCCCACAGCCACCACCAAGCCACACGCTCCCTGCCTAAATCTGGGATAAAAATTACTACTTTTGAAGTGAGGCAGGACACCAGACACACAAAAACTTCATAATTCCAATTCTACAAACTTTTTAAAAATGGTTAAGAACTGACAAGTTTCATTATTTAAAAAAATTCTCAAAAGAAAAAATTCTGACAAGAGTACATTGTGCATTCCCAGTTTCGTTTAGTTCAATATTTGATACTGAATATCATTAGATAGTTATAAATAATTATAAATATTATATTGAGTATTATAGCAAATATTTGTGTTTATTAGAATCAAGACCTATCCCAAAAATCTTATGAAAATTAAGAGACATGGAAAACAAATGTTATGTTTGAAGTCCGTTTTTAAACACAGCATTTCTCTCCCTGAGCTTGTATTAGTCCTGATGAGTGTGATTTTGCAGACACGCTAAGGAGCTGAAGGACCACTTCTCCTGCTCTGACAGGTTCTGATGCTCCCTGCAGACCCTGTGCATCCCCAAAACGTTACAAAAATCATTCAGAACTATAACCAGAAAAGGTTATTTGGACCCTAGTGAGGTGGTGGTGTGCCTGCAATGAAAGGATCACAGGAAATGGCCTTAAGCTGAGACAGGGGAGATTCAGATTAGATATTAGAAAAATGTTTTCACTCTTGAGGTGGTCAGGCATTGGAGGGGCTGCCCAGGGCAGTGGTGGAGTCACTATCCCTGGAGGTGTGCCCAAGGTGTCTGGTGTGGCGCTGGCTGCTTTAGGGGTCACAGTGTCACTGCCGGGTGACATTAAAGGGCTCTTTCACCCTTGATGGTTCTCCGATTCTGTGCGCTGGGCCACGGGGAGGCCAAGGCCCCTAAGCCCGGTAAGGCTGCAAATGCGGCACAGAACGGCCCCAGGGCGCGGGCCGGGCCGCGGGGCTCACAGCCGAGGTGGAGGCGGGGAAGGGCGGGCGCGGCCCGTGGCCACCGGGGGCGCCATTACGGGACCGCCGTGGAACGCGCCCGAAATAAATGGCGGATGGGGCGGAGCCCTGCTCAGAGCTGACCAATGAGACGCCAAATTCTCGCGCGGGGGCGGGACCTCGCGGCCCTACATCCAATGGGCGCGGGAGGAGGCGGGTGATGGACGGGCGGGCGGCGGCTGCGGCGGGCGGGGCGCGGCGCCCTTCCCGTGGTGCCGCGGGAGCGGCGGCCGCAGCGGCCGCGACTTCATCCGGGTCCCGCAAGTACCGGGACGGCGGGGCCAGGCGGCGGCCGCGGGGCCGGGGGGGCGCGGGAGCGGCCGTGGGGTCGGGGCGCGCCGGGGAGAGGGGGGGGACGGAGGGACTGAGCCGAAAGGCCCGTACGGACGGGCGCGGGGCCTCGGCCCGGCCTCTCCGCCTCCTCTGCCGCGGGCCCGGTTTATTGTCCTTATTCCCCTCATCGATGCCTTTTCCCCCCGTTCTCCCCCGCTCTCCTCCAGGCTCACTGGAAGGTCCGGAAGTGCCGCCCCCGAGAGCCGCCGGCGCCAGGTACGTCACTGCCGGGGCCGGGGGGGACCTTGGCCGGGAAGCCCCCCCGGTACCGGGCCTGGGGGATCTCAGCCCTGCCCGGGCACCGAGAGGGCGGCAGCGGGGGCTGAGCTCGGACCGAGGGGCGAACGGTGAAGAAAATCTCTGAGGAAGTAGGTGGAAGTGCTTTGGCAGCCCGGCCCCTGTCAGGGGGCACGGGGGCTGCTCAGGGCTGCGGTTTATAGCGAGCACCATTGCCTGGCGTGGGGCTGCGCCTTCCCGGGCCCATCGCCTCGGCAGCTCCCGCCTGGCTCCTCACGAGCGGCCTGTCCTGGAAGTGGGTCGGGAGCGCTGGCACTGGGGCCAGTGCGGCCCTGCCCGGCAGCGTCTGGGGTGACACGGGCACAGCGCAGCCAGGGCGGGTCAGGGCGTGCTCGGGGTGGCTGCGCACTTGAGCAGCATCACCCCGGTGTAACACGTACCTGCAGTTTCTGTCCGGAGCTCTGGCTGGCTTCAGGGCGTTGCGGGAGTGGCTCTTGCCCTGGGCATGGGCAGCTCAGCCCCCGGGCCAGCTCAGGGCTCAGCACATGTGGGTTCCCTTGCAGGGCTGGTGGTGGCACAGTGGAGGATCCGGCCGTGGTACGCTGCAGCTGCTGCTGGTGACCTTAGTCTGGCACGGCTCAGTCAGTTTTAGATGAAGGCGTTACGCCATCAAATTGTATTTTTATGATTTTACGTTACAACTTTCTGTGAGGGATGGCAGAACACTGAAAGAGGCTGCCCAGGGAGGATGTGGAGACATCTCCAGACTCCTCTCTGGAGACATTCCAAACCCACCTGGATGTGTTCCTGTGTCACCTGCTCTGAGTGACCCTGCCTTGGCAGGGGGTTGGACTGGAGGATTTCTAGAGGTCCCTTCCAACCTTAATAATTCTGTGATTTATTTCAGGACTGAAAACAACCTGATGGTCAAGGTCGGGATAAATCTTGTTTAGAGATGTGCCTGTCCCAACTTGTTGGTGCTGTTCTCTATCTGTACTGCTCTGCACAGGCAGTTTTGTGACTGAAGTGCTTAACTGGTAGGGAAAAATTGCTCCCATTCAAATTGTATACAGGAACAGTGCTCAATAGCAGCAGTGGGGCAAATAGAATCCATCACAGAATTTTTGAGAAAGTCAATCTGTCCCTTCAAAACAATAACTTAAATAATATTTAAGAGACAGGGCATCTTCAAACATTCCCAGCTGCCAGGGCCCTCACCAGACAGTTATTTGCTGGTGTGGCTTCTGTCGTCAAATTTGACCGTTTCTGTTCACAGCAACACTCAGGTGTTAAATAGTCTGAACTCCCAAGAAGTTTTTTGCAGTGGTGGTTCAAACTTGCTGCAGTCAATGTGCAATAATGGGCTAATGAGGGTTTTTTTTTTTTTTGCCCTATGACAGTTAACTTCATGAAGAGGAATCTAGAAAATAGCTGTATTGTGATATTTTTAATAGAAAATTGCTGGCTGTGATTTTTTTTCACTGAGATTTTCCCAAGTTGTACTCTGTGTATCTTATGGGCAACCTCAGTTCACCTAGGTCAGGCTAGGAAATGATTTTGCATACTAATACTGGAGATTTAGTACTCCCTTAGTCGAAAGGAAGTTTAGATAAAACATGAGTTCACTTGCTTTGTTTTCCTACTGCAATGAGCTGTATCCTTACTTCACTTTTCTTTTGATAAATCTGTTCTGTATTTTTCTCTGTTTTTAGTGGTGGAAAACATCAGTTCATTTGCAAATAGTGAAAGGCTCCCAAGACTTAGAGATGGTAACAGATTATATTGCTAATTAATTACACAGCAATCTTGAAATATTTTTGTGCGCTTTCTTGCTGAATTCGTGCAATTGTTATCATGTGTAAACTTTTTTTGCAGAAAAAACCTACTTGCTCCTAGCACATTCTAGGAGACATAAATGTAGTGAATAAATACACAGTTGTGTATTTCATATATATATATATATATGCACACACATACATTTATGTTTGAAGCAGGGCCAGATAACCAAACTGATGCTTTCCTTTAAGGAGGGCACTGATGCCTTTGTAAAGTTTGAAGCTGAAGTGTACATTTATTTATTTATTTATTTGTCAATATCTCCCTCTCTGTGTACTGAGAGAGGAGCACTCGAAGAGGAGCAGAAAACGTGGCCATTTTGGTGTAGTCATTCTCAGGCCTCCCTGAGGTTTCCAGCGGTGCACTGCTGTGGCACATGCACCACTTGGATGCACAGAGTTCAGTACTATTGCTGCAAAACTGAGTGTGTGTAGGGAGAGATGCCAAGATTTGTGTTCTCTGTTCATAGCAGAAATCATTAATTGTGCTCATAGACTGTACTTTTCCACAGGAGATGAGCTTCACTCTGTGCTTGAGTGGGCAGTGGTGACTTCCTATTCCTTTTAGCCCACGGTTTCTGGATATTTATATTCCATCTATAACTACATGGTTAGAAAAATAAATTGAAACCAAACACACTAATTGAAAATGTAGCACGACAGTAATAACTTGTGATAATTACTTAAAGCTGGAATGCTTTGTGTTAATTAAGTGTGAGTGGGGTATTCTGGAAAAAACCCTGTATTTCCAATTGAGGCAGTAGTTAAAGGCATTATTGGTAGCAGTCAGTGCTATTAATTGTAATGCTGTGTAAAAAATTCCAAAAAATACCATTGTGGACACATATTCCTGTCTGGGTGTGTGGACTGTGGTGCTGCCCAAGAGGACATCTGTGCATTTGTATGTGCTGGAATTGCTTGTTCTCCTTTTCTCCTCAGTACAATGTCCCAATTCAGAGCACCTTTCTGGTGTGATTTACTCTTGCTCCAGCCTATTCCTGCTCAGTGGCCTGGCAAGTCCAAAAAGAGGTATTAAATATTTCAGTTTTGGGTCTGAGTAGGGGAAAAAGAGATGCCTGGGCTTGAGCTGGGAGGTGTTACCTTCAGATAAGCTCATTATCAAGACAAAGGAAGGTACAACCCAAAACTGAATATGAAAGAGAAAACATTTTCAATTCATGCTGAAACTTCTATGTCAGTCACCATCTGGTTTTCCTGAGCTTGTTTTTGGAAGAGGGGCTGAGATGTGCCTGTAGCGTGTGACGAGTCAGTGCAGGGGTGGGTGACTGGAATGAGGGTAAGTGGTATCAGGAATAATTAAGTTTCTATTAATTGTGCTGCTCCCTTTCTTCCTGCTGTGCACTCCAGTCACACAAAAACCCCATGGAATGAGCATATTAGAGGCAGGAGCCTGCATGAGTCACTTGGCATGGCTGGAGAAAGCGGTACATGTTCACTCAGGGGAAGCTCCTGGGATTCAGGAAGTGTGGCTTCAGTGCAGGGAGTGCTGCTGGAATCCAGGGGTAAAACTGAGGAATCGGTGTTGGAGCTGTTGTGTAAATCCCAGAGCTCCATCGTGTGGTGGGAGCTGTGCAGCCAGAGCTGCAGCCTCGGGGTCGGGCTTGGGAGCTGGGGCTGCTGAGATTGTCCAGCTCCACAGTTGAAGTCAGTTTGTCCCCTTGCACTGCTCTGGGGATTTTAAGCATGTGCTGGCAGAAAAAGCAGTCCTTGGGAACCTGCCTTTTTTAACAGGGAAAGCAGATGACTCAGGGATTGTTTAAAGCTTGTCTCTCACATTGTGTTGTGCTGAAAGAGTGAACGTGCAGGTGCGTTACGCTGATCCTGTGCTGCACGGGTTGTGACATCAGCAGCACGGTGACAGCAGCAGGGAGCTTCTGCAGCTCTGGATTCACTGGGGATGAGAGCACACCAGCTCAGTAGAGGCCGTGCCAGCAGGATAACTTGTCAGGCTTTCCTGCTGCTGTGCTGCTGCCAGAACCCCCTGATGCATGGTGTGAGAGAAACAGCGCACAGCAGACCCCCAAGGAGACCTGGCAGATCTCACCTGTCCAAGAACATGGCAACCTAGGTGGTGCAGCTTGGAAAGACTGTTAGAAATAATCCACAAGTTAAAAATCCCCCAAAATGCAGGATTAATGTAAAGCAGATTACTAAATAAAAGTTGTTTGATACATGTCACCTTGGTTAGGCTTGCAACTAAGCTTTGTCTAAAGGTGGAGAAATGAAACAGATCAATTTCTAGGTTTATTGTAATCCTGGTGTCATTCAGGCTTAATTTTAAAAAGAAATGCAGAAGCATTGCCTTACATTTTGTAAAATTTAAACAGGTGTGTAACACTTATCCAGGTTTTCAGCGTGCTTCAAACATTTGCAGTACATCACAGAGCCATCAGTTTCAGACACTGAACACGGGACTTCTTTAACTTCCTGGGGTCACTGTCCAACTGAAGGTGCAGAGTTGGAGCTGTGCCTCTCAGCTCCCTGGCCAGGCTGCCTCTCCCCCTGAAGAATGGGAATTCACAGGGATTCTGCTCAGCTGCTGAAGGCTGGGATGCAGGAACAGGGAGCTGAAAGCAATGTCAGCTTCCCTGCCGAATGTCAGCTCTGCCAGAACTGATTTAAAAGGATGTGATGGGGGCCAGTGCTCTGGCCCAGAGCTGCTGTTCTGATTTATTCCTGCTTTGGGCATCGGGACCAAGTACTTGTGTCCATGCTGAAGTTTTATTTTCTGGTAGATGTGTAAGTTAGCAAAAGCGAATAATGGGATTTATACCAGTTACAAGGGAGATTTTAAGGTTGATTCACTCAAATTTGTCATCACTATTTGTATAAAGGATTCAGTAGTAAGGCACCGAAGGGGCTGGAATGTAATTTGATTTTGTGTCTGTCCAAGGAATAACGTCATCCCTTTGTGTGAGTGCACGGGATCACGCGCTGTGTGCTTGGCAAGGACACCAACGGGCATGAGGGTGCTCTTGTTCTGTGCAGGCTTTGTTTGGAGAGTGGGCTGAAAACAGCAGGCTGCAACTGGGATCAAGTACTAGTAAAATGTATTTAATGTTTTAAAAACTGCTTTTCTCTAAACATTTTCAGCTATTGTATAAACTACCTGGACAAACAGTCATTTTCCTTTCCAGCCCTGTTCTCGAGCTGTCCTTGCTGCGAAGGGAATTCTGAGTCACGCATCTGTCTGGCAAGTGTTTTCATTTCAGTATTCAAAGATGATGTTGAGCTGTGTTAATGTGGAAATTGGCTTTAAAGTTATATCAGGGGCAGTTAGTTTCTGATGGGAAAAGATGTCTTTTCAATGGCCTTTTGGTAAGGCAGTTTAACAACTAAATGTCAAGATGGAGGCCGTAATCTTATTGAATTTTGTTTCTAATAAAACAATTCCTGTGCACAAGGCTTAACATAATTTAAGACTAGAAGGAAGAGCTCCAAGCAGTACTTTGGACAGTGCATTTTTTTTTTAAGCTATTGGTGCAATAGGTGAAAAGGTCACTCTATGTAATAATATTTTTTAAACCAGGATTACAAATATTAGGGCCTCATCCTGATCCGTATTAATCAGTCACATAGCTGTGGTCCTAGATTGCATTATTTTTAAGTTCTAAAGAGGAAGAAATGTATGTCTGCCTACAGTGTTGCTGATAGCCTTTTCTTCTGATTTCAGGTGAGAAAGTGGCACCTGTGGAACACGACTGGTAATTCAACAGAAGTTTAATGGCTATAGTTGCTGTGACTGCTACAACTTGCTTACTTAAGACCCAGGCAATTGTTAAAATTTTGAAATTAGGAAACCTTATTTTTAAAATAACTTCCTTCTGTGACTAGGGGGAGCAAGGGGAAGGCTTTTTCTATGGTGAGTATTATAAATGCTGTCTGCAGCTAGCCTGACTTGTCTTGACTGAAGCAGCAATCCTGCCCCAGCTCTGAAGATGCCTGCACTGTGGGATGAGGTAGTAGGTTGTATAGTTTTAGGGTCATACCCACCACTGGGAGATAACTATACAATCTACTGTCTTTCCTAAAGCAGCAGATAATCAACAATGGAAGCTTCTCAGTTTTAAGCTCAATGTCAGATTTTGCTGAACTTCTGTACTTGTAGTGCTTATGACAGGACAAAATACTTGTGTAATAGCTGTGGGAATTGTGTTTAGATTTTTCTAGGTCTTGGAAAAGCTAGGTTTCATTCTGCATTAATTTTTCTGCCCTAATGAATAAAAAGTTAAGAATAGATTATTCCTATATGTGTATGGTGGGGTAATCAAATACAAATTCCTGGTGTTCCAGTTGTTGGGGTGTTGTATCAAACATCCTTCAGAATGAAGCTGAGGTTGGCTGCTAAGCTCTTGCTGAAGTCTGTGCTTCTCTGTCAGAGTGAGGTAGTAGATTGTATAGTTGTAGGGTAGTTATTATACCCTGTTCAGGAGATAACTATACAATCTATTGCCTTCCCTGAGGAGTAAAACAAACTGCGCTCCCTTGCAGCCAGTCCTGGGCTAAAAACATTCATTGAGGGACACCAGATGAATTCAGGGTTGTAAAGCAGCAGTGCCAGAATGTGCAGGACTGACATTCAGTGTGAATGGTGCAACCCCCACAGGATGTCTTTGACTTAACGTAGCTTTTCTCCGAAGGTGAGTGGCACAGGGCTGGCCGGGGATGGAAAATGGCCATGCTTTAGGTAGAGGGTGGAATACTCCACAGAGGGAAGTTATTCCAAGTGAGTTAAGAGAATGTGCAATACAGGGAGCTCAAACTTGTACATTGTGACTTAAACTCTTCTGGCACTGCGGTTTCCATGGTGCAGTAAAACTCCGTGACTCCCGACTGTTTGGTAGAAGTTGGAGGGAAAACTTAAAATTATCCTTTATTAATAAGTCTGCATGTTTTTCTGCAGCTTTTCCAGATCTAATGCAAAATTTAAGTGTTGGCCAATTTAAGTGAGGCCAAAACTGACCTCTCACCTTTCTGGGGGGGGGATGTGAAGCTATGCAGTTTGAGCATCCAAGAGCCAGAACTTTTCTCTGAGGTGGTATTGTTTCTGTAAAAAGGCTTTTAAAGTTTATTGCATTCTCTTTCTTCCTGCTGTGCTTGGTGTACCCAGTCTGTAACTGGTTCTGTGCTAGCATGCCCAGCAAGCAGCTTGCTGTAGTAACAAGAAAACCCCATGGCAATAAATGCTTTTTGGGATGGGAAGTTTAGCTTAGGCAGAGTGAAAATTGAGCCATTGGTGAGTGTTACAGGTGGTGAGCCACTGTTTGTCAGTGCTGCCAGTGTCACCTTGGAGTGTGTGCCAGCCAGGGCAGAAGAGCAGAGCAGCTGGGGAGCTAAAGTCCTGCAGAGAGTGAAGAACTGCACAGAGGAAGCGTGGGGCTCCTAGGAAGAGGTAGTAGGTTGCATAGTTTTAGGGCAGGGATTTTGCTCACAAGGAGGTAACTATACAACCTGCTGCCTTTCTTAGGGCTTTATTATAACACCAGGACCATGTGGGCTCCAGCCTGCAGACCTCTGCAGCTTTGGGACATGAAGAGAAAGGAGGACAAGGTCTTTCTAAGTGTGTTGAGGCTTAATGAAAACTGTGTCTTGGCAGATTTGGTCCCAGATGGAAGTGTAGGAATGCTGGCTGGAATGCAGCGTGGTGACATTGGGGTGCACGTGCCACTTTGGGGACATTGGGCTGTGGTAAGTAAGAGGCTGTGCTGGGAAGGCAGCTCCTTCCAAGAGTAATCTGGAGGTCCCTGAGGAGGGTGGAGGTGGTGTGAGCTTCTGAACATCAAGGTACTGGTACTGTGTGCTCACAGGGAGCTGAAATACACCTTCCTTTGGCTTGGTGCATTTCAAGTGGAAAAATCCAGTTTTCCTTCCCCAAAAGTATCAAATTCCAGCTCCCCTGAAAGCTGGTGCCCTCTCACCAGGCATGGGCACTCTGAGTGAAACAAGCTCTCAGTGGTGCATTATTTACAGTCCTGCAGGAGGGAGGTTTCCAGTTAAAAATGGTGGCGTGGTTTCTCATGGAATTGTTAAAAATGAGTCCATGTTTTTTGATGTAATTGCACTGCACCACAGCAAGAGTTCTGGTAGGGCTGTGCTTAGACACTGTTCTTGTGAGATTTCAGTTCTCAGCACCTTGCAGCGTTAATGTGCTGTGCTCACACCAGCCACTATTTAAATTGCAAATCAGACACAGTCCCAGCTTATAAACATAAGTATTGCTTATAATGAACATTTTGTGTGAATTTAACTGTACTTTTTTGATTTAGTTAATAAAATACAGCATTTTGTGCAACTGATGGTGAATTGCCTTTACTTTCTCCTAAATGAAGATGTGAGTTTTAAAGGAAAAAACAGTGCTCGTGTTGAAATAAACTCAAGGCCATGTTTGGTCTTCACTATAATTCCAACACTCCAATTATAGTGTTAATTCTTCTAGTATTAACTTTTGTTTAAGATCTTTGGTACAAGACTTCACTGCTTGGGTGGGGAATACCTACTTACTGCTGAATGTGCAGGAGCTCTGCTTATTCCAGATCTGGTTTCTGACCGTGAGTTTAATTTGCTGCACAAAAATCTAGACTAAGTCTTAACATAATTGCAGCTGGTAAGGTATCTCCAGGTATGGCTCAGGCAGAGAAACACCAGTGAGTTTGATTTTTGGCAGTACCAAATGCCTTATAAACTTTAATATACCTAACATTTTATAAATATAAGTGGTATGCTTACAAAAGGTTTAAATAATCTGTGCTACCCACTGCAGCTGCTGGTTCAGCACTCTTGTCACACAAGACAAGAGTAATTTCTCATCTTGATCTCTCTGTGGATTCCATCCAGTAGATGGGAGCTGCTCAGTGGGGCTCAAGGTTGGTTTGCCTTTTCCATGTGTGTATTCCGATGGGTGCAAGGATGAGGTGACAGCATGGCAAGAACCCTTGTAATACAGGCAGTGGTTAAAGAATGCACAGCAAGCAGTGCAGGAAGGGTTGCAGAAGCAGTGGAGACTTGTTTACCACCCATAGTGCAGTGATTGTGTCATGGTGGTCTTGGAAACATTCCAGTGTTGCTCCAAAAATAGAATATACAGCCCCAGCCCAGATTCACATCTCAGGAGAATGATTTGTGTGCTGTGCCCTTCCATGCAGAAAGGTGTGCTCTGAAACCTGAGACCATTTGGGCTTTTTCTGGGAGAAAAACCACTGCTAATAAACATCCCTGTGCTTGCAGAGGGGCTCTGGGTGCTCATGCCATGGTCATGGTAGGGGAACTTGATGCATTAAAAATTCTCCTCCTTGTGTTAAGAACTTGGGGCGTGGCAGCCGAGAGTTTCCTTCTACTGTGTCCAGCTCTGGGATCTCCAGTATAGGAAGAATGTGGAGCTGCTGGAGAGAGTCCAGAGGAGTCCCTGGACCTGCTCCCAGGGCTGGAGCCCCTCTGGAGCCAGGCTGGAAGAGCTGGGAATGTTCATCTGGAGAGGAGAAGGCTCCAGGGAGAGCTCAAGAGCCCCTTCCATGGCCTGAAGGGGCTCCAGGAGAGCTGGAGAGGGACTGGGGACAAGGGATGGAGGGACAGGACACAGGGAATGGCTCCCACTGCCAGAGGGCAGGGATGGATGGGATAGTAGATACTGGCAGTGCTGGGTTAATGGTTGGATTCTATCTAAAGGGCCTTTTCCAACCTGAAAGATTCTGTGGCACCTTTATGCCAAAAAGCCCTTCTTGCTCTGTCCCTGGGTAAGCAGCAAGCTGGACCCTAATACATGCAGACAGGTTTTTGCTTTACAGGACAAATGATAAAATACCTCATATGTATGAAAGAGGAAAACAAAAACCCTTGAAAGAGAGGAAGACAAGTCTCAGATACACTGGTCAAGAGACAAGTTCAGCTGAGATGATTGCTTTCCCCTGAGCCTCCCAGAAGAACGGACATCCCTCAATTCTAGAGCCATCAGAGCATGGTGTGGCCTTCAGCCCCCAAGCTGAAGCTGTGAATTTAATATCATAGTTCTGTGAAGATGGGTCCTGGCAGGAGCTACGGGAGGCATCAGATGTCAGTGTGTGTGTTGTTGCAACACGAGAAATCAGATTTGTTCTTATTCTATTGGTTGCAGTGGAATTGGATTTTTAGGCTGGTTTGTTTCAGACACTTAAAAGCACTCCAGTGAAGAGGCATTGGAAAATCAGGCACTCTTCTATTCCAGCTTGTTGTATTACAGCAATCTTCAAAATAAAGCTATTACAAGCCACATAATGCTACTAAGGACTGTACCTTTGGTGACTGGAAAGGTCCTTTCTGAAATAGGACAATGTTTCTGAAAAAATACTCTTTTGACATTAAAACTCTCTGCACAAATGATGTCAAGCTGGTTAAAGTCAGAATAACATAAAAGCAGGGGAAGGATCAAGTAATGGAAGTGCCAGTTCCGTGAGGGAGTTTGCTACTCCCTATGTACCTCAGCATTATGTATTATACACCCTTTAGTACACTCCTAACAGCTCTGTGTAAACGAAGGGAAAGGAGCAAGCAGTGGTCAGTCAATCCCAGTGTCCCAAAATGCTGCCTTACTTTAACCCTGATTCTCAGCTGGAAGTGGCTTCTGCAGCAGCTCCCTAAAATGGGGAGGGATAAGGAAGAAAAGGAGAGGTGTAATTGGAACGTCCCAACTCCTGCAACAGTAAATTGGTCCCGACTCACACTGTGCCTGGTGAAGCTGTTGGGTCCTGGTACAAAACACTGAAGGGCTTATGCCAAAAGAGCAGCCAGAGCCTTTCCTCGTTGTTTATTTTACAGAGAGCAAGGCTGAGGCTGTTTTTAGAGCCTGATGTAATTCCTGATGGGTTCTTCATCAGCTGCCCAGCACTGCCCCAATTACCTTGTCCTTTGTGCTGCAAGGAAAGGGATGCACAGAAACCAGGGGATGCACAGATCTTCCTCAGTTTAGAGCAAACCTCATCAGACCAATGGAAAAACCTACAGGTAAGTGAAATAGGTGGAACATTAGGCCTGAGAGTAACTAAGGAGTGTGAGATAAGCAGAGTACATGAGTATCTGAGGGATGCAAAGGCAGGAAATGGCATTCTTGTTAAAGGCTGGTAAAAAGTTCCAGCTGACTGTCACACAAAGGTGCAATGAAAAATGTGAAACTGGTGTGCAGAGAGCTGAAATGGGTGCAGTGCCAATGAGCAGCTCTGGTGAGGTGTCCTTTGACAGGAACAGACGTGTTTAAACCTGGGTTCAGCTGAGTCAAGGGAAATCCTTCCCTTAATCTCAAGACAGGATTTCATTTTGAACTCAGAGTAATTCACAGAATCTTGAATATCCCAAGCTGGAAAGAACCCCCATTGATTATTGAGTCCTACTCCTGGGCCTGCACAGGAAACCCCAAGAATCCCACCCTGTGCCTGAGGGTATTGTCCAACGCTTGATTGAAATACAGCGTACAATTAACTCATTACATTAATTAACATATTAAGAGAAGACTTACCTAAGATACTGATTATTAAGTATTCTTAACATTAACATTGTCTTATCAACATACTATAAATTAAAATGTTTTAAAATTATTAGAATAATTATTAGCTTTTAATAGATTATTACTTTATTTGTTTGTTTTTTTTAATCTACTCAGAGCTAGGAAGACTTGTTGTCTGAGTGGGCAGCAGGAAGGTGGGGATGTGGGAAATGCACTGGGCACTTTTCCAGGGGCCCTGTGCCAGCCTGGACCACTAAGGGCAGACGCTGCTGGCCCTTGCTGGGGGACTGGTGGCTTTCAGAAGTGTTTGCTTTGAGGGGCTTGGCCATGTCTGCTTAGCCCAGCCATGAACAGAAAGATGCTATTAGCACACTGAGTGATACAGGAGTTAATTATTACCATATCACAGAATCCCAGAAATGTTTGGGTTGGAAGGGACCTTAAAGCTCATCTTGTTCCACCCCTGGCATGGGCAGGGACGCCTGCTATAGACCAGGCTGTTTGTTTATTCATTGTGAGGTGAATTAGACCATATTAAATTCTCCAAAGCATTTAAAGTATATTTCTGAGGTGTGTGATAAAGTTTTTACTCTTAATAAAATACCTGTTTTCTGTTTCACATTTCAGCCCTGGCAAAACATGTGTTCCCACAGAATTGCCATGACTCAGTGAACTCCATTGTGTTGCAGAAATTCTGAAATGGGGCCAAGAAGTTCCAAGATTACCTTCTTAAAGAAAAGATACCCACTAAACTGCTTGTCCTTCAAATCCCATTCAGTGACCACAGTGTTGTATTTCAAGCAGGGCCAACACAGGAGTTTTCCTTTCAACTGCTCTTAAAACATAGGAACTAAAAATCACAGAATACCCTGAGTTGGAAGGGACCCACAAGGATCATTGAGTTCAGCTCCTGGCCCTGCACAGGACACCCCAACAATCCCACCCTCCCCAGTTCCCCTCTGTCCCCTGTCTTTGGTTTTAGGAGCAGCACTGTGCTCCTGTGAACCTCAAAGCCCATGTCTGGTTCCAGATGCAGCACAGCTGTACACAAAGCCTTCTACCTTCTCTGCCCATTCATGTCACTTCTGGCTCACAGAAGGATATCCCAGGAATTTTCAGGCTCCACTGAGCTGCAGCTCTGACAGCAGCCAAATCCAAGCTGCTCTGGAACCGTGTTTATTGGTTTTAGGGTCACTAGTGGGGAGTGCAAGTGCTCAGGAATTAATCTCCAGAAATCGAAGTCAGAAGTGCTGATCAGTGAATTCAATACTGAACAGTGGAAATCAGCACTGAGCTGATCAGTGTGTCATCCCTCCCCAATCCAAGCACAGCTCTTTCCATCCAAATTGGCAACAGAAAATAGTCCAATGCTGCTTTTAGATTTAGAACAAATTCTGTGACTGGATGACAACAAAACATCTCCTGTGCACCTCTTCCCTGGAGCCAGCCTGGGAGAGCTGGGGGTGCTCACCTGGAGAAGAGAAGGCTCCAGGGAGAGCTCAGAGCCCCTTGCAGGGCCTGAAGGGGCTCCAGGAGAGCTGGAGAGGGACTGGGGACAAGGGATGGAGGGACAGGACACAGGGAATGGCTCCCACTGCCAGAGGGCAGGGATGGATGGGATAGTGGGAAGGAATTCCTCTCTGTGAGGGCAGGGAAGCCCTGGCACGGATTTGGATGCATATTTTCCAGCACCAAACGCATTTCTTGTTGGACAGATAAGCCATGACAAGTGTTTTTCCCACAAGAAAATAACAGAACATGAAATAGAGCTGACAGGTATGGGTGTCACAAGCTCTGCTTAGCAGTGTTTGAAGCTGTGGAGCTCTCCTGGGAGAAGACCCTGGCTGCCCTTTTGGCCAGTGCAGTTCTGAGCTCTGTTTCTGTGTCAGTGCTGCCTTACAGGTGATCAACAACTCAGATTTTACTGCAGCTTCCACTGACACATTTGCACTATTAAGGTAACAGGTTGCTGTGCATATAATGCCCCAAAGTATTTTCTCGAGTTGGTTCATGGTCAGGGAAGATGGCAAAGACACTTTAAAAGTGAAGTAATTTCTTGCCCACCATCGATGACCTAATGAGACACAGTCATGAGATAAGGGTTTGCGTCACCATCTTTTATGTAAATTCTTTTTTAGGGCTGGTAAGGGAGTGTTACAGTTGGCCACTTCATAAAGGAAAACAAACAGATGGAGCTCTATTTTTAGACTTCTGAGAATATAACTCACAAATGCCATTTTTCCAGAGGTGATTTGTTGAGTTTCTACATTTCTGCTTATGGTGAGCAAAGCTTTTAACACAGATTTGCACATTAGATTCATGTGACAGTTCCATACAAAGCTTTGGAAGTGCTGGTTTGATACCTAACAGAAAATACACAGGTGGTTTCTTCTAACATGCATCTTTGGGACCTTCATCAAAACTCGATCAATTCCAACCAAGCATTTTGAAAACTGTTACCTACAAACGAGGCAAGTAACCAAACCAAACTATATTCTCTACTGCCTAAACCATGATGAATATAATCCTCCCTCATATTTTAAGATTCTTTACTGGCCACATTTAGTGGATGTGTTATTGGTTGGGTAGTTTAGGCATTTTCCTTGCACAATAATAAAATCCCAAGCAAATCACTGTAAGGTGTACCTGTACAACATTGCTCTTTTAGCACTGTTTACCCAAATAAAAGTGATTTTGATACCTCAGGCATTGGAAGCAACTTTCCCTGCCCAGGTAGCTGCTCTCAGAGCTGTTGCTCCAGAAGTCTTGTGCCAGGAAAAGAAAAATTAAAAAAAAAATAGGATTTTATGCATGGTGAAGCCAATTCAAAGCATTTGGCACTCAAGGGAGCAGTAGCAGATTGAATCTGTTCTGCCACTACAGCCCCAGTTCTCTGAGCTGTTGGTGTTACACATCCAAAGAAACTGTAAATGTAAATGTAGGCTGCTGGGAGACAAATCAGTGTGGTCACAGTTTATGTTAACTTCTTTGAAGTAAAAGCCACTAGAATATTCCATTTTGTGTTTTTTCTCATGAAACAGGTCATAACTATGTATGGTGCAGGGAGGGGTTGTGAAACTACCATTATATGTAAAATCATTTTGGTGTTAAAAACAGTTACATCAGTCAGGAGCATCACCAGGAGCTGCTCCTGGCCCACGAAGCTGCCTCTGGTCAGCAGTGCAGCACCTCACAGGCCAGGCTGGGGCTGTCCCTGCCTCCCACCATTTGCTGGCAGGCAGTGGCTGCAGGACAGCTGCTCAGACTCTGTTCCCAGCCTGTTCTGGCTGATCCCTGTGCAGGTTTCCCTCGGTGTGTGTCAGCTCTGGGTGTGCTGGCTGCCATCCCTCAATACCGAAAGTGACCCTCCTGTGTTTGGAATGGGCGTCGTGCTCCACCTGTGTGTGACAGCGTCACAGCAGGAGCTGTGCCTGTACTGCCCTGGGGACTTTAAAACACTGCCAGTTCACCAGGTGAAGGTGCTGTATCCAATCCCATCCAACCTGCGGTTTTCCTGGCTCCCTGTGTCGGTGCTCCTTCTTTCCTGCTGTGTCACACCATCAGGGAGAGCCAAACAAGCTGGGAGCTGGGAGCCTACCCCTCTAGCACAAACACCAAAGTAAAAGCAGGGGGAAAAGCTCCCAAACAAACCCAAACCAAGCTTCTGATCCACCTTGTGGTGCCATCCCTGGGTTTCATCCTGTTTCTGTATGCTGAGGTGGAACCCAAGCCATGTGCCTGCTCCAAGCTGAGGTGGGGAGCGCAGGATGTACGGACAAACCTGGACAGGCATGCTGGCAGGAAAAGCAGAGCCCGGCTCTCCCAGGAGTTAATCCTGCCTGCTGGGCATATTCCCTTCCCTGTGGCCTCTGGGCCATGAAGAGATCGTGCTAGAGCCTGCCCAGGTTATGTTTTTCATGTTCAGTAAAATTTGAGTGCCAAAAACTTTCAGGATTCTCCATCCCCTATTCTCCATGAGTTATGCTTCCTTGAAAAACCACAACCCTCTCTAAGTACCTTAGAAATGCACCATAAGCATTAAGCCAACACTCAACAATAATAAATGAGGCCAAATTACATGCCAGGATGTACTGGTGATAATGTTTTCCACTGAAGACAGGAGCGGTGAAATTTTCCAGCACAACAACAGAGGCACTGTCCCCCACCCCACACGAATGACCTTTACCTGACCACCCTGTGCCCGTCCAGCCCCAAACCTTCCCCACGTGATGATGTCCCCACAGGTGACACGTGGAGCCGCTGGGGCAGTGCTGAGGGTGACCAGCCCAGCGCTGGCTGACCTTTAAATCCATCTTGTCTTGTTTGCATGCCCAAGAGGAAATCACATGTGTGGCACGAGCCTGACCCAGAAATATTGCAGGGAGTAGGATATTTTGTGCGAATAAGGAAGGGCAGGGTCTGCAAGATGAATCACCAAAACAATAATTATCCTGAGGAAAAACCTTGGAGGGTGGATTAGCCATGATAACTGCCCTTTCAAGGTAACAACAATGCGAGCCGTCAGCTCTTCTCGGTAGTGGGGGACACGAAATGCTATAGCACAAAGCTTAAAAATAAGGATGATGGAAGTTCATGAGAAGAGATTGCCCAAGGAGGCATTCTTCACTTCCCAACTGCTCTGACTTCAGCCTGTGATTGTTATACAATCTGCCACAAGAATTGCTCCAAAAATTATTTTTAGCACACCAGCAGCTTTCAGTGAAAATAAATAAAGGGCCAGACAGTTGCTTATAAAGACAGGAAATAAACTTTAGAAACTCTTTAACTTTTGGCTAAGCAGGGCAACTGAATTACACAGTTCCTGAGTGTGCATGATTGTCTCAGATAAGACGAGCTCTCATGGTTTTCTCTTTTCTTTCCCATCAGCCCAGTTATAACATCACGGTCAGTGCTTTGTGACTGGGCACACCTGGAGCCAGCACCAGGGCCAGGAATCTGGGAGTGCTGCAGCCTCTGCCTGCACCTCTGGTGTATTTCCCATGGCTGTGCCATGTGCAAGCACAGGGCTCACAGCCAGCCACCCCCGTGGGCAGCATTATGCCCACTCCCAGCCCCTGCAGGGATTTGGCCACAGCACATTCCCAGAGCAGTGTCCTCTCCTCCCCAGTGCACCCTGCATGGCTTGGGCACAGGAGCCGGAGTGTCCCCTGGACAGGAGAGCTCTGCTTGCCCGGCTCTTAAACTGCTCCCAGGAGCTTCAGGCACCCCAAAGATGGGCAGAGCTATACTGGCAGCAAGGGGGACAGGACCTGGGCCCCCAGCAGCGCTGGGCAGGGCCAGCAGCACCTCCAGCTCCTGCAGAGCCCGCTGTAGGCAGTGCACCTGCCCAGGCTGCCCACTGACCAGAACAAACTGCTGCCCATCAAACATCTCTGCACTGGACCAGCAGTGAGTGAAGGCCCAGCTCTGGCCCCCAAGTGAAACAATCTTCTGATTCTTGTGATTGAGCCAATCTTGTGCCCAGCCTGGGCTGCCTGGGCTGAATGCTCCAAGCTACCATGTTGTCAATCGGGACAGATATTGGGAGGTGACAAAGTTTTTTCAGTTTTACACCCAGTTATCTGCCTCAAGTGTGCTTTGAGCAGCAGAGGTGCCACAGCCTCGTCTGTGCTTCACCCCATCTGTCCACAAGGCTGGAGAAAGTGCTAACATTCCTCTGGGAACGCTGCTTGGCACGGACGCTTCCCAGGGGGAGAGCTGAGTGAAAAGACCTACCTGGGACCACTCAGGCTGTGCCCTGCACCCAGACAGGAAAGCTCTCTGCAGGGACAGCACCTGGGGCAAACAAGCCAGGAGCCGGCAAACAGAAGCGCAGCAATGCGTGCTCGCTGCAGGGCCAAAGGTTGCTGCCCTTGGAGCAGCAGGCATCGCCTGCCCCTGCACGTTCTCTCCGGGCACGGCAGAGGCTCCACCTCGCACACAACTGGGCAGGAATGTGCTGCCAGCCATGTTCCAAGGAAAGGCTCCTCCTGCTCCTCTCCCAGACAGCTGAACCCCTGCCAGCAGTCAGGAAAGTGAAACCACAGTAGGGCCACAAGGAGCTGCAGAAGGCACTTGGCAGTTGCTGCTCCGTCCCTCGAGCTCACAGTTACCACAATGCTCTTGTGCCCTTTGCAATCTGTGCAGGAACTTTAATAATAACAAGAAAATGAATAAAATAATTTCCCTGCTCCAGTGGGACGTGGATAATTTTCCATCTCACAGCTCCTGAGTTATTAGAAGGAGTAAGTAGATGGTTGCAATTCACCATTACTGAGTCTGTTAACAGCTTTATGTGCCTCTGCCAGTTCCACTTCATCCCGAACTGCACTGCCAACACTCTGCTTTCTCCCCACCAGCCTCCCCTGAACGTCTTGGATGTCTGCTGGCTGGAGTCAGGTCCACCAGCCCTTGAAGGGTGGCTTGGGGGCAGGATGAGGCCAAACCACCTAAATATCCTCCTGCTTTATTTGCTTGCTTAGCTGTACATGGAGCTCCATCTGATTGCAGTAACTTCTGTTTCTAATTTAAGGTTTAACAAAATTATTTTCATAATTTTATGTCCCCAAAACATAAAAAACCCCACCTTCAGCCACAGCCCTTCAGCTTGGACTCAGTCATGCCTCCCTCAGTGACAGAACAGGAGTAAAACATGTTATCAATTTGGACAGATCAGTTTCCTTTATGGTGGAGTTGTTTTCAGCATGCTGTGATGTGTATTACAAAAGCCAAAGATATAAATGATCAACTGGAAGCTTGAATTAATTTTTCCTTGTGTCTAAATTAGGCGAGTGAGTAATTGCAGCAGTAATCGTGGGCAGAGCCTGTTTATCAATGCCAGTGAATAATTGGCTATCAAACAATAGTGCACTTTGCCTTTGAAAATTCACAACACTCCAGCAGGAAGCACACCGCCAGTTTTGTGCTCGCTTGGTGATTGATGAGAGGAGTGGCAGGATTAAAAATGCAGTTTGGGGAAAAGCTTTCTGACGTGTCTCCCCCAAAAGCATCCCTATGCCTCAAGAGTTATCCTTGCTGCAAGGATAAGCTCAGCAGCCTCAGATTACAGCATCTGAAGTCACAGGGCCAAAATAGCAGCAGCCTAATTCTGTAATCAATCACTGCTGCTCACAGGCAGCCAAGAGCTGTACCTGGAAGCCACAGGCAGGAGCTGCCTCTTGTTTTGTGATTTCGTACCCGCGCCCGTCTGCCGCGGCTCTGACCTCACCCTCTGTCCATCCAGCACTGGCACCCTTATCTTCCATGGGCCCTCCCATTTTCCATGCCAAGCCTATCCTCCCCCCCACCGTGCTCCTCATCCCTTCCTCTGCCGGCTCTGGGTCGTGTCCCTGTCCTGCCGGGGTCCCACCCCTCTCCCCTCTCTTTCACCAGCCCTCCTGCTTTTCTCTCTCCTCCTGGCTGTTCGTGGACTCCGTGTGCTCACCCAGGCACCCACAGCTCCTCCAGTTCTCAAGACCTCACCTGTGCTCTCCTCCTCTTCCCAGCACCTTCCTTTCTCTGAGCTGTCTGGATCAGAAGCAGACATGGGGCAAATGGCTGGGGATCCCTCCTGTTCCTGCTGATTCCAAGCCCCTGCTCTTGCCCAGACTCTCCCCATCCTCCTCCACACTTGATCCAAGGCTCTTCCTTCTCCTCCCAGATTCCCACACATGCTCTTGGTGCTCTCAGATTCTCAAGTGACAACCCAGCCAGTTCCTCACATTGGCATCTCTTCGCTCCTTCAGCTGAGCTCAGCTCCTGTTTGACTTTCTCAGGCACTCTGAAATGGTTAATCTGCAATGTTCTGCTCTTAGCACTGCTCTTCCTCACCTCTCTGCTGTGCAAATTGTTATGTGCAGTGTGTTCTGCTCACAGCTCATCCAGATAATTCAATTAGTTTTCCTCTCCTCCTCTGTTTGCAGACCTCTCCTCCCTGTCCTTTTCTCAATTTGAAAATTGCTCATTTGCTTTCAAGCTTCATTTCAGTCCAGTCTATCCTGTTCTCCCAGAGTCTGGCCTACTGACTGAATTTCACTGCTTTTTATCCCCCTGGAGCTTTTAACACAGCAGAAAATTAATTCTCTTTACCTCTGTACCATTACCTTTCCAACTTTGCAGCTGTAAGATTCAGCTGAATCTGAAGAAATGTACTGCAACTCCATCTGATGCAATTTCTCACTTGTGGCTCTCTCCTGACTCTCCTGTTCTCCCAGGAAATATGAGCTGACTGGTTTTCCTCCTGTCTTCAGTGGGACACTGGTCTGTTCTCCCTTTCAACAGCATCTCCCTGACATCTCACTGTCTTTCATCCTTCCTTCATCCCTTTTAATTCTAATTATGTTTAGCTGTTCTCATTTAACCTTGAATTCTGCAGTTTCCCCTTCACTAACATACTTTAGCATCTCCTTTCTTCAAGATGTATCAAATGTATTAAAAGGCCCTTGATTTCCCTCTTGTCCTTCCACACCCTGCTCTATCCCACAGCTCACTGTTGTCACAAACCTCTGAAGTATTCACTCCACAGTCCCTGTTTGGAAATGTGTGACTGTGTGGCTGAGGACACCAGGTCTGTGGTACCAGACCTGCTGGAAGTCTCTGTACAGGCAACCTTTCCAAAACCAGGAATCAGCTCAGTCAAGTGTTTTCCATGAAGGTATTTTTGACAAATCAGTTAATGCCGTTTACATAATTTAAAACTAAATGTTGAATGCAAAGACTATTTTGCCCTTCATCTGGACATAAAATTTATCTCTGCACAGGTAGATAGGGAAATGTTCCCGGCTTTGCAAGGAGATAGGAAATTATTGATAAGGGCCCTGATACCTGCAATACAAACTTTTGTAGGGTTAACAGAATTGCCCCAAAGCTCTCCTATTAGTAAACTGTTTGAACAAACTTGGCTGGAAAACAAAATCCAGTTCAGTACTTTTCCCTTTTTTTAATTTTAACCAGCTGTGCTATTTTAAGATGAGTTTTATGGTTCCAGTTTAGGCAATGGCCAAAACGGAAGGGGAAAAAAAAATGACAATATTTCATAAAGTTTACGTGCTTTGCTCGTGACTCTCTCACACCATGATATCACCATGGCCTCGTGCATTTCTATTGACATTTGACATCACCCTTGTAAAAGTGCATCTCAAATCTTTGAATAGATGTAAAAGGGAAGTTTTGTTTTGGAAAAATACAGGGTTTGAGTTCTGTCATTTTAATTATAGTTATATAGAGATATTAATCTAGTCACTGTCTCAGAATGTCTTCTTCTGATTGTCAGATTTGTAAATATGCTTTAGCCCAAGGTCAGACTTCGTCACCACACAAAGTGGACCTGTGTCTTTCTGTGCCCTCTTCCCCATCATTCCACTTTCTCCACCCTTTCTCTCCTTCCTGCCATGAACATGAGTTTGCTTCCCCTTCTCTCCACATGATTTCCTCATGCTATTTGTTACCCCTTCCACACAGGGCTGTGGGACTCCTCCCTGCCACGGCCAGGGAATGGACACCACCCTTGTTGTCCAGGCTGGTCCCCACCCAGCCACACGTGCTGGGCACATCCCCGGCCAGCCTGGCCAGCCAGGAGCAGCTCAGGGTGTCGCAGTGCCCAGTGCCCAGCTCTGCAGTGCCCACTGTCCAGCACAGCTCTGCCTCCTCCTCCTCCTCTCCCACTGTCCTCATGCTGGAGCAGCTGCCAGAGCTCAGCTTTCCCCATGGCCAGTCCCTGGTTCCCAGCAGGTTTTGTCACCAAAAGGCTCCTGCAGGACTTCAGGGCCAAACCCAGCTGATCACAGGCAGCAAGGGTGCCCATCCACATCCAGTTTTGCAGCCCAGCTCCCTTCCCTCCACATGTGCTCTTGCTGCTCCACCTCCCTGTAGCTCTGGGGAGACCCTGATAGCTTTGGAACATTCTTTTAACAGCCTCCACAGCTCTCTGGTTCTTACACTGCTTGGAAGACTGTGTCATGTTTTCTGGATCAGATCCATGGTGTTTAGGACCTTTCTCTGGCAATGAATAATCTGCTTTGACAGTTCATCTTTTCACCCCTTGTGTCCATTGATAAACATGTAAAGGAAATGTCATGTCTTTTTTTCTTTTTTTTTAAGCAAAAATAGTGTTTGTCTAAGTGCATGTTGTGATAATGAAGGAATATTATTTTTTTTGCAAATACCACATATTCCCCAGTGTGTTTGGAACAAGTAGCACATTATGAGGTGGAATCAGGAAAGTCTCACAAAGCAGCTGCGCAGGAAATGAATAATTAAAAAAAGTCTGGATGAGCAGCATCCCTGCGAACAAATAGCTGTGTTTATGCCTGTCAGGGAATAAAGGGTAAACAAAAAGAAAGAAATGAGCCCCTGGAGATGTGGAAGTCGCTGAGTGATGCGCAGTGGGCACCTGGTGACACTTGCACGTTGCTTGAGGGAACAGACAGTGCAGACCAAACGACTGGCAAAAAGAAGTTTATTTCTCCAGTTCTGCTACTGATGTTGAGTATTACTGTGGAGAGAGAATTTTCTTCACATGTATTAATGAGTAGCTCCTTCCCTGGTGTGTGCAGCAAGGCAGGGTCCAAACTCCAGGCACTCCAGGTGGTACCAGGGGAGGGGGGACAGCCTGCAGGACTGATCCCAATCCCAGTCCTACTTTGGGATCCAGCCCCAGCACCAGCCCAGGGTGAGCCTGGATGTGCCACAGGAGCCAGGGAAACCACTGGGTGCAGCCACAGCTGCTCCAGAGGTAGCACAGGGACAGACAGAGGGATTGGCAGAACAGCACAGGAGCAACCTCTAGGTTCTCCTGTGGTTTTTAGCACTGGTTTTTAGAACTGATGGTCATGTCTTCATACAGACATCCTCAACTCTCAGACAGAACCCTATGATCCTACCTGAGAAACCAGGCTGGATGGAGCTTAGCAGCTCAGGCTTGGAGCAGTTTCACAACCCATTACTTTGGTTTGGATGTAAAGTATTCCTTTATTTGTACTTGGATTAAGAAGTCTGAGCAAACTCAAACCCAGGGAAACCCTGGACTCGCAGACCATGTTTTAAGGAGCTTCTGAGGCCATGTCCAGCTCCAAAAGCCACGAGATGTGTTGGAGGCAGAGGAGAGCCTGCCTGGTGCTCACAGCCTGCATCACAAACCAGCTGCATCTCCCATACCACTGAACAGCCAGTGAAACCCTAAATGCTCCAATCAGATCACCTCTTTCTTCATCCCAAATCTTCTACTGGCTTCCGATCATCCATCCCCCTCCTCATCATGGCCCCACAGCCCTCTGAGCCCATCAGTTGCTAATTAGATGAAGCTGCAGTAATTAGGTCCCAGGCACCTGTGCTTGCCCAACCCCCTTCTGCTTCCTGGAGGCATTAACTGTGGGGGTGTCCCTGTGCCTGGCTGGGGGGGCCCACTGGAGTTCCCCTGGGTGGGACTGGGGATCAGAGCTGCCCTCTCAGGGGGTGCCACCCTGTCCTGGGCTCTCTGACCTCTGGCCTGAGCTCGCCAGTGTTTGTGTTGCCCAATCAATTGATCAGAAGGTGATCAATCACAACAGGGCACGTGGCACCTTTGTATTGCCACAAGGGTGCCCAAGCTGGCAGGGAAGGTGCTGGAAAGCTCTCACCCTGCCTGGCTCTGCCCCCCAGGGAATTCACTGACAGAGCAGCTCTGCAGCATTTTTTCACTCCTTCTGCAGCCCCAGGGATGCAGCTGGAAACTGAGAAGTCACTGTGGCTGCTGATGGTAGCACATATCAGGAGTGGGCCAAGAAGAGCCCAGGAAATTACCTGGCTTTGTGAATGTTATTTATTTATTTGTTTATTGTATCTTTTTTTCCATGTGCTTTTAGGAGGCAGGAGATTCTTAATCGACAGGGAGAGTTGGTATATTAACCTCACATTTTTGTTACTGAAAGGACTCTCTGGTCTGACTTCTAAAGGAGGTGTTTTGACAACAAAACAGTGCAGCTATGGTTAGCCTGATAAAAGGGAGCCAGAGTTGGAGTATTGATGGTGTGTGCATCTAGGATCTAGTTACAAAATGGGCTTTTAACCACATTTTCCCTTGCGAATTCCTGTTATCAGAGTCCATCTTAAAAGAAAAAAAAAAAGAAAAAGGAAAAAAAGACAGGCAACCTTTATTTTTCATTTTAAATGGGGATGTTTCTTGTATTTCTTTATGCTTATGAAAAATGAGCCATTAATAACCCTGACCAGAACCACACACTGAGCAGCGTGTGCAGACTGCCTCAGCCTGCTCCATGCTGGGAGCAGGGCAGCACTGAACCTCTGAAGCTCCTGGGCCCAGCTGTGGTTTCATGAGGGAGCTCAGCAGTCCCAAAGGATTGTATCCAGACTGACAGACTTTCCAAGCTTCTTCTTTTTTTTTTTTTTAAATCTAATTTATTTTGAGAATACATTTTCAGAGCTGATTAGCTGCCATACTAAATCACTGCACTGTCTAACCCCAAAAAGCTGCCCTGACAAACAATTAACAATAGAAACACCATTGTGGCAACAAGTGATGGATGGCTCCAGGGTGCAGCTTGGGCCCAGGCTTTGTTCAGAAGAAAGTTGCTGCTGCTAAATAAAGACATGAGTAGTAAAAGGTGAGAGCAGAGAGATTGTATCTGGAATAAAACAATTTTCTCTGTTTGGGGTGTGTTTCTCACAGCACTGATCATCTCAGGAGAGTCAGGAGAACCCCATGGCTCCGGTCATGATCAGAAACTGCCAGGCACCAGGGAATCATGGAATCATGGAATGGTTTGGGTGGGAAGGGACTTTAACGACCGTGATCCAACCCTGGCCATGGCAGGG
This sequence comes from Leptocoma aspasia, assembly GCA_013399835.1. Taxonomy (NCBI): domain Eukaryota; kingdom Metazoa; phylum Chordata; class Aves; order Passeriformes; family Nectariniidae; genus Leptocoma; species Leptocoma aspasia. The sequence goes on along the minus strand of VXAX01005391.1, from coordinate 51,208 downwards.
ACACCTTCCACTGTCCCAGGCTGCTCCAAGCCCTGTCCAACCTGGCCTTGGGCACTTCCAGGGATCCAGGGGCAGCCCCAGCTTCTCTGGGGACCTGTGCCAGGGCCTCACCATCCTCACAGGGAAGAATCTCCTCCCAAAATCCCATTTAAATCTGGCTCCCTTCAGTTTAAGGCCATTCCCCTCTGTCCTGTCACCCCTGACCCTTGTGGAAAGTCCCCCTCCAGCCTTCCCCTTTAGGCACAGGGAGGAGCAGCAGAGCCAAACCTCCTCCTGCCACGAGCTCCGGGATTTCTCTTAAATCCTTTTAAGAGCATGGCTTTGAGTTAATTTCTCTCGCCACAGGCAATTTCCTGATTCCTACTGTTCTGTCATTAATCTCAAACTGTTGTTCTAAGTTTTGTGTTAATTTACCAACTTGCCTGTAACTTATTACTCTAAAGAGAAGTAGAATCATTTATCACAATGCCTCATATTAATTTGATTATGCAGATATTAGAATCTATTTATTTGAAGTAATAAATATGAAGACACAGTGTAAAAAAGGAAGCTGGATATGCAGAACCTGTAATGGTAGGTAAGGATTAGTTACTACAGACCACTCAAAAGACATCATGGTTGAAAGGATGATTTAAGGTCTACAGCATTTTAAAAATGATTAAAAAGCCCGAGAAACTTTGCCAAACAAGCCGAACTACCTCCTGTAACCTGCACAGGAATGTTATTTTATGTATGCTTCAAATGCATCTAGGTCACAACATTTTTAGGAGTGAACAGAGTAAGAGAAAGTAATTGATTAGTCCAATAAGTTATTTTCTCAGGAACGTTTCCCATTTTCCACTTTTCCTGAGCCCCAAAACAGCAGTTTGCTCATCCTTGACCTGTCCCATACCCGTGTGCTGTGTTAAACAGCTGAGGTTGAATTATACTGATCATCATTAGCTTCAGCATCAGAAATAAAGAAAAAAAAATCCAAAAAATGAAGCATAAAAAGCTGTGGATGGGTTTGCTGGAGGAGCCTGTGTGGGCAGGGCAGCTCTGCCAGATTCCCAAACCTCTGGCTGTTGCACACGTGTCCCTGTTGCCCGCTGCTCGTGGCACTGGAGCGGAGCACAGCTCTGTCAGCACCGACAGCGAGTTCCCCGGTGTGGCGGAGGTGGCTGCAACACGGCTTTTCTGCTGCGTCCTAATGGCACTTACCTCTGCTGGGGGGTTTCCCCACGCAAAGAGGACCTGCTTCAAGCCTTGAATTTGTTCTCACCGATAACCTGCTGCCCTCTACTCACACCTATGGGCTCTGGCCCATCCCCTTGTCCCTGGTGCTAGGTGTGCTCCAGGCCTGGGAGCCTTCATCACATTGGAGGGTGCAAAAGCCCAGGGGGCAGCTGCTCCCACCGCCCCAAATGCGCTGGAGGTGCTGAGGGCTGCCCGCTGCTGCCCGCCCTTCCCTCTCCCTCCTCTCTTCCCTCTCCCCCCTTTTTCCTCACCCCCCTTTTCCTCTCTTCCCCCTCCC
>VXAX01005391.1:0-47856 GCA_013399835.1 Leptocoma aspasia | reverse complement strand
CGGCCGGGCGGCCGTGACCGCCAGGGACCCAGCGGCCCCGGCCCCGAGCGCGCCGGGCATCGTTTCGCGTGTTGGTCTGAGCCACGGCAAGCAAGGAATATGAACAGGAAAACAAGGCGCTGGATCTTCCACATCTTCCTGAGCCTGGGGATTGTGTATATCAAGATCGGGTAAGTAACTTTTTTTTGTCCTTTCTTTTATAACAATCGCGCTCTCTTTCGCGCTCAGCCCAACCTGCCCGGACCTGTTACTATTTAACTCGAAAAGTCTCAAAAAAAAAAAAAAAAAAAAAAAAGAGATGATGGGGGGGATCACGATTATTTCTCAAAAGACAGGTAAAGGGCCCGCACCTCGGAGCGACCCGCCAGCGCGGCGAGGCGGCGGCCCCGGCGATGTGCGGAGCTGCGAGGGGCTGGGCGGCGATCCCTGCCGGGAAGGGACACCCGGGCGGTCCCGGGGCACCCGGCCCTTCCACAGCCCGGCCGGCGGGCCCGGTGCGGGGTGCTCCGGCCACTCCCTGCCCGGTACCTGCCCGCGCCTCCCGCAGGGACATCCCTGGGCCGCTGCCGCCGGGAGGGCGGCGGCGCTCCGGACACGCAGCATCCCCGGCCAGGTGCGCTGGGTGCGGGAGGAGGCGGCGCGGCCCCGGGGCAGGGACCGTGAGTTGTCCCCCTTCCCTCCCTCCCTTCCTCCCTCCCTCTCTCCCTCTCTCTAACTCTGTAACTGCTCGACAGGTTTGGGAAAACCCTCCCAGCCCGCTGCCTGTGCGTGGCCCGGGCAGGCAATGCCGCTGCACGAGCTTTAACTCTCGAAGGAGGAAATTCGGTCCTGTTTTGGCAGGAGCCTACGCGCTGCTTATCTCTGCCTCGGCTTGGAGAGAGGGACAGGGAGAGGGAAGAGACAGGGGAAAGGCGGGCGCTTCCCGGGGCACCTGCCAGCGCCGGAGCCTCAGCACGGGAAGGCAGAGGGGCTGCTCTGCCTCCGGGACCAGCCTCCCCTCAGCCACCGCCGCTGTCTTGTCGTTGCAGGGGTTTCTCCTCTGTGGTGGCCCTGGGAGCCAGCATCATCTGTAACAAGATCCCGGGGCTCGCCCCCCGGCAGCGGGCGATCTGCCAGAGCAGGCCCGACGCGATCATTGTCATCGGGGAAGGGTCCCAGATGGGCATCAACGAGTGCCAGTTCCAGTTCCGCAACGGGCGCTGGAACTGCTCGGCCCTGGGCGAGCGGACGGTCTTCGGCAAGGAGCTGAAAGTGGGTACGTGCTCCCGGCTCTGCTGCCGGCCCCTCCCGAGGGCACAGGGGGGCACCCGGGGGTGGCACGGGCACGGCTGCTGGGCTTGGGGACGGACAGCTCCCAGCCCGTGCCAGCCGGGGCAGGACGGGCGCTGTGAGCTTGTGCAGCTGGACGCTGCTGCTGTCACTGCCGACATGCTCCCTCCCGGCAGGGCACCTGCCTGTGCTTCACTCCCATGTGCGCCAGATCCCACCGCAGTTATTTGAAAGCCCTGCTCTCAGAAATCCTCTCCAAAAAGCTTCCCGTTTGTGTGCACAGGACAGCAGCCCGATTCATGTACTTAGGGATGGAAAAAACGGGGGCTGATTCTTGTTGAAGGCAGCGGTGAGAGCCAGAATGCTGATGAGAGCTGGAATTGCACTTCTGGGGTGCAGGCATCCCCAGGGATACTGGCCTGATGTTTGTGCCTGGTGGGACCCAGGCACAGCAATCAGTCTCACTGTGAGAAATTCCCAGCACAAAATTCTCCTACAGCAGCTGTACTTCTGTGCCACGAGGAAGAGTGGGTGTGTTCTGCTTTGAGATGTCAGGGCATTCACAAACACTGGTCCAATCAACTGACAGAAAATCCCACTTCCATTTTCCATGTTTTCAGTTATTGCAGCAGTACAAAATATATCCAAATTCTGAACTAAAGCAGCATTAATAATAACAAATGTAAATACCTGAAGAAATGGGGCTGAGGTTAAAATTCTCATGCCCCCATTCTGCAAAACACAGTAGTGAAATTTACCCAATAGTTTTTTGATTCCACAGCACTTAAAATGCAAAGACCGAGGACTGTGTTTTCCAAATATAGGCTAATCGTTTTTAAAGCCACCACTAAAAGCTAATCACTCACAGCACTGCATCCCACATCCAGAAGGATCTGTGGTTTCCAGTCTCTTCCCCGTGTAAAATGAAGTTGCAAAACCCCAGAAACCCCATCAAGCGATGCTTAGCATGGTAGAAAACATGGGTGTTTCATGAGGAGAGCAGGCAGCATGGAGAACAGGGGCCAGGAGAGCCCTGAGCAGCTGGGGGGGAACCTTGTGGATGGGCTGGCCCCAGGCACTGCTCAGTCCCATGGCAGGATCTTTCCCAGTCCCTCATTCCTGGCACTTCCATGAAACACAGAGGTGCAACCTTGCCACTCTGCTCCGGAGCCCCTGAGAACACTGAGTGTGTGTTTTATCACATCAGTGCACGCTGAGAGGTGTTCTCCAAAACTTAGATAGTTAAGGAAGGAACAGGAAGAGAAGAACTCCACTTGGTTTGAAAACCCTGCCTTTCAACACCTTTGATAATCAGAGCGGCTCAAGTAGAGAAGGTAAAAAGCCCTCTGCACAAGACTGGGAAACATCTGAAAATGGAGCATTTTTCAGATTAGCTCATTGTTTCTGTTCCTTGAGCTGAGCTCTTCTTGTCAGTGAGGCAGACAGGTGTTTGCCACTTTTGTCAGTGAAGAGTCCATTTGGATGGCTGGCAGGTTTAGGCTCATTTAATCCAAGAGTAACATTTTCTTAAACAGAAAATGTGAGAAGGAGTTTTCTTCTCCCAGAAATTAGAAAATTGCAGAGTTGTTGTCTGTTGTGTAAACATGCTCTCAGTTCCTTCCCTCTCTCTGAAAATTGAATTATTTAGCTAGCGGGTTATATTTAGGTCCTTTTAAAGAAAGTCAATATCAAAGGAAGTAGACTTTGATCTGTCTTTGAGGTGATAACTCTTAATATGTTCTATCTATCCATTACGAGGCTAAGATGGATAGGGCAAATTCTTCCTTGGTTTCAGAACACAGTCGAGTGTTGAATGGCATCCAAATTACAAAACTCCATAAAATTTATTTAAAGGATAACAAAACCCTCAAATTTAAACAGGTTATATATGTTAATTTTAAAGTAAACTTTGGTGAAAATCACAGAGGGTTGAAATCCAATGGTGATTATTTCTTTTGCACAGACATTCCTGTGGTCTCAAGGATAAAACTACTCAGGCTTTCAAACACCATGAAATATTTTCATGCAACTGTTCCTGTTCAGGTGGTCTCCTCATTCTTCTGCTTCTTCCCTATCAGCAGGTATAGAAACTCTGAATATCTGACACAGCTCATCTTTCTATGGCTATGGGGAAAAGGCATCTCTTGCTCTTTCCCAAGGATCTTTGCCATGGTGTGTTCCAGGTTACCATCCAGAGAAATAATATTTTGCTTTGGTTAAAAACCATGCAATCTATGTGCCATAAAGCCATAAGTCAAATTTGGTGCCCACAAACAGGGGATCAGGCCTGAGGGCCTTACCCTGAATAGGAAAGAGAGATGTGTGACATGAAGGACCATAGGAAACCTCTGTAGGGAGCGTTTCAAGGTGACAGAGCACCAGAACAGCCCAGGTTACCATTAGGTGAGGATAATATACCGTTGTTGCTTTTTTAATTAGCCTTTGACGTGGTGTGTTCCAAAATACTATTCCAACAGCCCTGAACACACCAGTCCCTTCCCTGGCATTTAACAACTGACTGTACCTTTCAGGCAATTGCATCCTGAAGTTACTGCATCCTGAAGTTATTGCCTGGGGAGTGCAGGACACCTTCATCTTGCCAATTGCAATGAAGTCAGTGAGCCACATGTGAGCTCATCCCTCTGTCTCTGCAAGGCTTCCTGTGCCTCTGGAGTGGCACTGCTGGGCTGCTCCGTGGTGAGGACATGGCTGCAGAGTGACAGTGCCGGGCGGTGCAGCCAGCAGAGGCTCGCAGCAGGCTGGGATGTGCCCGAGTGCCTCCCATGGAAATGGGCTTTGTGTCTGTCAGTCTGCACAAACAGGCTCCCTTAGCTACCAGACGGTTCTGTGATCTATTTCCCAGCCCACAGCTCTGATGGCATATCTTCAGTTCCAGGTTTCTCTGCTTTTACCCTTGGTGGGTAATCTATTTTATGAATGTTATGCAAATGTACTGCAATTATTTAAATTCTCTTATTGCCGCTTATGGCGATTCTCCTCCTGGCCCTGCTGTTGTGCAGCTGAGGGATCACGGCACTCTCTTCTGTGTTTCTCTTTTCCTATCTTTAAAATGGCAACAGGAATATTAATCTTATTTAAACACTTGGAATTCTCTAGAAGGAAAGCATCAAACAATATTTCCCTGTTCTAACCTGTAGCATGTGAGTATTTTTAAAAATTCACATATAATCCATTGTCCAGTGAAGTGATAGTTTATTTGTAGAGGTTATTTGTGCAGTTTATTTGTAGAGGTACAGTAAGCAACCATTTGAATTCATCCTAGAGCATATTTGTGCTCACAGGCTTGAGTTTCCTGCTCGTCACAGTGAGCTTCCAACAGTGCCCAGCACTCATTCTCCATTTCCAGGGTCATTTTATCTGGTTTGCCCTTCCAAAGAGAGACTCTCCTCTCCTGACACCCTGTGGATGTAGCACTGTGCCAGCTGGTGACAGCAGTGCCAAGAGCACGAAGAGAAGTCACCAAGTGCCATCAGTTTGCTCTGCCCCGCTCACGGAGGGAACGATGGAGGCACAGTCCAGATCGACACAGGAACGTTTTTTCTAGAGCATTCCACAGACACCTTATTAATAATGTAGAGTCGCAGAGAGAATTTTTAAAATAACTGTGGAGATGATGCAATGCTGCAGTTATGGACACACTTGAAACCAAATATATTTGCCATGGTGGTCAGCAGCTCTGTTCCTGAGGATGGCCACAATCAAAACCAATGTTTTTAAAACAGGATAGGCCAAACCCTCCAGCCCATCTGTCTTCAGGTGAAACGTGGTTCAAGCCTAAGCATCTGAACAGACAGAAATGCCTTTGATAGAGTCTGAAAATCAGATTTGTGCTCTGCTGGATCACAGGAAAAGTGAGAGCTGTGGCAAAGGCTTTCCATCAGGTGCCTCAGGGGCCCATTTTGCAGGGTGCAACCTCATGAGCAGGTGGCCAGCAGTGACTCTGCTGTTGTCTCAAAGGACTGCCTTGGGACATGACTACATTTCATGGGATCTGGAGGACAGCACCACACTGGCATCATAGGGGAAAAAACCCCATATCCTTTTGCCACAAGTGAGCAGCACTGGCACTGTTAAACAAGGAAGTGAAGTGGTACAAACTGTTTGAGTGCACTTCCACAGAGGACACAGCGAAGTGGAGACTCCTCCGGACAGGTCTGAGAGAAAAGAGGCACAAGAGTGGGGGGGCGGAGGATCAAGGGAGTCCTGAGGTGTGAGTGGTGGTCTGCAAGGAATTCCAGCAAAACATTTCAGCCAAGTCTTCATCCTGGCCTTATTAAAATGCATCAATCCTTTGCTTTCTTCTACCAGCGAAAATGCTTTAGTACAATCACATTGATACTTCAACCACCTGACATTACTCTTGGAAGGAAAGCTGAAATCAAAAGAAGAATCCCCATAGGCTGGTCCCAAAGCTGATGAGCACAGCAGGGCAGCCCAGCACCTCTGCATGCTGTGCCCGGTGCCTTTGCCTCAGGGATCATCCCAGGGGTGCCCTGAGGCACACACTAAACCAGGAGAGCCTGTTGGCTTTCTTTTATCCACTGCACTGTGGCTCTACAATGGACTGAATTTAGCAGTGATTTGCTTTCCAGATACTAAAATCAACTTTTCTTCTATGGCTTCAAACAACGTAAGGGAAGAGGGACATTCCCACTGCTGCCTATTGAAACAAATGGCAACTGTCCTACAAGGCAACCCTTCACTGACCTGTTCAGGAATAGCTCTCCTGCTGGTATGGAAAAGAGAAGATTCAGGACATTTTCCTCTCTGGGATAGATTTAACTGGCTGGGTAGATTTAACACGAAAATTAACAGGAAAGTTATGAGTAAATCTTCATATTGTCATTGTGTTATAGACAAACACTTGTGAAAACATTCCAGTACAGGTGTGCTGAAGAACAGATTTAATCTTCAATCATTTCAGGGAGCATTTTTATTTTAAACACTGCTGTAGTCTCTCATGTCAGGTTTTAAGGTCTGGTTGTTTGAATTCCAGAATAACAGACCAAGTAAACAACCACTGGTAGAATCCCAGAATCCCAGAATCTCCTGAACTGGAAGGGACCCTCAGGGATAATGGAGTCCAACCCTGGCCCTGCACAGACACCCCAACAATCCCACCCTGTGCATCCCTGAGAGCAGTGTCCAAATGCTCCTGGAGCTCTGGCAGGAAAATCCTTCTTGTTTTTGTACTGCATGGAAGATTACCTGCCCAGGTCTGTGGGAAATGAAGTTCTGAGTGCTGCTCCACTATTTGGTTTGGTCAATATTTAGAGGAAAGTTTGATAAATACTCTGTTTTCTCAACCACTGCTGTTATGAATCCCCCAAGATGCACAGAAAAAAAATGTAATTAACAGGAGTCTTGCTATCTAGTCAGGTGAGATCAGAGACTGAATTTCTGTGCTAGGTTTCCAGCTCTTACAACCAATTTTTACTGTCAGTGTCTTGCAGGAGAACAGTTATTTGCAGGCAAAACAGAGGCCAGGCTAAAATATGGCCCGATCATCCAAAGCTGCTTTATGCCAAAAAGTCAATCTTTCTCAGCAGGGACTGTCACTACAAGATAAAACATTGCCCCAAGGTCACTGCCGTTGGAATTCCCATCACAAAGTTTTCATACCTGCCTTCAGATGTGTCTTGTGAGTACTTGTTCCAGAGAAACAGAAAGATTGCATCTGACTGGGAAGCTAGGAGATCTCCTAGCTAGTGGCAGGGGCAGCGCAGGGCTCCCCAGTAGGGCTGGGATGTGGGGGCTCAGAGACCTCTGAAAAGGGGACACGTAACTGAACTCCAAAATAATGGCTCTGATTTTTGCAGTGCACGTGCCTTGAGTAGTAACTTTATAAATTTAAAGGTGGTATTTTCAGAAATAATCACTTTAGCTGGAGTGTTTCCTCCACAAGGGTTTCATGTGTCGATGAAAGGAACTTTAGCTCATGGAAGTGGGCAGGGACTAAACCCCCAGAGTCTGGAATGCCTCTTAAAGCCACTCTGTATTTTATTTATTTGTACTAAGCTTTGTAAAGCCACAGTGCTGTTTTATAGGGAACCATCATTTTAATTTCAACTAAATACAATATTTTAAGGCACCAACCCCCCACACTTTGTACAGAAGTGGAAGAAAAAATTAAGAAGAGGATACTTCAATTCTTTTTTTTTAAGCTACCATTCTTATTAATCACTCGTGCTAGGTTAAAGAAAGATGAAAATAAAAAAAAACTTGCTGGACCATACTTAGTCTACGAAAGAAAGAGAAGGCAAAGCCCAAAGCAGGCAGGGGATGAGCTCTGCTCTGCATTTTTCCAGGCTGTGAGTTACAGCCTCTATAGAGAGATGAGGAGTAATGCTTGCTGTGGCACATAATTGGCAAGGTACACTGTGTTTTCCATCTTTATATTTTCCCAATCATATTTCAGCTTATGTCACTGCAGATAACTCCCTCTATGACCCTTTGGCTTTAAATAGCAGAAAATACAACCCATGTTTTCCAGTGAGATAAACAGAAATTTGTCTCTCTTTTATTTCACAGCTTAGTCAATTTATGAGGGGGGCTGATAGGGCAGGACAGGCTGTTTAGAAACACCCTTAGATCCCAAACTGCTGAGCACCTACTGACTTCCTGCAAGTAAATCCACTCTGCATTTTGAAGTCTTAGGCTTTTTTTCCCAAGCAACATCAAGGTATTGCGCTTCTTTTAAGTTCCCATTTCTAATCTGTGTGAATGAAGTTTTTACAAAGTTTTGGAGTTTAAAGATTAAACTTAAACCCAAATGAAGTTAGCTAGATTAAAACCAGAATGCAGGCCAGTCTGTGCAGCTGGTAGACAGGCTGTTCAGCCCAAACCCAGCCTAGTGAACATTCATATCCAAAATCAGAGGCATGCAGCGAGTGTTTGCAGAATTAAGGCTCCAAGGTGTGCACGGGTTGTGTGCAGTTGTGCTCAGTGTTAGGAGAGAAGCTGCCCTGGTAATACCTGTGTCTGCACCCACCTGTGACCCTCTCAGTGCTCCCCCTTGAGACATCTGGCACCCCAGGGTGGTGACTGCATGTGCAGAGCTCACAGACAAAGGCACAGACACCCTGGGAAGGTGCCCTGCCCAGTGCAGGGTCTGCAAACAGGACTCCAGTACTTTGGGGGAGGATCTGCATCAGCAGATGGAGCTGTAGAAATTTTGGAAGCCATCAATGCCAAGCTCTCTGCCATCAGAGCAAATGGAGCTGCAGTGTGCTGCATACCTCACCGAAATCCAGAAAAACACAGGTAAAGCAGGAGGATATTTCTGTCCAACACCTGGAGAGAAGGCCCCGTGGTCAAACAGAGCTGAGGCACTAGCTGGGGCTGGGGAGAGCCCCAGGTGAGGGTGAGGGAGCAGAGCCATGGCTGGAACCCATCAGGTCATCAGCCTTGTGAATGGCCAGAGTAACCTCTGACTGCTCACCTTCTCTGGAGGTTCCAGTGCTTGGAGTTGAGCTCTGGAGTGTTTACCATGGTTTGTCTGAGATAAGGAGAAGAATGTGTGATTTGGGAGCTGAAAGGAGGGCTTGTAATTCTTGTACACGTCCAGGGCAGGTTGGATGGGGCTTGGAGTACCCTGGAGTGGTGGAAATGTCCCTGCCTGTGGCAGGGGTGGAATGAGAGGAGCTTTAAGGTCTCTTTCAACCCAAACCATTTGGGATTCCGTGATTCTGTGACAGGCGACTTTCCACCTTTGCCCAACATCTGCAGGAGCAGCTGCCTGGCCATACCTTGGTAAAGACACGTTTCCCCCTCAGATCCTCCAGGAATTTCAACTCTCTGCTGAAATCCAAAGTAGGGGAGTAGAATTTCTACTTAAAAGTGGCAGGAGCACCGCCGTACTCAGATACCCTGTTTGGGCACAAACCCCTGGCACCTCAAGGACTGTCACAGAAGAGACTCAGCCTTGTCTGAGCTTCCCTCCCATGCTGGCATTTCTGTGAGCCAGGCCAGGGTAATGAGACTTTAAAAAGTCAATCATTTATGGAAAAACAGGAACAGTTGGATGCAGACGTGACAAACCCACATCACTTTATCACCACTGCACAAGTGCCAAGGCACTTCCTACCTGGGTCAATTCTTCTAGGCACTTGCTTTGTTTACCTTGTAATCTCCAAAATCTGAGTTTTTAAAAGCTGCTAAGATTTTCTTCCAAATAAGACAAACTAAAATAATTATAGAAATAAAATAATTTATATTAATAAAATAGTTTATGTAATGTAATTTATGATCAAGCTTGACACTGGCTTCTGACTCTGCTTGTACTAACTAATTTTATATTTTCTACATTGCATTTTTCTCACCTCTAAAAAGCAAAAGAGCTGCTCAGCCTCTACAATGCTGAGTATGTCAGCTCCAAGTGATGTCCCAGTGGCTTTTGTTCTAGATCTTGAAAACAACTTGTGCTGAACAAAAGTAATCCAATCAAAATCAAAGGGAAAAAAGAACCACATGTAAATTCAACTGAAAAGTATTTCTTTGACAATGTCCCATTTGCTGCTTTGTGGAGCAGAAACCTGGTGTGATGCATTGCTGCCCTCTGAGAGATAAAGCGGGACTTCTTATTGTACATTGTTTATCAGTGCCTTTTTCATAGTGTTTTGCTTAAAATAGTGAGGGTGTTGATGAGTGTAAACTGGAGGAGGAGCTCAACTCCAAATACACCTAAAACCTGAGATTTCTCTTCCACATTCAGATTTTTTCAAAAAGCCAAGAGTTCTAGAAAGCTTCATCTACAATTTCCACAGTCAAAACAAATAATTTTATGATTTTTTTTTAAAGTAAGGAGAAACAAGGAATCCTTTGAGGAAGTGGGATTATTGACTGTAAATTCCTTAACAAATGCAGCACGTAGCAGCATTAGGGAATAGTGCCTTTGCTAATAGAGGGCGTGAAGTCGACTATTAACAGATTGTGATAATGTCGTCTTGTTTTCCATTTTACTTCCTCGACATAAGGAAGTGAACATTTATCATTAAAAGAGACAAGCAGAGAAATCCAGATCATATCACATGAAAGGGATGCAGCCAAGGCTGGTGTTGTAAGGTTTCTTTCCCAAGTGATGATTTTTCTGTGGAAGGCAATGAACAGCAGAAATGGGCTTGTTTCATGGGTAACAAACTCTTGCCAGCAGCTGAGGTTTGCCAGGGCTCAGCTGATGAGCACTTGGAGAAGGGGAGTGGATCTTCCCATCTGCACTCCCCTAATTAAGAGCATGATTCTTATCCTATTGAACAAGGGTGCATTTTGTCATTGGAGAAATAAGAGTAGGGCAAGTTCTTGGTTTGGGAGATCCAAAAAATTTTAAAGGCTGTTTGATACACATGGGCAACCTCTGCAAACCTCCTCAGGCTGTAAAGGGCCCTCTCTCAGCTGAGCCCCAAAAGTCTCACAGATCTCGTAGGCTCCACATGTGGGAAATACACACACTAGGATGCAACAAAACTTCAAAAAGAGAAATTAAATCTTAGACTTAAGGTGAGAACCCCCGCTCAAGAAACAGAAGCCTGTCATTATGGCCTTGTTGCACAAAGTAATATTGGCCCAGCCTCTGTCTCACAGCCCTCTGGTGAGGCTGTTACTTCACCTTGCTCTGGTCACGGTGCCTACAACAGGTCAGGAATTTTTCATCATTTTGTGAGAAATTTTGAAATTAAACCCAAGACTTACTTCATTGAGTCAGCACAGATGTCAGTGTTGAAAACTTTTTGACACCTACAGTGTGAAAAAATTGTCCCAGTTGAGTTAAAATATTTTTAGAACACGAGTCCAACAGAAGCCGTCATCCTGTAAAAATACTATTTAGTGTAGAATTAAATTTTAAAATAAAATCCTATTTCCAAACTGAATTTTTAAAAGGTTGAATATGGTGTTTTAACAATTTAACCCCCAAGCCCACCTATTTTGTTTTCCTTTCTTTCTTGATTTTTGAGCTCCAACATTTGCCACCACACCCTTTTGTTTTAAGTTTAGCTTGCCTACTTCTAATAGCATCTGGAAATAGAGAGATGAAGCTGCCTTGATGCCTTGGAGTGGCTACCTAGAACAGAGGCTGGGCAAGGTTAAGAGAAAAAAGAGGGTATTTATGGAAGGCCTTCACTAGATACACCTTGGGCAGTCAGAGCCTCCAGAGGTTGCACCCAAGATGGACTATGGTCATGAGTTTTTCAAACAGATATGAGTTTGGTCCATTTACATATCAGGGGTTAATTTTCCAATTACAGCTGCAGGCAATGAAGTAATTTACCTCTAATTTCCTCCCCACCATTCACTTTTGTGTATACAATTCGGACCCTGAGGCTGTGGGGTGTCCTTGTCCTTTCAGGCCTAGAGAGATTTTTTGTCTGACCAAAATGTGGAGACAGTTAACTAACACTCTATATGGAGTTTAGAGTCATACACTAAATCAGGACAGGATTTGAAACATATAAAAGCTAAAATCCTAAGGTATCAGCCTGAACAACACTTGATCTCCCCCTGCCTCATGGAGAGCTGTTGCTTTAGAGATGAGCATCCAGCAGGTCACTACTCAGAGGAGCAGAGCCCTGTTTATGGTGCAGATTTCCAACGTTTCCAGGAATAGCCTGTGCTGTTTGCCCACAGGAATTGCCATTCCCCTGCCCGCCGCTCACGGCCTGTTCTGCCTTGCAGGGAGCAGGGAGGCCGCGTTCACCTACGCCATCATCGCGGCCGGCGTGGCCCACGCCATCACGGCGGCCTGCACGCAGGGCAACCTCAGCGACTGCGGCTGTGACAAGGACAAGCAGGGCCAGTACCACAAGGAGGAGGGCTGGAAATGGGGCGGCTGCTCCGCCGACATCCGCTACGGCATCAGCTTCGCCAAGGTCTTTGTGGACGCCCGGGAGATCAAGCAGAACGCCAGGACGCTCATGAACCTGCACAACAACGAGGCCGGGCGCAAGGTGAGTGGCCTTGCTGTCCCCATGTCCATGTGCTCAGTGTCCATCCCGGGGCTGGGATGGGGTTTGGTACCCTGCACAGCAGGAGAGCCACGGGGCTGCCATGCTGACATCATTCACACTTAGACAAGTAGGCACCTCTGCAGGTTGTTGGGCCATCTGCTCGTCAAACATTTGTCTAAATGTTACTCTTTGCGGCTGTAAAAAAGGAAAAAAAGAATCAAACAAACATTTTATCTGGGAAGTCAAACGGTACTTCTGGTAAAAAGCTGCCTGCTACTGTGTGGGTGAGCAGGAGTCTTGTCAGGTCCAGACATGAACGTCTCACTCAGTTGAAAAGGGATCATTTTCAACCCCTTGCTCTTTGTGTGAGAGCTGCCACTGCAAGGAGGGAAAGGCTTCAGCAGCAAGATCCCAAGCTGAGTCCTTGTCACCCCGTGTCACACTGTGACACAGATTTGGGTTCAGCACAGCAGCATTCCCACCCATCCCATCCTTTGGGACTGACAGCAGCTGCTGCAGAGGCAGCACTGGGGAAGGCAGGACTCCAGCAGCTCCCACACAGGTTTCCTGGGGATCCCAGGCACTGAACACCCTGGGTTCACTGCCTTGGCTGTGTTTCTGATCTCCAGTGGCAGCTGGGGCAGGCACAGGACCCAACCTGGTCTGAGCTGTGCTCCCCAGGTCTCTGTGGGTCAGGCATTCCCAGGCAGTCCCAGTGGGGCTGTGCCTCCAGTTCCAGCAGCTGGAATAGCCAGGGGTGTCCGTGTGCTCCCCACACCCTGGGCACAGCCCAGCAGGGCTCTCCCTGCAGGAGTTCTGCTGATCCCATCTCCCAGGGATGTCAATCCCTGCTTCTTCAGCTCTCCTTTTACCTCCTCCTATGCAATAGTCCTGATTCCAGCATCATGTGAGTGTGACTTAGAGGCAAATGGGAGAAGGAAGTTGGGAGCAGCAGTTAATTTGTGGATGCTATTTTTGTTGTGGTAATTACCTGTGGGCTCTGAGACATCTCCAGTTATGCTGGAGCCAGGCAGATTGTATTGAAGAAAAGCCATTTCCACCCAAAATAAAAGCCTAACCCTTCTTTAATTTAACGCTACTGTAGGAATTTTATAGGTAAGATTCTGGGAATTACTCTGTGTAGTGCCCCAAATGCCTGTGTCTGCCTCTGTGGTGTGAAGACTTCAACACTGGCAAAATGAACCCTGAAATCTGAGAATAACTCAAGGATTGAGTATTAATATTTACTAAACAAATGGTTCTGAGATCTTTATTACTTAGCTTCTGGTAGCATGAAGGCACATCCTGAAAAGCTTGGTAAAACACCAACGCCCACAGTCTGCTCTGCTGTACAAGCACAGACCCAGTGAAACAAAAGGTAGCAGAGGAGTTTCACCTTTGTGGCAAAGCTGTTTCCTTGAAAGGTCTGCTTGCGTTTAATGGGTGCTGGCAGTAAAATATTCCCAGGAAATGACACACCAACCTACACCAGACTGCAAACATGGCTGGAACTGCCTACTGGCCAGAAATGTTTCCCCAAAGAAAGCCTCAAAAATACAGACAAATAGAAACGTTGAATTTTTTTGCCTCGCTTATCCCCCAGGTATGGACCTTGGGCAGAGGAGGGCCATGGGTGCTGGAGGGAAGGCTGGCTCCAGGAGCCTCCCCAGCCTCCCCGCAAGGCTCCTCGTGTTTCTCACCTTTCTGTGCACAATTTGCTGTCCTGGAAGCTCGTGCCTGGAAGGTTCAGCTCTCCACATTGTTATCTGGGAGAGCAGCGGTTTGTGCTATCTCTGGCCATCTGCCATTTCTCCAGCAGGCTCAGGAACTGCTCTGATCTAGAGATAGCTCTGTGCTTCTTCCTGCATCCCTCACAGAGCAAAATTGCCCATCTTTGTTCGAACAAATCTCTGCTTGAAATCTTCAGGGCAGAGAAAGAGTAACAGGACTGAGGAGAGGCTTGTTGCTCCACTGCCCTATAGAGAATGAATAAATGATGTTTTTGCTAGAGAGATTTCTTTCAAGCTTTGCTCCTGTGTGAAAGATCACAGTATTTAAAGACAACTGGCGGGGAGGCCATTACAGGTATTTGGCATGCCAGGACTCTCACAACCTGACTCTTCCACAACAAAGACAGCCTTGTTGTGAGGTGGAACTCCAGTTTGGAGCAGTATGGATCTTATCAGCCTCCACACAATCTATTCATGGTGGCTTTCCTCTGGGCTACAAATTCTTGTCTTGTTTCACTCGCCCACGGCTAGGTTTTGATGATATTTATGCACTTAGGAGACAGACTGGCACCTACCAGGCTTCCAAAAATAAATCAATTCTTATTGATTTCTTACCACCACCTGTAGGCACTGCTATGCTGTTCAAAAGTCAGTCCTCTCTACTTCTTTGGTCTTGCAATGTGAAACTGTGCTGTGCCCACTCACCTGGTGCTCAGCTGTGACAAGGTCCTTCTTCAAGGTGACACCTGCTGCAGGTGGTTCCGGATGCACTCTAGAAAAGCACAGATCTATCAATATTGAGTTGTCTTCTTGAGAACCACTGATAAAATCATCCATTCCATCTCAGCAGGTGAGAATGGTCTGCTGGGCTTACTGGGAACACTGGGCACAGAAGGGACTGCAGGTTATGAACCAACAGAGAACCACCAGGAAAAGACTGATCCAGGATTTCTGGAGACCTCAGTTCAAGCCTTTCCAGCCTCTCACAGTGCTGTTTTACCCAGCAATGTCTCTGTTCTCCCTGGGTCGCCAGGAGTAGTCTCTGAACATCCTGAAGACACAGCTCTGTCAGAGCAAGGGTACAGTTACCCAGGGAATGGGCACAGCCCCAGGGCTGCCAGAGCTCCAGGAGCCTTGGGACAATGCTCTCAGGGATGCCCAGGGTGGGATTGTTGGGGTATCTGTGCACGGCCAGGGGTTGGACTGGGTGATCTCTGAGGGTCCCTTCCAGCTCAGGATACTCTGTGATTCTACTATCTGTCAGCTCTTGCTGGAAATGAGACAACTGAGGATGTCAGATGTGGAGGATTTCAAAGGTCATAGGTGGAGAACATCCTTGTTTCTTTGCTGAGCAGCTCGGGTTGTGCAGTGCTTGGAAACCCCTGGTGCATGCCCAGGATGCAGCAAGGAGCAGCCCCTGGGAGCAGAGCTGGGGACAGGACCCATTCCCAGCTGCTCCCCACCACAAACACAGCCGGGGGTGCCCATGGGTCCTGCAGCCAGGGCAGCTTTCCTCACGCTGGAGGACAGGGCTCTGACTCTGTTTCTCTCTCTGTCTGGGGGACAATCCAGCAGGACTCACTTGTGTAGCACAAGTTCCTCGGGCTGCTGAAGGGCAGGGCCACAGCTCCAAGCAGGGGTCACCAACACCCCACAAAACTGGCCCCAAGCAGCCTCAGAGCCTCACCTCATTTGTCAAACCTACTGGAGAGCAGTGATTCCTGACCTTCAGAAGCAGAGTTTAGGGTGTCTTTCCTCTTTGAATTAGTGTTTCCTGAAGTGCTGATTCACTGCAGGAAGGAGCAAGCAGTACAGTGAGAACAGGAGGAGAATTCATAACAGCTGGGTCAGAAAAGGGAGATAAAGCTTCAATTAATTTAAAGGCATAATCCTTATTTGCCCTGCAAACTTCCATGTGAGGGGGTATAATTGCAAGACTGAATTGTCTGTTAGCAAATTTGTCTTCTCAAATATGAAGTTGATTAAATTACTGTAAGTAACACAGTAATGTATGTCTGAGAGATATTTATGCTCCAGGAAACAAAAATATTATTCTCCAGGTTATCCTGCTAAAAAATAGCAAAATAGATACTGAAATACTCTACACATTCTGGCTGTAAGCATTTCATTCTGACAGCATGGCAAGGTACATGACCAGACTGCTCTCTCCTCTCTTTTTCCCTGTGACATTGAAATTCCATGAATGGCATCTTGCATCAGCGTTACATCATATTAAGTATAATGCAATATTATGAGTCATTGTTATAAATCATGGGCACAGGCTGCATTAGAAGGCTTTTGCATTCAAGAGCACATCAAGGTGGATTTTTATTCAGCATTTCTCTTTGGAGGCATGTGTAGGTGCACTAACTTTGCAATGTCTCTCCATCCTCTGAATCAGGCACATTTCAGATTTCCCCTCAGCTCTGAGGCTCCCAGGGGATGGGAGGACATGCCTGACAGAGCTGCTGCAAACAGCAAGCAAAGCTGTGAGCACCTAGGAGGTGTTGCTGAAATGGATCATGCAGGGATCACCATGGACTGACGTGTTTAATGTTTTATCCTGTAAAAAACTGCAGCAATGCTGAAGTGACACAGTGGCATTTGGAAGCAGGGAGCTCAGGGCTTCTCCAGAGCTGTCCTGGAAAGCCACACTCGTGGGACTCTTTACTTGCTGCTTCTCTGACCTCAGGAGGACATTGCTGCCATGAGACTTCCTGAACATCTTCTTCTTCTTGCTGCAATTACCTGTCTCTGGAGGGTACACCTATTTCTACCTCTCTCAAAATACCTTTTTCTTTAACTACCCTTTCACCTGACTTCCAGCAGCAGCACAGAACACAACCTCCTGCAGATGAATAACTTAAAAAGCTGTCAGCATCATGTTAGGAAAGAGACAGGGCTGATAAAAGAGGCTGCCAAACAACATAACATTTCTATTTTTCTGAATATAGGCCTGAAATTCTGGAGATTTAATAGTTCTGCCTGTGGTAAACCTTAAAGCACATGAAAATACGCAGTGAAAGGGGAGTGCAGCTTGTGGGCTTGCAGCCCCACTGGAGTGGCCCTGCCTGGGGAAGCCAGTCTTGCAGAGGGACCCCAGCATTCCAGCAGCTCCTGGCAGAAGCTCTGCTCCCAAAGATGACCAGGGATGCTGGTCTGCTTGGCAGGCACAGTGCTGGCTGGGCACAGCTGGGTGCCAGGGGGACACAGAGGCACAGAGGAGCCAGGAGATTCCTTCCCACTGGGATGTGGCTGCTGTAAGCTGGCCCTGAGCAGTGCCTGCAAACAGCCCAGCTGGCTGAGAGAGCCACACCGTGCCCTGCTGCTCCCAGTCCATCAGCAGGAACAGCTCTAATGGCACAGACCAGAATAAAGCTCCAGTGTCTGGAGCTGCTCACAATTGCTGGAGACTCCAGAGAGTCTCTGAGAGCGACTTCGAGCCAAGCAGGACCGGGAGAGGCTGCCCTGACACTCCTGGCACCAGGAATCAAGGGATATTGGAATACCAGCAGCACTGCCATGTTTCCTGGAGTTCAGGATTTAGCAGTCCTTTTGCAATTGCACTTCACATTTTCCAATGTGGTTTTTTTGTTCTTGTTGTGATGGGGTTTTTTGTTTTGGCTCGGTTTTAATTTGGTTTGGTTTTTCTGGCACGGGCACAGAAATGTTCCTCATTTTCCTCTTCAGAAACTTCTATTCTTAATGGTAGGGATGCTCCTCAAACACTCAGCTGAATGGTGCCCCTTGTCAATAGTGGAAATGACAATTCTGCTAGACCCCACTGTCACTGTCAGAGCTGTGACTGGACAGGTTGACAGATCTTGACCTACAGCCTGGCAGTGGCATCACTGTGCTGGAGACAACCATGCCCAAAACATCCTGCAAGCCATCCTCTGCCAGGACAACACACAGCACTTCCACTCACAGAGCAGTAGTATTAATAGGTAAAAAATTGGCTCCACTGCTAAAACATCACACAAACCCAGGAAATCTGGTGCTAGGTGCAGCAGATGTGCCTATGTAGGGTGTCCTAGGAGCTCTGCTGGTACAATATTTTGCCTAGATTAAAACCAGGCAGACAGAGAATGTTTAGGAGAAAGTTTACACACAGGGCTTGTGCCTCACTGTGACCAGACAGAACCTGTAAAAGTATCTTCTGGCAAATCTCTGATGTGACTGTAGAGGCAAAGAGGAGTGTCCACCCAATGACCTGGACCCAGTTCCATTTATCCAAGGTACACCCAGTGCTGAGTCCCTGCCTTCCCTCCAAGCACTCTAGCCCCGAGGCCTGGCACCCCAGCTGTACTTCAGTGCAATTAGAAAAGGAGCCTTAAATGCCACAAAGTCTGTCCTGGCAGCTTCGTCACCCTGCATTGGCTGGGGGCAGCAGGATTCCCAGAAAGGCCAAGAACTGAGTTTGGAGTAAATCCAGTTCACTGAATGGGAAAGCTCCCATTGAGGCTGGTGGGACCACAGGGCACAGCTGAGTGCTTCCAAAATCCCATCCAACTCCATCCCAAGGCTCTGCTGGGCAGCCTCCTAGGTGTGAAAAGAAATACACATCCCTTGCAGCCTTACAGCATTTTGTTTGTGTTTGAAAGGATCAAAGCACTACTTATGGCTTTCTTACTTTTTAGATAATAGTCTTAAAGCAAGTCCGAGCTTGACAGACAAGCTCTGCATCTTCCCAACAGCCCAGAGAAAAGATAAAGGAAGCATTAATGTTGGTCTAAATTATGAGAGAGAATTGAACTGCACAAGAACTGTAATCCACAAAAATGAATTTTCATTCCACTTGTCCTCCACTTTCAGCTAATCAGAAATGATGATACATGGTCCTACTTGTATTTTGGCTTTCGGGTCCCTTCTATATCTCATGTGGTTGGAAACTGAATTCTCGATTTACGCTGGAGATTAGGGAATGATAAATGCTATCACTGGCCTGCAGTCGCAGTTTTAGAGGATTCTGGCATTATGAGCAAAACATGCATTTCATGTGTGTGATTACTGGAGCTGACAGTCTGTCATGCTGCTGACAGAGAGCTGGGACTGAGGGCCAGGCGCTCTTCATAAATAACGAAGATCTCAAATTCCAAATTTAATATTGGGCACTTTTATAAAGGCAATAATCAGATGCTTGCTTTGATGATTAATTTGCTCAGCAAAGCCACTGTCTGGGTCACAGGTTTGTGGACAACTTCTGATTTAATCTGGCTTTTCCCTTTCGACAGTTAGCAACACTTCCCATAGGACCACACTTTTCATTCAGCGGTCAGAGCTGGGGAATAGCTAGACAAAAATAGGTGTTGTGTAGATTATTCACTTCTCCCAGGGTTTTCAGCACCTTTGGAGCCTTGATAGAGTCTTTGGTGTCTCTCCTGCTGCAGAACAAAAGAAACATTAATTATTTGAAGCAAATGCAGCTTTCACAGAGCACAATCATCCCACAGCAGATTCCTACTGTGTTTGGGGGTTGTAAAACTTATCCTGGTCATGCAACAAAAAAACTGAGGGGTTGGAACAAGATGAGCTTCAAGGTCTCTTCCAGCCATTCTGTAACTCTATGAAAAATTGCAAGAAAAAAGCCAGCACCTGTTAACCTTAACTGTGACCTATGAGCTTGGCTATCCTGCTTTGTATTGCTTTTTTTGACCTGTGCTCCTTGATATTTTGTTGAGATCAGAATCCAAGATTTCTGAGCTTAATATCTGAATTTTGGTCTAAGGTTTTGAAAAATTTTCAGAAATAGCTGTTGAGAACTCTTCTGTTTCTTCCAGCTGACATTTGTCACACTGCAAATTTAGGTTTCCAAACCCAAGACTGATTTCCTTGCCTATTATTGGGATCTTCCATATCCACACTTTAGCAAAACTCAAAGAAGACTGCTAATGGCCAAGTCATCAGGAAACCAATTAGGTTAGGCCAGTTCACTGAGACCACTTTTAATGCAAAACCAGGCTGTGTTTATACACGAAATGTACACCAAATTCTGGTGGAGATATCCCACTGTGCAGCCTCATTCATTAAATCACTGTCAAATTAAACACAACACTCGGATGTGGGGCAGGATCTCTGCTCCATGCTGTGTGAAACTGGAATCCTCTGCTGTTACAGCCCAGACCTCCTGAGCCTGAGCTGAAAGTATCTCCAGGAAGATTTCCAAGAACCTCAATGATGAGTCAGGAACATGAACTCAGTTACCTGAGCTAAGCCTGTAACTCAACAGAGGTTTTGGTAAAACTGAAAGTTAAACCAAGGTTTGATTCAAACCTTGTCATTAACATGTGGTGGCAGAAAACTCTGAACTCAGGAAGCCCTGAATGCTCACCAAGAGAAACAATTGCCAGCATGTGCTGAACAAATGGAACAGACTTTTGCTTTAATGGAAAGAGTTTCCAGGTATTTTGAAGTAAGCAATTAAAAAAATCAATGAACAAAGAACAACCTTTTAGTCCAAGGACACAGACAAGGCCTGTTGGTACTGGAAGGATGCAGAACTGAGCTATGGAAGGACAGAAAGGTTTCAGGGAACTGCAGGGAGGATGCTTGGCTCTCGTACCCAGTTAGTGCCAGAAAGCACTGGGATTAATTTGAATTAGTGCTGGTTATTGAAACCTGGTACTTGAAACTGAGCTGCACCTAAAGGGTATCCCTGGACCAAGCACCAGGAATGTCATGGCATGGATTGTAACCCAGATCTGAGCCAGCTCCATCCTGGAGCTCCAGCCAGGCTCCCGTGGGAGTGGGCTAGTGGCCTGCACTGAGGGAACCAGCCTTGCCCACCAAAAATGAGCCCACACACAATTAGGGGACAGCCACGCACCCTCTGACAGAGCTAGTCCCCCAGGAGATGTTCACTGAGCCACAGCACACACTGTTATGTTTGGGTGGATAAATCCTGCAGAACGATCGACTATCGAAAGGGCACAATAACCTGTAAATAAAGAAGTGCAACACGGAGTCAAAAGAATGTGTCAAAAAAACCTGGATTAAGACTTCATAGAAGTTTCTTCAATATGTCTACACTTTGTCATATTTAGTTGAAATTACTTTGAAATTTCCAGTGGGAAATGAGAAGGCAGAAGGAAGCCAGACTCCAAGTGAGTGCTTAGGCTTTGCTTTCCCAGGGAATCAGCCTGAGAAGTCTGCCTTGCTATACTTAGTGCAAATTTAGTCTGAAAGATGTAGTCAAAGTCCTAAAATATTTTCTAGAAAACTGTAGATTTGAATAACTATGCTAAGGAATACCTTAGCATTAAGATATTTGTTTAATTTGATCCAACAGACTTCTGCTTTATATTAAGGTACCCCTTAATGAGAGATTTATAAAACTGAGATCAGATTAATACACTAAAGGTACACTATGGACATGCATGGTTTCTTTAGTTGATGGTTGATGTACTGGTGAAACTGGTGTTCAGCTCTGTTACAGGCATCCTGTGGCCTTCTGAACTGGAGACCTGGAGCAACTGGTTAACCCTTTGTCAAAAACATCCATCTCAAAGTGAAGACTCACTTGTCTTGTGCCTGGCTTATAAAGGGGAACCATCGATGGCATTGTAGGCTGCTGCTGCTGCTGAACTTGTGTATAAGTGGTGAGCAGGTAGATCTGTTCAGAAAAAGCAGCAGCACTGCATGGTGTGAGGGTGAGCTGGCCCAGGGGAGCCCCATCCATCCACACAGCAAACCTCAAGGGTGGATTCTATTAGCACGTGACTGCTTTGTAAGACAAAAGCTTAAACTATTGCTTAAAATGATAGAATCATTTAATGATAAAATGATAAATTATTGCTTAAAATGATAGAATCACAGGATGGTTAAGTTTGGAAAGGACCTTAAACCCATCCAGTCCCAGCCTGGCCTTGGACACTTCCAGGGATCCAGGGGCAGCCACAGGTTCTTTGGGCACCCTGTGCTTAGGCTGCACTCAGCATTACACATAAATTTAGGAAATTCCACTTTCTTCTGCATAGGAGCAAATTTTCATTGAGAACAGGCCAGAAGATCCCTGTTAAAATTCTTGGCCTGGGTCCGGGTGTGCTGCTTTTGGCAGCTGTGGGGCTGCAGAGAGAGGCTCTGCTGATAGCATCTTATCTCTGATAAGTGGGAGCTATTTGAAAACGTGGAAGTGTGGACCTATTGTCCCAACTGCAGCAGGAGGGGGAAAGCATTTATGGATTAAATTTAATTGGAAAATTATCTTTGTAATATTACAATTAGCACCAAAATCATGTTACTTTATGATAACATGACTATTTTTAATTGTAAACACAAAATGTGTGGATGTCTGTTCACAACACGCATTCTGTCATTGTGATCCAACTTCTGCTTTACAATAACTAACATAATTGCATGGAGATTATCTGGAGGAATAATGAGAAATTTCTTTTAAACTGACAAGGATGGCTCTCACTTCCCCGAGCAGCTGTTGCTTGATGTGCCAGCCTGGTGAAATTCCACCCAGGGTACAACCACCTGTGGCAATGGGCATGGACCTCTGCCACAGCCCAGGTCGTGTTGTCCCGGGAGAATAGTGGGACTGGGAGTAGGATGGGAATGGGAGTGGGTGTGAGGTAGCTCAGGTGCTCTTCCCAGCTCAACAAATGGCAGGTAGGCAAAGCAGGCCATGGGTGCCTCTCCAGTGCCATTTACTGAGCTGTGAACAGTGTTAGGACTGAAGTTTAAATATATCTCTCTGTATCAAATGCAAGCATAGCTCATACTTTGTTCTAGACCAAAGGAGTTAAGGAAGAAATTGAGCTAAGAAACTTTGTGTTTTTACAAAGGCAGTACTGCAAAATTGGTAGAGAATTTACTTGATGTTACCTAAAAAGGCCAATGGAAAAGAAAAACATCCCTTTCAACTAAAACTATTGTCTTGGAGAACTAAAATTTATAGACATTTTTCAGTGTGATGAATAATGTCCTGTGTAGTATCATCTGCTGGGCACACTAGGGTTAACTCTCACAGTTTGGTATGCAACCAAATGAGCCTATAACTAACTGTGTGTGGCTATTGGTTGGAAATGTTTGGAAGCAATACGGAGTGATAACATTTTGCAGCTCATGCTCCTGCCAGTGCCTGGCTTTGTTAGTTTAGCACAAGAGGTGTTTCCTGATTACTTGTCTGGAACCAGTGAGGCTGCTCTCTTCGTTTCCATCACTCTTTGAAAACTTTTCTCTCGACAGCTTAAGCATTTGTCAAAAAGCTCTACCTGGTGGCTCCCAGTTCTTTATACACAATCCTTTACTGCCAGCACCACTTCACTGGAGAGCTTCCCCTCCACTGGGGAGAGTCCCACAGCAGGTGAATTTCAGTGGGAATGAGTCAGGCCTGTGTCATCCTCTCCGTGTGCATCTGCTGAGATGAGGACAAATTCCAGTTGTGTCACTTCTTGTGTTCCTGGCATCTTTTTTATGTGCAGAATGACTCAGGCTCCATGACAAAGCCCAAATTGAGGGGCAGCAGTGACGTCCTTGTCTGAATAACCCCAAGAGTTTTAACTCATTGTGTACCCAAACTGAGGAGCATAATTAAATTCAGTTCCTCTTACCTGGGAGTGTTTCCTATTTCTTCAGAAATACCATGCTAAAACATAAACTACAAGCACAATTACCTTCTTAATGACACCTTTGTTCAGAAGCCCAGAGAATAGGTGAAGATCACTGTCCAAAGATCAAAACTTAAACCAGATACTCTGGATGTAGGATGCTGGAAGAATTGTATTGACTTTGAAGGGGTCAGGGTCAGCAGCCATTGCTCAGTTTGGATTTCATTGACTTCATTAATTCTGATCCATGCATTGACTGCAGGGATGAGCTTGGAGGGTGAAGCAGGGACTAAGGAAAATGATGTTTTTAACAATGGACATCCATGACATTTTTAATATGTAGCAAAATACCACACAGATCACTATTTTAGAGAGTGCTGATTGGAAGTATCAGTATTCTAGGGTGATTTTTAATTGGTGACCAGAATGTAAGGAAGGTAGATACGACCTAAGAAGAAATGTTATGTGGGTAGCATGTCAAAAGGCAGAAGAATTGCTGCCTCATTTTCTTTCTAAACTTAGTGTCAGTAAGCACCATGCTGTTTCTGCATTTCCAAAACTCCTCGATCATCATCTTTTATTCACTTCTGGCATGAATCTTCTATCCAGTATCTTTTTGGAAAGGAAGATATGTACTGTGGAAAACTTATATAGTGATAGGAAGGAAAGCTAGATAACATAACCAACAACTCTATCTGTAATTCTGTGCCACCACCCCCATTCCCAGCCTATTTCAGCTTCATCCTACAAAGTGCTCAGGTAGGCCAGACAACAAGACTGTTCAGTATTTCACAAGCTAAAATCCATCATGTCCACAGTGTCAGTTTTGCTTGGACAGCAGCAAGTAATGATCCTAGATAAATTTTCCCTTAATCTCACAATCCCATTTCAGTGAGGGGCTAGGAAATCCCATTTTCATTTAATTATAGAATATAAAATCACATGTTGAATGTCTTTAAGACAATTCAGCTATATTCTAACAATAAGTGAAATCACATTAAAAGAAACCAGATTTTTTTCAGACCTATTTTTTCCAAGTTCCTTTTTATGACAGATCTTTAAACTTCCTACATGATAACACTTACTTGGCACTACATCGATCCAGTCTAATCTAGGTGATAATGTGTCTCGCAAGAGTTATTTTTCAGAAACAAGTAGTATATCAAACCCATTGACAGTTACATTTTCAAATTATTTCCATTTTTTCTGTTAAAATATTTGCCTTGCTTTTAAATAGAAAACCCATCAGAACCAAAAGGCAAGTGGTGATGCAGGCAGCTGTACCCAGGAGCCAGAACAGCAGTGACGTCTCAGTCAACTGCCAGGCCACCTTTCAAATAGTGAGCTTTTGTCATCAGCAACTGAGAAAGCACTAAATGCCACACCAGGAACCCCCCATTTCCCAGCTACTTCCAACAGATGCTGGGAAAATGCTGGTCTCAGTCTCTTTCTTGATGTAAAACTTACCTAAGCATTAATTTGGAAATTTGGAGTTGAAATCTGTAGTTTTCTAACAGCATTTCCTGTGAAAAGGTGGGTGAGGAGGTTTTGCACTGAATGTACCACAGAAAACACAGAAAAGAGGAACTTTGTCCCAGCCACATCCCTTTAAAGCACGGGAAACCCAACCTGAGGCTGAGGCTCCACTTGGGAATCAATGGTTTTGATTTGCATTTTGGTGACCAAAGAGAGATGAGAGTGCAGGCCCTTTCTGTCTGGAATGAGTTCAGGAGAGAGGTGAGAAGGAGAGGGGTCCCAGGGTCCTGCAGCTGTTACCAGATACGGTGGGGAAGGGACAGGGTGAGGGAGGAGAGGAGAGAACACCTGAGGCTGGAGGGCCTGACCCCAGGGGCACAGGAGATTTTGTGGGCAGCACTCCTCTCAAACCCCTACAGATGCTGAGCTGTCAGCATCAGGGGCTGCCACATCCTGCCCACTATCTCTGCAGGCAGGATCCTGAGGGAGGTAAATACAAACTTCTGAGCCTCATTTGACTTTCAGAAAGCGTGACTAGGTTTGCAGAGCAGTCAGAGAGAGCTCCCGAGGGCTGGGCAAGCTCAGAGCCTGAGCCACATGCACGGGATCCCCTTGCACAGTTACTTTTGTGAAACCAAGAGGGCTTGGGCAGAAGTTTATCCCAAGAGCAGATATGGTGTTCTCCTAGTAGAACCCCTCAGTGCCAGAAAGCAGAAGAAGAATTTGAATTCTCAGGAAGAATTTCTTCATGGAAGGTGTTGTTAAACATTGGCAGGAGCTGCCCAGAGTGGTTTGGAGTCCCCATCCCTGGAGGTGTCCAAGGACACCCTAGATGTGGCACTCAGGGCTCCGGGCTGGTGACAAGGTGGGGATCAGACACAGCTTGGACTGGATGGTCTGGGAGGCTTTTTCCCCCTGAATGTGTCTGTGGCTCTGAGGTATTGTGATGCCTTGTTTTATTTCACAGAGCAGCTCCTACAGCTTGAAAAAAGGCAAGGGCCAGGCCTTATGTTTGAGAAGAGAATTAATTAGGTTGTGTGAGAATCCATCTCATTAGATCTCACCTTTTGAAACCAGTTATGTCCTTTTTGTCCCAAGTTCAGCTATTCTTCAAAAATAACAACTATAAAAGCATTCTATGAAATTTACTTTCTGGATCCAGAAGTGGTGATAAATTGATTTAGTCTACAGCAAGTCACAGAGGTTATCAGAAGTATAAGAAAATATGCAGGAGGAAATATTTTTTGCTGCATTCCTCTCAGCTTTTACTGGCCCTGCTCTCATTCATTTGCTATTCTGCACAATGTTAGGCAGTGACTGAAGGGCACCAGCTCTGTGGTTTAAACAACACAACTTGCCCAGGGAGAGAAGATCACATCTCATTCTGTTTGCACGTGCTGGCAGCATTGTGTGAGCACTGTGACCATGCAGAAAGTCTAACTAATGCTTGTTCTTTACTTGTTTGACATACTGGGGAAACAGAAGCTGCATTTCAAAAATAATTCCAGCATATGATCAATTTTTTATAAAGATGAAGTAAAGGGCAACTAATATTTCAGGCAGAAAGTACAAAACTAAATATGAAACTCTGTAAAGGGCATACAAGAAATGAAAAGAATCTCCTGCTTTGGGTGGCATAGAGAAAGGTCAGAAATAAGACAAAAAAGATTGAACTTATGAGAGTATAAAATTTCTGAAGTCTTCATTTTTGAGGGTGTCATGACTTCAAATCCAGAAGAAGTTTTTCTGCTCTCTAAAACAGGATATCCCTTAGTGAAGGTAGATGGTGGTGTTGGGAAATCCCGCCCAGCTGTGGTGTTTGCAGCAGGATGTAATTTATCAGAATGCTCTTGGCTCTCTGCATAACCAGCCCTCAGACCAGCAGGTTGCCTGATTTTCCTGAGACACCTATTCCAAGGAAAGTGCAAAGATAGTTTGATTGATGTAGGTCATGTGCTGTGGTGATTCCCCATTCATTTTTTATTTAAAACACAAAAATTCTTATCATGAGAAAAAGAGTTCAGCCTGCCTGGGGTAGCAGGATTTCTGGGATAGTCACAGCTCGTGGTGCTCAGGAGCAAAGTTGTTCGATATTGACTTCAGATATTCTTTTGCATGGATTTACTTATCAAAAACATGAGAAAAAGCATATTTTGGCTGTGCTTGAAAAGATCTTCATAAGATGTTCAAGTGAGGTATCAAAGCCTGTCTGGAATGAGTCACTCTGTGTGACACAATCGTTTCCAAGCTCATCCCAGTCAGTTTGCCAGAGGAGATCAGTGCAAAATGTGTTCCTACAGAAGACATTTGACAGAACTCTGTGTATATAATTAGTGACCATCCACTGATGGGACTGTTTTCCATCTTTGCTGTTTAAGTACGCCTTTGCTAATTTTAAACTTGCATTTGAGTGGCTTTTATGCAGTTTCTCACATTTCTTAAAGGTTCCATAGGATTTGTCTCTGACAGCAGGGTTTCTTTTTCTGTGCTCTCTCCTGTTCTTTTTTTTCCAATCAAAAAGCACCAAGTATCACTTGTACTGCCCTCAGATTTCAGAGCTTTGGTGCTAGAACAGTCCTGCAAGTTACGTAAACAGTAGCATCCTTTTGAGATTAATCTCACACTTGGATATAATAAGTGGCAGAGACATTTCCTAATAACTTTAAGAGACATTGTCCTTTCGCTGTCTGTCCAGTCAGTGCTACACATCCACCCAGTGCCCTTTCCAATTCTTAGTCTCACACTACACATGATTTGGTTCTCAAGGTGTTTTGTTGAAAGACTAAATAAGACATGGCTTTATTTTATTAGCTTAAAACACTCTTTTTATTCGATGAATCCTTTCCAATAGAAAAACAAATGCATCTCAACAGTATTCCCAAAGTTTGAGGAGCTTTGTCTTATTTAAAGAGTTACAATTGCCACTGTAATAATATAAATCACCAGTCCTCACCTTCCACCAGCTGAAAGGGGCATCTCCCCATGGCCCTCCCCAGCCCACAGAAATGTTGTGGCCTCTCTCCAAGCCCTACCATGTTCTTCTCTGGAGTGAAAATCTCACTAATTTTGCTAATACTTGTGCTTCCCTTGACCTTTAGTGAAGGTGTGTATGCAGACATTTGCAGGAGACAGGAATTTCCTGACCCAGGTGATCTGATGTCAGACAAAATTAGGCAAGATCATGGCCTTGGTGGACAGGAGTCAGTATCTCACTAATCACCTGGGCTGCACATGCAGCCTGGAGCTGGGGTTATTCTGGCTGCAGCACTGGAGGGTGCCTGGCCATGTATTGATCCTGTTCCCATGGGAATCCTGCTGGAAGGGGGATGATCTGGAGGTGGGATGATCTCCAGATTTCAGACTTAGGTCCTTCAGCACAGCTTTGGCATCAAGGGCTGCAGAGCTCTGGTGGCTGAGCTGGGGCTGGGCAGTCCCATGGGCAAGGATGTGTGGGGTCCTTAGGGAACTCAGCTGCCTTGGTGCTGGGAGCCCAGGACACACCACTGAGTACCTCAGAACAGACACTGTGGGCTGAGAACAGCCCTGAGTGAGTGTGAGCGCTGTGTCTGAGCATGCCAGGCACAGAGCCAGCTCTCCATGTGCCCCCCAGCATGTGGACACCCAGGACCCCTGGCTGAGCCTGCCCCAGCCAGGCTCCAGGGCCACAGCAGCACCACGGAGCTGGAACAGCCCCAGCCAGGCTCCAGGGCCACATGGAGCTGGAACAGCCCCAGCCAGGCTCCAGCAGCACGGAGCTGGAACAGCCCCAGCCAGGCTCCAGCAGCATGGAGCTGGAACAGCCCCCGCCAGGCTCCCGGGCCACATGGAGCTGGAACAGCCCCAGCCAGGCTCCAGCAGCACGGAGCTGGAACAGCCCCAGCCAGGCTCCAGGGCCACATGGAGCTGGAACAGCCCCAGCCAGGCTCCAGGGCCACAGCAGCACCACGGAGCTGGAATAGCCCCTGCAGCTGCTGGGCTGCTGCTGCCACCCTCCCATGACCAACCCCACATGTTTCTGCAAAGCTGAAGGGTCTCCCCCACGCCACGTTCCCAACAGCAGTACCCAAAGGTGCTGCAGCTGGAGATAACATCAGCAGGGAGAGCCAGCCCAGCTCTCCCCACACAAACTATTTCCCAGAGGCAAATGGCAAAGGGAGACAGAGGGAGAAACAAGTACTGACAGTTTGCTGTCAGAGCTCAAAGAAAAAGTGGACAAAGCTAAAAGAACTCCAGCTCTTTGTCTGCATTTAATCCAGTTCAGAGCACCCACTGGTGCATACAGATTTACTTCCCTTGGCTGGTGGAGCTGGATATGGTCATTTGGTAAGAAACATGGGATCTAGGATTGAAATTTTGTGCCCTCCAGGCTCTTACATTTTAGGAAAAGTCAGTCTGTAACACATCTAAAATTTTAATCTGCTGTAAAAAGTATGAGCTGCTGGATAATTCCTTCAAAGAAGCAAATCCTGAAATAAAAGGTGAAAAATGCTTTCTGGTTTTAACACAGAACAAGTTTTTAAGGGAAGGGCGCTGCTTTTGGCTCACGGAAACCAAGGAAAAGGCTGTGGCCTACCCAAAGAATCCCATTTTGCAGGCACTGATTCATCAGAGGGCACTGGAATAACATAATAGTATTAAAATACCGCCATCTGCATATTTTAATGTAAAACAAACAGTCCAAGCACCTGCTATCAGAGTACAACAAAATCATCAAATCACCACTGCAGGTTTGCTTTTGCTGAGGCCAGACGGTTCAGGTTCCATGGAGCCTAATTTCTAAAGGCTGTGGAGCCAATTCATTGCTTGCTGAATTTGCAGGACACAGCCCTGAAAGCCCAGAGAGGAGGATGGATTTGTGTGCAAGAACAGAAGCAACAAAAGGGGTTGTGAGCCACAGGTGGAGAAGCTGGGTTAGAGGAAGCAGGTCTGGAAGGGACAGCTCAGCTGCAGAGTGCAGGGGACAGAAACGAGGCAGATGTGCTGGAGAGATTCCAGCACAGTTTGGAACCTCTGGCACCTCTGACAAGTGCAGAGAGAACGGGAGAGGTGGCCAGTAGACCTTAGGAAAATACAGAAACAATAAATGGAAGAGAGAACAATAAAGCAGCAATTTCTCATCCCTTTGCTCCTTCCCATCCTCTTCCAAGTGTTTTTGGACCTCTAGGAAGGACCCCGGGCACTGCGGCTCAGCTGGTGTTGCTCAAACTTCTCCTGTCAGGCAAAACCAGACCTTTTAATCTTGAGTGCCCGTGGCCAGGCTTGGCTGAGAGCTGCAGAGCAGGGGCTGGCTGTGTTTGGGGCACTGTGACCGGGGCAGGAGCCCAGCCCAGGACACGAGCCCCTGCCCGAGGAGCTCCCATCCCTCAGAGACTGCTGGCTGTAAATGGGACGGTAATGAAATAAACCAAAAGGCAATTTAGGCTACTTAACTACACTTCAGGGGAAAAAACCCTACCTGGATAGATAGCACATGATGTTTTTGTGTTAATGTTCCAAGCCAATTTGGCGGATCTCCACGGCAGACTAGAAATATTTTGTTGCAAGTTTGAACATTGTACGAGGATGTAAGGCCAGCCCCTTCTACAACAGCAGTGATTGAATTAGGGCTGAGAAATGTATCCCTGGCTAGTTTCAATTTCAAAAAAGAGAGCTTTTAAAAAGGTACAAATGAGGCTATAGGAATTTATGTTATTTTTCCAGTTTCTGTGCTATAGCTCCTTTTCCATCTCCTCATCTATCTTCCAAGTGTCCTGCCTTATGAATGAGTGAGCAATAAAAGAAGTATGCAGTGGCTGAGAGAGAAACTCAAGATAACAAGATAAAGCCAAAGCTTGAGCAGAAGTTAAGATGTAGATCAGAATATGGAATTTTCTCACATCTGAGTTTTAGGGCAGTCATTAGATAGTTTGCATGAGAAGCTGATTTAAAACCAGGAGCACAAAAATGTGACCTAGCATGTGCTGAGTTCACATGTGTCAAAGGCTTGGACCTGTGCTTTCTGGGTTTGTGATCCTGTCTTCAGACCACATGTGCTGACAATCTGCTCATAGACTAAAACAAAAATAAAGCTGTTTCATTGAATAAAAAAAATCACAGAACCACAGAATGATTTGCATAGGAAGATATCTTAAAGTTCATCTAACTCTAACCCTTGTTCTGTGGGCAGGGACACCTTCCTCTAGGTCAGTTCTCTGTCCTTGCCACCCCCAGCTCACACTGAGGTTTTAGGCTCGAGGTCCCCACACATGTGCAGCCTAGGAGCTGGACTTGGCTCCTTCAGTGCAAGCTGCTGTTTTCTGTTGAAAATGGCCAGTGACAGTGTCTGTTGTTTCCAAACACCCCCAACTGAAGGGAGAGGCTGTAACAAAAGGTTAATTCCAGTTTCCATGTCACTGACCTCCCTCCAGCCTTCCTGGCTGCCCAGGTTTGGAGCTGCATAGATCAGCTGAGTTTTCTCAGGGGAAAAATGATGTGACCACTCCCTGAGCCCTGATAATCCCTCTGGCTGGGTTTTCCACTGCTGGGCTCTGCTGGGTTAGGCAGAATTTCATCATCAAAATTATTGTGGCCTCTTTCAAGTAAAAGACAGTGAAAAATTAATTGCTAGAATTAGGTGTGTTTGCTTGCATTATCCCAATGTCACTGCTGCTTGGGGTCAGCTGCAGGGCCCAGGACACAGAGCAGGGACTAAGCTGGACTCCAGTTTTATTTGGCAAAGACTGGGCTGGTAAACAGCAGAGTTTCAGGGGAAGTGAAGGCGGAAGGGAAGATGAGGCTTGTTAACTTCCAAAGGAAAGTATCGGGCATGGGACAATTGTGTTGAGGAAAAGCTGTGCCTGAGCAGGGTCCCATGTGAGCTTTGGTCCCTCGGCTGTGGAGTTAGGCAGAGTTATCCTCCCTGCTGAACTCACAGTGCAGAAGGGGAATCAGCTCTGCAGGCAGCATTTGCTGCCTGGGACAACAGCGTGACCTGTGTGCGGTGGCAGCTCCCACTGCAGAACAAACCCACCCCTGAGTGTCACCAGTGTCCATCCAACAGCCCTGCTATTAATGCATCCTTCTTTGTTCTTCTGACCACAGATCCTGGAGGAAAACATGAAGCTAGAGTGCAAGTGCCACGGGGTCTCGGGGTCCTGCACCACTAAAACCTGCTGGACAACGCTGCCCAAGTTCCGGGAGCTGGGCTACATCCTCAAGGACAAGTACAACGAGGCTGTGCAGGTGGAGCCCGTCAGGGCCAGCCGCAACAAGCGCCCCACCTTCCTCAAGATCAAGAAGCCCCTTTCCTACCGCAAACCCATGGATACAGACTTGGTGTACATAGAGAAATCCCCCAACTACTGCGAGGAGGACCCGGTGACGGGCAGCGTGGGGACGCAGGGCAGAATGTGCAACAAGACGGCGCAGCAGTCCAACGGCTGCGACCTGATGTGCTGCGGCCGCGGCTACAACACCCACCAGTACTCCAGGGTGTGGCAGTGCAACTGCAAGTTCCACTGGTGCTGCTATGTGAAATGCAACACCTGCAGCGAGAGGACAGAGGTGTACACCTGTAAGTGAGCACCTGCCCGGGGCTGCCCCCGGCCTGGATACATTTGCACGTGCACTCGACGTACCTGAGTGGAACTGCGGGGAAGAGCTGCTCTCCCCGAAGAGATGCTCGTGAATGGAGCCCTCTCTTCTCTCCTCACGTTTCGTTGCTTATGTGGATACACATTTCAGACTCTTATAAAGTTGGCCAAGAAACAAAAACAAGCAAACCCCACCCCGGGCCACCAGACACACAAAAGAGAGAGAAAAGGACCATCTCAGCGAGCCTGCACCTTGAAAAGAAGGAGTGCTGACTGCCTTGCAGAGAGACACTGGCTAGGGAGAAATCTCTGGGTGTGGCAATGAACTCTTGGTTTGGGAAAGGGATGGTCAAACACTTCCGTGTATGAGGAGCAGGAAGGGGTAGGGGAGAAATCCCTACAAAATGGCTTTGCACAGGATGGGATGGACAGAGCATCCCCGTGAACTGCCCGTGGGAGTGTGTGGATAACACAGATTTAGGCTTCTACACTCGTGAAAAGCTTCTACTGGTCTTGCCCATCTTTCCACTTCACAGCACTTGCTGCAGCAAGAAGAACTGTGGAAGGGTTCTGTAGACACTGCTTTATCTGCCTTTCTCGTGTGTGTGTGAGCTGCAGATTTTAGCACAGGGATTTGGGACACTTGGGCATAATAATAACAATATTTAACAATTTATTCAGATAAAACTAATATTAATTTATTTAATTAAAAGAAGAACTTTACCAACCTTTCTGGAACTATTCTGCAATTAAAGTAGATAGCTGGCTTTCTTTGTGGAATAATTTTGTAGGCAAGGAAACACTGGAGCTGTATATATTATTCTTGACTAGGATATTTCTATTAGTTGGACTTGCAGGATATGTTCTACAGTACTGGATGTTTAAGGACAAAAGCTGGCATCTTTATATATATGTACATACACAAACACACTGTATTTTGGGGTTTTTGTTTGTTTGTTTCCTCCTGTTTGCTGCTAGTTGTCTGGAACAAAAGTGGAGTGGTAGGGGTTCCAAATCTTTACCAGTTTTAAGTTTTTTTTTTTCTTCTTCGATTAAAGAAAGAAGCATTAATAAAATCCTGTTTGGAATATGTCTAAAAATAAGAAAATCCAGACAAAATTCCATCTTTTGGAAAAATCAACCATAGGATAAGAGAGTATATTTTGTAAGAGACTATTTTTATATAAATATTTTATTTATACTATGTCTGCTTGTTCAACCTGTACTTTTTCTCAAAACAGGCATACAATTTGTAATTCTTAGCCTATTTAACAGGGAAAGGGTAATTAGTTTGTAAACACAACAGCAGCAAGCTGGATGCATTCAGCTGCAATTGGTGGATGTGTCAGAAAGCAGGGTGAGCTTTCTCTCCTAGCTCTTTTCCTGCAGCTCAGTTTGCAGAATATGCAAAACAAGAACAGGGTATGTAGCATCAATTTTGTCACTTGGCTTGAATTCATGATTGGTATTAACTGGATGCTCATTTATCCCATTCAAGAAAAAAAAATCCGAATTAGCTTCCCACATGTGTCAGTCATTAAACTGTGGCGTTATGACTCGCAAATGTGCTGTGTGTGCTGTCAGTTAAACCTCTGCTTTGTGCTGCTGTCAAATCTGATTCCCATCAGGGCAAGACTGTAGACTGTGACTGTGATAACTTGCATGACACACATCGTCTGATTCTCATAGATAGGATACAAAGCTTACTTTTTGTCCAGCTCCTTTTGGCATTTACATTATTCTTTCCCCCCCCACAAAAGACCAGAGCCCAAAAATACAGAAAAACATTCAGACAAGTTTAAAGAGGCAAATTTAAAGACTACTTACTTGTTTTTCAGAGCCCAACTAAGCTGTTTTGCATTCCCTTTGTGGTATTTCCTTTTTATCACTGCTGATTTCTTCAGACATTTGAGTAGTAAATATTTCTCTGCATTTAGAATTGTTCTGTTCCTACTGCTTAACTCATTTGTGACTGATAAAAAACCATGTCTAATTCTAGCGTTGTTTTTCACTGGGTAAGAAACGTGGCCCGGCATTACAGATGATATTGTGCATTGTCTGAGACAGATCAGGTTCTCTCCTCCTTCCAGACTGCAGGATCTCCCCAGTTAATGAGGCATCTGGGATGGGAATGTGTCACTGACTCCCTGCACAGCAGCAAGTGCCACCAGGGGTAGGTGAGACAGGTCTGTCCTCTGTGCACTGATCCTTCTCAGGCAAAACTCCCACCCAACACTGTGAAAACATAGGATTTCTGAGAAGAGAAACAGAAGCATCAGAAAAGATGCTGCAAAGTTTGACAATCTACCTGTTAGGACTCTGGTTTTAACCCATTCCTTGTATATATATTATTTAAGAACACAAGCCCATGCAGTACCTAATCCTAGCAATGTATATCAGGGGTTAATGCACAGTTTCTTTACAGACCTGCCACTTAACACAAAATAGAATTTTTATTCAATTCAGGCACCAGAATGGGGTACCAAAATAAAGTTATGAACATCATTTACTTTCAAACTTATGACTTGTCAATTTTCATTGAGTCACTGCTCTTAGTCCTCCTCAATTCCACACAACAAGATTTAAAACACAACTACATACAGTAGGGATGTTCATTACAACTCTGTATTATGGTTGAATAATTCAGATCTAACATTTAATATTGGAATCTCCCCCCCAGTTTGTATTGGGCTTTGATTTAGTGAATACCACACCATAGTTAAAACTGTGTTTTCCTCACTAATTAGAGTTACTTTACAAATTATTACTTTTGCAGCATGTTTTTACTATAGAAAAGCAATGTGTAAAACTCCTGCTTCCTGTAAATTTCCGTATGCAGTGATGTGCCATGTACAGTTGGCAGAATAATTATTGAAGGACAAATATCTTTAAACAGTTTTACTCACAATAATAAAAAACTGGATGCACAAGGAATTCAATTTGGTAAACATTTTCCCTATTTTTAAATAATATTGCTGATGAGAAAATGGAGAGAAAAAAAGGAAAAAAATGTCGATTTGTTTAATAACTGGAATAACGGTTTGGTAACCATGAATTAAAGAGCAAGGAAAACCAAATGCTGCATTCAGCTAGAAAGTATTGGAAATTTGGCTGTGTCATCCAAGATAGGAGAAATCAGCCCATCAGAATGTGCCATGAATGTGGAGTTAATTGGTCATTTGCTAAATGGGCTTGAATGGCACGAAGAATAAACAGGAGAAGGGGGAAGATTTACGGGTTTGTAGATATTCTTCCCCCCACAACAGCTTGGTCTTTGTGCTCAGGGATAGAAGAGCTCTGTTTTGACGTGGGGAAGGAGCTCACAATGGCACTGAAATGCACAAAACTGCAGGACAATGCAGCTCTCAAAGGAAAATACATCTTTTCATGTGTTCTGCCAGAGGAGCGCTGGGCACGGGAACAACCTGAATGGGGCCGCAGAGGAAACACAGCCCAGGAGCAGGGGCAGGGAGAGCAGTGGGAAGCAGAAGGGAAAAACCCTGGCTGCAAGTTGGGAAGCTGTTAATTGTGGAATCTCGCTTCCCCATCCCATACTGGGACCCCAGTTTGTGGAAATGAAGATGTTCTGCCTCAGGATACCTAAATAAGTTTCAAGGATTTTACTTCTCAGCCTTTGTAAAATGACAACTAACCTGAATTCACTTAGCTTGATACTAGAAGCACTTACATAAAACATGAATCAGTCCATGATTAAATTTTCTTTGCCATGTATGCACAAAGTTAACGGAGATATGTCTTTCAACAGTGATAATTAAACTGAAAACATCCTTAAAATATACCCTTAAGTGGCTCATTTGGTAAAGTTATTGTAAGGGGACACAGTAACTTAGAAAAGGCAGGTAATGGCTACATACCATATTGCACAGGGCTCTCAATGAACTCTCCTGTGGATTACAAAACTCTTTTTAACTGATCACACTTCAAATTCAATTTGTTAAACAGAGAAACATCACAGACTGCAGTCGGGATGCACAAGTTTCAACTAGGATGCTGTATAAGAATTTCTGACCATATTTTCACATTTGTCATTATAATAGACATGAGAAAATATGCACTGTGAATGTCCCAAATGTGGGTATTGACCAATACTGTCCCTTGTCCCCAGCCTGCAACCAAAGAAGTTGATGGAGCAAGAAGGTGTCCAAGTCTGAACTGCAGGATGGATGGAAAGCTGGNGGGTGGGATTGTTGGGGTGTCCTGTGCAGGGCTGGGAGCTGGACTCGATGATCCTTGTAGGTCCAATTTAGGACGTTCCATGATTCTAACTAGGAGACAGAAAAAGACATTTGAAAGATAAAGAAACTAAGGACTTGTAACAGACAGGGTGCACCCCAGAAATGCTTTGGAATTCAGAGGAAAAAGCCTCAGAAGGAAAACCCCTGAACAAATCAATGCACAGAAGGCACACCAGTGAGTCCAGCAGGGAACAGAAAGGGCTTGGCAAAATGGACACATTGCAGCAAAGCTGAGCCTGCACCGTTGCTACACAGCCCATAGTGCAACTTCATTTGCATTGAGACAAATCCAAGTATCTATTCCCTTGCATCAGCAAGAAACCTGTTTTGTGAGTTGTTTCTCACACAAAATCTTTTACTTAGCAACTTTTCTTTTGCACATGGGCCCATGGAAATATGCACTATGAACATCACATACAGCGTGTATTTTTTGGCGTAAAATCCTACAGAGGATGTTAAAAACCCATCACCTTGAGAAAGAAGTCAATGGAGAAAGACACAGAAGATCCAGTACAGGCAGTCGTGTTAGACTATAACATCATCACACAGGACTGGAAGATAGCTCATTTATTTAAAAAAACCCAACAAAACAACCAACTATTTTCCACATATTAAAAAAAAAACTCGGGATAATTCCTCTTGGCCTTCTCTAAAGCTGTGATGTCAAGTTGTACAAATGTTCTGAGCTGAGCCTGGTCCCAGCCAGCCACTATTATCCCTACAAACAGACAGGAAATCAGGAGACAGAGCCCAAGAGGGTTGGCCAGTGGGCACAAAGGGAGCCTGTGAGAGAATTAGGGCTATGGCCCAGATTTCTCAGCTTCTGCCATCCATTTTTTTAAGGAACTTGAGCAATGACTGATTTGCCTCTTTGTATAAAATGCATATCCAGATTTGAGGGTTTGGGAAATGTATTCACTGCATGCAGTTATTTCCCTGTGTGTTCTGGTTATCTGAAGACAGGAGACTCCTTCCCAGGCTCATTAAATGCTGAGCACACAGTAATTAATATAACCTTCACATTAAGTATGAGTCATGCACTAGGGAAATGGAAGGAACCTAGTCTCGTGTTTTGTCTCCTTGAGTCAAGTGATCAGCAAAGCTGGGAGGCAAAGGAGATAGCAGAGCAGGCTTTTTGAGGGAGGGGATGTGGACAGCAGCTCCACAGAGGGAACAAACAGCCTCTGGAAAGCTGAAACTCAGCTCAAAGTCTCCACAAAGCAGGGGCACTTTGCTCTGACGCCTCAACAGTGGAAGCATAGAAAAAAGTTAGGGAATATTCTAATGGAAAGCATTGAATAGGATGGTGTTAAAGAACATGATGTTTGCTGCCACCAAAAGAGAGGGATGTGAGACGACTCACTGGGGTCAGTGAGTTGTACCAAGTAAAATATTATGAGAATTAGAACAGAAGATAAAACAAAAAAAAAATTTATTAAAGCCTTTCTGAGAAGTTAGAAAGGCAATTTATCTGCTTCTGTCTCTTCTTTTGTGCTCAGCTCGGGCACCTGTCAGAATATTTTGACACTTGCCTACTTTTAGTTGTGAGCCACATGAGCTGAATTCAGATTAAACAGTAAAGAAAAAAAAGCATCCCAGAATATATATTGTGTTTATTTAGGCCAGAGCAGCTTGGACAACAGTGCAAAATCAATCAGAGCCTAAAAGGAAGCTGGCAAACCGTCAGTGCCTCGTCACATCCAGGCTGCACTTCCTCAGAAAGACAAGGGAGAGGGGCTGGGAAACTCCTGGTGTTTGTAACATACCCTTGGTTGATATAATAATGAGATGAGATGAGACGAGATGAGATTAGATGAGAAG
Organism: Leptocoma aspasia; assembly: GCA_013399835.1. Classification (NCBI taxonomy): domain Eukaryota; kingdom Metazoa; phylum Chordata; class Aves; order Passeriformes; family Nectariniidae; genus Leptocoma; species Leptocoma aspasia. The sequence continues at coordinate 9,218 of VXAX01005391.1, read as the reverse complement.
AGATGAGATGAGGGGATACACAGACCTGAATTAATGGCTACACATCAAAGTTGTCATTTTGATGACTTGTTTGGGCAGGAGTGGCAGTGGCCGGGTGATAGATTATTCTCCCTTTATCCTGTCACAATGACATCTGCTTTATTCACAGATCAGCCACCAGTTGCTACAACAACGCAAGTGTGCTTTAGAAAATGTTGTTGAGCTGCTGAGGGAATCTTGGCTACCCATTAGCAAAATGTTAACTATGCAAAACCAAAGAGGGTTTGGTTTTGTTGTAGGAAAGAAGTCAATGCTCTGCAATAACTAAGAATGTCAAAAAGAATTTACATTCAAAAAGTAGAGAAGGGGTGTAACCCATGATATCACCATGATTCAAAAATCCCCCTGGAATTCGTTAGTGAGACATTAGGTCTGAAGAATAGAGAAAATAAAGAATGAGTTTTAAAAAGAAAGAACAAATACACTTTCCTCCGAGCAGGTTGTTGTCTGCAGCATTTAACACGTCCGCTGCCCTTCACTTTTTCCTGTTCATTGTCTTGGAGTTTTACGCAGTAAATCTTCACTAATAGGGGTTTATTTATTTTTATTTCTTTCTTTCCTGCTCGCTTAGCACTTGGAAGAGACCCTGGGTGCTGGTAAACCATGCCAGGACACTGAGCTGGCTGCCAGCAAAGCCCCTCACCCCCACTGCAGTACAGAGTGAGACCCTCAGCTACCAACATATTCCTTAGAAAGGCAATTCCAGGGAAGCAATTGCAAGAGGAATGGCTTTGTCCTGCAGCCAGACAAGGCAGCCCCGTGTTTAGGACTGTGCTGGGAGGCAGGAGCCATGCCAGGAGCAGGTGAGCATCCCTGGAAATGTGAGCATCTCTGGAGGGGAACAGTGCAGACCTGTGCTCAAAGGCACAGAAATCTCCAGCTGCTGAAGGGGCTGCTCTGAGGGAGAGGTGTCCGAGCTGCAATATTTGGAGTGAAATTCCTCCAGTTTCTAGGACAGCTCTGCCTGCCATGCCCAGGTGATTGATGGGGGCTGCCTGCCACTGAGGTGCTGGTAATCTGTGTCAGGCAGCATCCTCCTCTGAGAGAGGAGCCCTGCTCCCAGCCCTCTTTGCCTTTGGAACACAATGGCTCTATCCATTTTGGCCATAATTTTTCATCCACTTCAAAGTTAAGTGAATGTAATTCTTAATTTGTTTTCCAAATGACTCCAATAATTTTCTTCCCTTTGTCTCCCCAACAAGATCAGATCGATTTTACAATGTGTTGTACTTCAAATTTAACTTCATTAAATGTTTATGACATTAGGAGGCTAATGACATAAGCCTTGTCTGTGGTATTTATAGGCTTTATGAAGAGACTGAAGACCTGAGAGGGCTGAAGTTCAGGTTAATTCTTTGAGAATGAAATTCAACACCTGGTTGGAGCTGTAATACACAAACTACTAGTACTGTGTCAGGGCTATCATGTTGATTTAATTTATCAACCGTATTTACTGTTGAATTTGGAAATCTCAACCCAGCCCACAATAGATCATAGGTGTATTGTTTTCCTGTCACAGTAAATAGGTCCCAAATGCTGATCTAACGATCTTGTTACATAACCAAGCTCAAGATTTGTTAAGCTACTTATTACTGGAAGAATATATGTGAAAAATTGCCAAGAGCCATTTTTTGCTACATTCTGAACACATGTTGGAGTCCCCTCCCCACAGTAGTTTCCTGGGTTCTATCTGCCCCAGTTGCATGTTATAATTGCAAAGCCACGTGGTTTAATGAAGACCTCAGCTATGTTTTGCTGCTCACCACTACCCTGTCCATCTGCCATCAGTCTGGTTTTCCTCCTTGGTCCTGAGCTTGCTTGTCCCAGAGATCCTTCCTAGAGCTGGTGATCTTCAGTCCATGGGAATTAAAGGGACATCACACATACTAGTGTCAATGATGGAGTAGCAGTAGTTGAGTCATATTCCAGTAGTTTTCAAGGGAGTGCAGGTGAGAAGTGTTTTTGGGGTGTTTTGGCATTTTTAGTGGGTTTTTTTTGCTTTGTTGTAGCTGCTGCTACAAGCACTCAAGGCAGCAAGGAACAGGGAAACAGGGGTATAGCAGGGGACTAATGGGTTGCTTGAAACTTTTGAATATGTTGGATCATATAGCTTTACCCAGGAACATCAGCAGACATTTCTGTGTAATCCTAAACTTGCATTTCAGCTGCTCTCAGATCTACCTGGAGCGAGCATATGGGACTGGGTGCTGTTCTTTGAGGCCTGGTGCAGTTCCAGACCAAGCTCAGAGCTCAGCACACCCACCCAATGCACCCCGGGGTTCAGCTTTTCAGGGGCCACAGCTCACTCTCAGCTTTAAAGGATGAGCATGGCACAAGAGGTAATTTTTCAAAGGACCCTTGTATCTCAGGTACAGCAAGCAGAGAACAGCAGCACTCGCCAGCATCGTTGTCATGGCTACAAATTGCAATTTCTATCTTCCACATGTATGGAATGTAATCTGGGAAGAGTCCAAAGAGCATCCTTAAAAAGCCACTGCCATGTGATGGCAGCAGGTCCTGGAGTCCTGGAGCCCCACCAGGCCACCAGCAGCCATCCTGTCGTTGTCCCCACGGGTCTGTGTAGCTCTGGCAGAGGGCAGCTCCTTTCCCAGCTATCCAGTTAAACCCACCAAGTACCCCCACTGCCCTAATGTCAGCCAATTTCAGCTAATTATACACTAGGAGCTTTATTTCCTGAAAATGGATATTGCCTTAGCAAGAGGTATGGATAACATCTTCATCTGCCAGAAACAGGATTGGTTTTGACAGAGTTATGTTTACAAACATAAAATTTATCACCTTTTTTTGTTTTAAATAGCACCTGTGTACACCTGGAACAAGACAGTAGCTAATGATTTATGTTGGACAGTAACAACGGCTGGTTTTGCTGGAACTCTGCCACAACTGAATGTCTGTCACTCTGCCCTATTGGGTCAAGACAACACATCAGTCAAGTAAATCACTTAAGTAAATTATTGAGGACTTAAATTGACTTTTTCTACATAATATGTAATTACTTCCTTGAACCAACATTCCCTTACATCACTGATCTAAAAAGCTTTCTATTTGTTTTTTAACTGAGTATTGATTGAATTTAAATTACAGACAGCGCGTACTATTTATCTGAAGTTCAGATTCTAGGGAACAAACTTTCCAGCAGTGTTGTCAGCCCTGCAGGCCCTTGCCACCCACGCACCCACGTCACCCAGCTACAGCTTTGCCCACCACGTTCACAGTGCAGGAACCAGCCTGGTGCCCCTGCCGAGCCCTGCAGGGCCAAGCACCCGAGAGGAAAGGGCTGGCAGGGCTGGAGCTGCTCCAGCAGTGCAGCAGCACAGGGAGAGATGAAAGGCAACTCTGCAACACCAAGTTCTCACCCTGACGTGCTGGAGCAATGAGGATTTCTGCTGTAGCCAGCAAAGCTGTTAAAGCCAGAAGTGCGAATTACAAGTGTAAAATGGGGACTACAGGGATTTAGAGCCCTACAAGGCTGTATCTGCTGCTGGCTGTGCCTGTGCTCCTGTCACAGTTCTAGAAGAAAAGCCAAATATGCAGAGATTCCTCATGTCATCACAGAAAGACGAGATATTTTGGCAGATCACATTCTGCCTCTGAGCTCTCTCCCTCACTCAAACACAAGGTGCTGGTCTGTGGCACGGCAGTGGAGTCAGAGCTCAGCAGTCCTGAGCCACAGAAATCTGCCCAGGTCAGCTCCTGCACACAGAGCGCTTCCCCAGGGTCTGTGTGACAGCAGCTCAGCTCATAGGATGTGGGCCTGTATCACTGGCATAATCTCAGATGTCAGGGAAAAATCGTCTGCGTGCAAATATCCTTCCTGTCAGAGAGTTTGTGTGTCCTGTCCTCAATCATCCTCCCCAAACCACCCTTCCAAAACATATTAAACCCCTCCAGTCTGTACAGCAATTTTCCTGCTTTAGGAGACAACCAAGTGGGAACAAATACCAGTCATTTTCAGAAGTGTCTGCATGTTTAGTGGAGGGCAGGAGAGGCAGGAAGGAGACACTGGACTCAAAGAAGGAAGATTTCAAGTTGGAGGAGTCTCACACTGACAGGGATCACATACCCCCTCCTGCTTTGGGCATAAATAAAAAGCCCATTAAATTTGAGTTTGAAACTGGTCAAGTGACCCTGGGCTGCAAAGTATGTCTGGCTTTCAGAAAAGGCCAAGGAAGAGGCTGCTGACCCCAGCAATGACGAGCAGAGATCAGATTTGTCAATGTGCAACATTTAATATTCCTTAGAATAATTTCTTGTTAAAATTGGAAGAAGTGGTGAATATAATTCTCTCAGTATTTTATTAGTGAGATAGGAAGTTAATGGGAAAGGGCAGCTAAAGGTAGTTTTGCTAAGGCTAGAAAATACATTAAAGTCAGTATTGTCATGGATTACACCCAAGGTCACAGGATTCAGTCAGAGGAATTGATTAGTGGTATTTACAACTCAACAAATTGCTTTAAGCAAGAGTGACATCATGGCCCACACTATTTACCACAGGAACTACACACAGTGAGGCTGCAGAACAGCACATCAGCTGTGGGTGGGTTAATGCACTTGGTGTGGGCTTGGCTACAGTCAGGAGAATTCTGCCCTCTCAGTGTCATGTTCTGCACAGAGCTGTACTCTGTGAACTCAGGAAAGTGAGGAGGCTGTTGTCAGGTGAGCACCTGAGCACTGCTGGCCAACCATAGCATGGCCACACCATTCCTTTTTATTCAGATGGGGATTGGAGAAAGCAACTTTCTACTTCATGCAGCTAATTTCATTTTCATTAAAAATAATTTCAGAAAGCAAGGTCCTACTTGCATCTGTTGCAAGAACATGATGCTCCCAGCACACCAGCAGACAGAAGAGCAGGCTGTGTCCAGGCCTGTGCCCTGAGAACTCCTCCTCAGCACTTACAGGCACTTGCACTCTTTTTTGCTTAGTTCTGTGCTGGGAGAGTTGAACAGGAGCTTTGAAGATGTGTGTTAAGGAGTTAGGCTCAGTGATCCTTGGAGGTCCCTTCCAACTCAGGATGGTCCTGATTCTGTGATTCCACATCAGGCCAAACAGAGACCAGGGAATCCCAAACCAGGAGCCATTTCATAGGTCTGTGAAGTATAGAAGCTGGAGGAGAAAATCCTTCAGCTGCTCTGGAGGGGTTATGTAGTGGCTATTTCTCTCCACATGATTAAATGTGGAAGTAGGAGTGCCACCAAACTGTGTGGACAGCAGGGACACAAAGCTGGCTTTGGCTCAGAGTACAGTAGCCAAGGGACCTGCTCCCCCCATGAGCTGTGTGACCACCCCACCCTCTGGTGTCACACAGCTCCAAGCCCCAGAGCACCTCCTCATGTCCTCCCTTCCTCACTCAGCAGGGCACATTTTCACTACAAAATCCATTTTCTTACATCACCAAAGGAGGCAAATCCCCTTTCACGTAATTGCACGTGCTTCAAGGTGCTTGTGGACTTTGACTGGTTTGTACAATCAGACTTTCCCCCTCCCTGCTGGAATCTGTCATTCCCTAATGCATTACTTTACACAGCAAATTGAACGTGGGTTTAAGGGTATTTTTGCCAACCTTTATGAATCCTCTTGAGTGATCTGTGGATGGGATCAGCAAACAAATTTTGTTCTAGCTCTCCAAATCCTGACACATGAATTGATTTCAGCAGGACATGTTAAGTGAATAATGGATCTCTGCCAAAAGGGCATGTAGGATTTTGCAGGGGGGGAGGAGGAAGGAAGAAGACTTTGCTTTCTCCCTTTTTTCTTCTTCTTAGCCAGTTTTGTTAAGAAAGGGCAAAAGCACTTAAATTCATTGCTCTCAAAGTAAATTGGTTTTCTTTTCTACCCTCTCAGAAGTATTTTTCCTCCCAGGCTTACCCGGTTCCTGCCTTCCTGGAGGCAAGAATAGGTGAGGTCCTGCTCAGTCTCCAAGCTCCATCCACCCTCGAGCGGCACTGCGGGCCCTTCCCTGGGCTTGGCTGCCCCTTGGCACTACCACCCCTCCTGTCCCTGCCCAAGGCTCCACTGACACTTTCTCAAGCACATTAAGGCTGGCAACAAGAGTGGGGCTGTTTTAACAAATGCCAGCGGGCTCAGGAGCTGGAGGGAGCCTGTTCCTCTCGCTCCTGGGCAGCTCTCAGAGGCTGCTCTGTATGCCTGGCCAGGGCTCTGGATGCTAATTTGTTGGCACTGCAAACTCCCAGTGCAAACGATAGATCCCATGACCTTCTTCAGTTACAGATAACACAAACTACAGTTATATTTAAGTGGCAGATTGGTTAACCTCAGTGGCTTGCAAGGCGCTCCTTTGACTCCATTTCTATCATTAATAAAGGGTTACATTACAAAGGCACCTTGGAATTTCTCGCAGGGAAATGTGACCAACAAGCCCTTTCTTGTGAGCAGTTTTCTGCACTGAGCTCCTGCTTTGGGCAGGCTGTGCATTACAAATGCTCTGAAACTCCAGCAGCAATGAAGGCACTGCTTTAGGACAGGTGTTGTGGCAAAATGCTTTCCAAAAGAAGCGTGCTCTGTAGTAACTGTTATTGCTGCTGTGATTTCCAAATCCTCCAAAAGGGTTTGTGCATAGAATCACCATGTGAAATCTCACCTGGGCTTTCAGTCGTCTCTGGAGGAGGGCTGATTTCAACCAAAAAAAGTCAAAATAGAGTTATACAGATTTTTCTGCTTCTTAAAAGGACATTCAATACCTGAACAAAGCACTCATTACCTCCTATATTATACTTAATGTGGCTGTATCATATTGATAGCTACTTTAACCTGTAACTACCTAAAAATCTACACAGGATTTCAGAGGACAGTGCAATTTTGGTCTTATTTTGTAATAAGGTGATGTGCAGCCATTGTAAATTTAGCCTTGTCTGTTGTACACCCGTTATTTTGGGCATTAGGAATGTTGTCATCTCCACCACAGAAACCTTATTTTACATCAGAGATGAATCCATGGCTCCAGATCTTGGGAAGTTCCTGCTTTTCTGTGCCCAGCAGGACCTGCAGTGTGTAGTGACAAAGTTTCCATCAAAGCATGCCAGCTGTCAGGTTCCATCAGTGTCTCAGGGTACCACCAACCTGTGTGAGCACAAAGTGGTGGTGACAGGAGCCCACAACCGGAAAAACTGGAGAGTTCCACATTTTCACAAGTTTTTTTAAGCAAGGTTGCTCTTGTGCAGCTGCTCAAGGTAAAGTTCTAGATCCTTCATCTTGTTTGAAGACACCCAGAGGAGTCCAGTGCTCAGTTGTACAGAACCAGGTGATTCAATCCAGTGAGGCAAATCTGCTCCTTGTTGTCCATCTATCATTGCTGGGTCAATTCTGTGCCAGAACTGTCTTAGACCTCTAAAAGCTGATGTAGTTACACAAACAGAAAGTCATTATTGCCTTGGCTCCAGATCTGCTCATTCATCTAACTCCTCAAGAGCTGGTTCAAGAATGCTAATTAACAGTAGTTTATCATTAACAAGCTGGCTTTATTTAGCAAGATTTTGCTTTGATTTGCCAGTGACAAGACTGCTGGAGTTCTGTTCTGTTGTCTGACTTGCATCTTGTTGAACCTTATAAACTGGATTTATATGGTATGAAATGATGAATGAGGGCTGAGTAATTTCATGTATTAGCATTTCATACTGCCTGAAATGAGACAATTTGTTAAGTTCTACAACATGCGTAATTATTCCTGTACATCTCAGGTAGGGAAATACTACAGCTTCATTCTGTCATAGTGAGTCTGAGCATCCAAATATCTTTTAAAGCATTCGGTGAGATTTATGATCATCTTCTCCTTACTACTAAAATGAGGCTCTAACATATGATGGAGATGCATCTAGGACAACACTTAAACCCACCCAGCAACGCACCCACACTGCAGCACATGCACTCTTACACAAGTGATCCTTCCAGAAACTATTTTTCTCCTTTTTGTTGTTCCTGGAAATATTTATCATCAACTCAATATAGTTAAGGAGACCATCCTGCCTTTAAACTTGCTGGGTCAGATTATGCTGCCAGTAAAGGGAGGTGCTTGGGGCCAGTGAGACCCAGAAGAGGTGAAGTTTGTTCCTCTGCCATGGGACAGGGCAAGTGCAGATGGAGTGGGTGCATGTGTGAGGGACCACACACTGGGAATGAGCTCTCCCACCCCCTTTCCCTTTTCTCTCAGCTGCTAAAGGTGATGAGCAGGGTACCAGTGAGACAGAGAGGTGAAAAGCCTGACAATTCATAGAGAATCAGAGGCTCTTCCCAAAAGCTCAGTGCCTAGTGCTCCATTTCCAGCCTGCAGCACAAGGGGATATCTGCTGGCTCCCAGGAGTAGCACAGGGATATCTGCTGGCTCCCAGGAGTCATACACAGTGCCAGAGCCACTGGAGGCCCTGCTCAGCTGAGTGGGGCAGTGGTGCCACCTCCCCCAAGCAGTGTTCCAGCTGCTGCTGCTCTGGAGCAGTCCTCGAGCCCCTTGCCTGGCATTCAGAATTCCTGGCACGCCCCAACAGCTCCTTCACTGTACACATTGCTTCCCTTCTCCACCTGCTCCACCAAAGCACCTTGAGCTCTTCCTGACTAACTCCATCTCCTCTCCACAGTCTCAGCAGGAGTGGGACCCATTGGGATTGATATTTGTAGCACGGTATTTTGAAGTAATTACATTAGATTGTTGATCTCCTTCTTCAGTTATTGCTTTGGCAATTAAAAAGCACTAATCTACAAAGTCAAAGATTGGTAGATTTACTGAATGACTGAATATTTACAAGTATACTGTACTTTAAATTATTCCTCAGCTTTCAAGAGAAACTATTATAATGTACATTAATCTATTACATTGAGCACTTCCTCCTATTGGATTCTAATGTAATGAGATAATTTTCTTCCTTCAAGCATAGAATCATATCAGCAGTGGAGAGAAAAACATTAATTCTGTTGGAATCCAGGGTTAAAAATGGTTTTCTCATGCATGAGTGACTTCACTTGACTTCACTAGGTTTCACATGACATGTCAGACTAGACATGGACAGGACTGGACTGGACATGACAGGACAGACTTGAATTTGACTAAACTTGATTTCACATCTTTTAAGGTTTTAAGGTTTTGTTGGTTATCTTGTGATGTTCTATTAAGAAAAATTTTTATGCTGAAAATTCTTGAATTTTTGAGG
>VXAX01005389.1:387787-416862 GCA_013399835.1 Leptocoma aspasia | reverse complement strand
GGGATGTTATTCCCAGGTTATTCCCAATTTTCCATACATGAGAAGGTGGTCAAGCACTCCCTGTGGATCACACATGGGATGGGATAAAGGGTTATCCCCATCCCAGCTTTTGTCCCCCATAGGAAGCAGCTGAGGATGAGGGGCCTTGGGGACAGGCAGGTCCCTGCTGTCCCTCTCTCATCCCAGCAGGGAGCTGGGATTTCTGGAGCTCAGCACCCTTGGGTGCACCTAAACCTCCACCCTCGTGACACCCAAGGGTGACCAGAGGACGTGGAGCTACACCCGTGTCCCACATGTGACAATTTGGGACCGGGGTGGCTCAGGGTGACGAAGGGATGTGGAGAACAGGATCCAGCGTGTCCCAGCTCTGCCCTCTAGTGCAGCTCCACCAGGTGCCATCGCCACTCCTGAACCTGCTGGTGTCACCTCTGCAGGTCCCAGTCCTCCAGCTGAGGTCCCCAGCCCTGGTGGGGTGGCTCTGGTGGCTTCACACCCCCCTGGTGAAGCCCCTCTTGGTGGCCTGATGAACTTCTTGGTGTTTGCTGCCACCTGAGGTGACACGGAAGGGATTTTGTACCTCCAGGGTGCTGGGGGGACAGGGCCAGGAGGGGACCTGGGGCCAAGAGGGGACCTCGGGCCCAGAGGGGACCTCGGAAATCTCAGAGAGCACCTTGGCAAAGCTTTTAGGATCAGCCCAGGGGAGCAATTCCCTCTCTGCAGCCCCACAGGGGGATGAGGGATGAATGCTCCAGCTTTTAGGAGCAGGGTGGTGCTTCCAGGAAAATTCCAGCCCTTTATGGGATGGGGTTTGCTACGAGCTCAGGGTGTAGCTGCACCACAAATGTTTGGCTTCACTCCTTGAACACTTTTCCCAACGGGATTTTTCAGGATATAGGGACTAAAACCGCTATTTATGCCCTTTTTTTTTGGGGTGCACTGGACTCCAAAGCACCCGTGCCCAGCCTTGGGTGGGGGTTGCCCGGCTGGGCAGATTTTGGGGGGGTTGTGGGCAGTGGGTGCGTTGCACAGGGTGCTGCTGCCCTCCAGTGGGCTCAGGCTGGAGAGGAGGCTGGAATTCCACACGGACGCTCGGGAAGGCAGAGGTGGGGCTGAGGATGTCTCTTCCCACGGGATGGAGCAGGCGCCGGACAAGGGATCCTACAGAGAAATCCTGGAGCGGGAGAAATCCTGCCCTGCCCAATCCCAAATCCCTGACACGATCCCACTGCTCCTGGACCAGGAATGGTTGGAGGCAGCTCCAGCCTCTGATCCCTCTAAAAAATTCAAAATTTATTAAATTTATTAGCAGTGAGAGCACCTGGCCTGGCTCCAGTGTCCCACCACCAATCCACACCAACCCTCTTTTGGTCTTTTCCCTCTGTCATTCCCAGAAAAAGGCAGGAGCATGGATTTGGAGCCCGTCACAGCTCCAGGGGACAGGGACACCACAGGGACCTTCTCCTCTTGTGTCATTAATGAAGGAGGGAGTCAAATCCCCTTCCCACCACGCTGGAAGGGTTGGTCCATGGGCTGGGAGATTTTTATTCTGGAGGGTGAAGCTCCAAGAGGAGGAAAATCAGGAAATTTGGGTGAATCCTGCTGGTTTTTCTGGGCTCTCCAGGATGGGGTTTCCAGGCTGTTTTCTGACTCAAAGGCCCTGAAAATCTTTTAAAGTGTGATTAAAATATCCCCAAAATCCTCTTTCCATCTCCTCTCTGGTCACAAGAGCTGCATGAACTGTTCCCAGCCCAGGATATCCAAACATTCCTTGTTTGCTGATTCCCCTGGAGCTCCTCTCTGCATGGACAGAGAAACCTCAATTTCTTGCTAAATGTAAAGTTATTTTTGCCCTATTTTTTGTGGTTTTGACCATGTTTTACCCTAGAGTGCCTCTCTGCTTCCTGGTCAAGCTGGAGAAGACAAGCATGGGAAGATCCAGCTCCGTGGATTTCAGGAAGGAGGGAAGGAGCAGCAGGCTCTTGCTGATGGAGCACAGATCCCATCTGAGCACACGTCAGCAGAGGGGGAGGCGATCCCGGCTCCGGAGTCACGAGTTTCCCACATCCACTGAGCGTGGGTGGGAAAAGGATCTTCTGCAGCAGAACGACTTCACTGTGGGTGGCTTCCAAAACCTGGCACAGGCGGCCTGATGGAAGTGGAAACCCCTTAAATTCCAAAATTATGTCCCCCCAGAAAAAACTGGATGCTGTTTTAACCCTGGCTTGCTAGACGGGACAAAAAAAGCTCCCACCACATTCCGTAAATAAATCCAATTTTGAAAGTCCTGGCCTTGTTTTTTCCCCTTTTAAGGGGGTTTAAATCCACCTTTCTCCTGTGGGATGAGATTTCCCATAATCCAGCCTCAAATCCATGGGTTTGGTCACCCTCCCAGGATGGTGGGGAGGTGGTGTCCAAGTCCCAAGGGAAAATAGGGGGTCTCATGCCAAGGATTTGCTGCTTTCCAGCCTAAATTCCAATTGATGAACTCTTCCCAAAAAAAGGGATCAGAAACCCTTTATGGAACCAGAAAAGCAGTTTAAAACCTGCTGTTTGAAGCAAAAATTACTTTCTTAACCAATTCCCTTCTTTTTTCCCAGGAGAAAAGCCCCCAAGGGATGCAACCTGAGCTCCACCCTTCACGTCCCATGTGACTTCCATGAATTCATGTGGCAAAGCCACCATCTCCCATTGCATGCCCCTGGAGATGGAGACCACAGCTCACCAAATTTAATTTGGATGCTTGGGACCTTGGTTTTCCTTGGAGCAGCCCATCCCGGATCCAAAGGATCTCTCCCACCCCCAACAGCTCCAGATTCGTGTAAAAATGACCCAAAACTGACTCTTCAGGGGGATCAGCCAGGGCTTGTTTCCCATCATGGGTAGTGCGCCCGTAATTCCCAACAAAAGTGCTACAAACTGGATTTGAATCAGTGCTTTTTAATCCATAAAAGGTGAGAATCCATGTACAAATTAAAAAAAAAAAACAACAAAACAAGCCCAACGTAAAACCCTGGAATTAGGGGAATTATCCCAATCCCACAAAACACAACCCCTTCGCCAACGCTGGGCTTGGGTGACGCGGGCGGAACGCGACGGCTTCTCCTAAATAAATCCCTCTCCGGCTTGGAGACGTCCGTGGTGGCATCCCACATTTTTTTAGGATGGTGGGAAGATGCTGCTGGGATGTTTTAAGGGCAAGGTGGCCTTTTCTGTGACCCCACCCCCTCCTTTCCTTCCCGCTCCCACGCCGAGCAGCCGGGAAGATGACGTGGGAAGCCTGGCTGCTCCAGATGGCCCCGCGCTGGAAGGCGGATCCGGAATCCGGTGTGGTGATGCCTCAGGCTATGGAGAGGCCTCTTGGCCAACAGCAGAGCTAAAAACCCCTCCTTGAGCTCATAAAATCCCAGGGTGGGTTGGCTTGGATGGGACCTTAAAGCCCATCCTGTTCCACCCCCTGCCACAGGACAAATTCCACTATCCCAGGTTGCTCCAACCTGGCTTTTCTCCTGGAAGTTTTCCTTAAATAAAATCAGGAAAATGGACGAGGAGCCACTCGAAGAAGTCACAGTCCCAGGGCACACTGTGGACACAAGATCCCATTGCTCCTTTAAACCACCCCTAAAAATTCCTTTAAAAGTACAAAAATGCAATCCCATCTCTCCCAAGGGAATTTTCTACCTCCCAAGATCATCCAAGCACTGAAGACCAGACAGCTCCTCAGCCTTCAGAAAAAATAACACACCAGGCAGAAACAGGATGGAGGAAATTTTGCCAATCTGTTTTGTGGATCCAGAGTCTCCCAGCGTTTCCAGGACAATTACCAAGATGCCTGGATCCATCAGGCCAGCCCAGGAATGCTGACAGCAGTGTTAGGGAATTAGCAACATGTGCAAGATCCAACAGTAGCACAAATTTAGGAGTTTAATAATCTGGAGGAGATATCTTCCTGGAATTTTAATCTCCTCCCAGGAAAAATAAACCCCCCCAAGGCTCTTAGCTATTAATCTCCTCACAAAATATTTAGGGCAATCCACGTCTCCTGATTAAAAAAGCCAGACAACAACTGCACGTTAAGTCCTTCTCTTTTCTTCCAAAGAATCTGGCTGGGCAGCTGGGCTGGATTTTCTGAGCCAAGCTGGGGGTTCATTCCCCAAAAAAAACCGCCCCAAAAGCACTAAAAATGGTCAAACCATCCCATTTTGTTGGGACAGCCCCAACTGGGAGGTGCTGCCTGGGTTGGACCCTGTGATGGGATCACCACAAGTCATCGATGCCCGCGCTGTCCCCTCTCCCAAAAAAGGGGAGTCTGGAAGGATTCAGCTGAAGGATTCAGCTCCTCCAGCAGCTCTTGGAGAGCAGTTCCCTCTTGAACCTCGCAGAGAAAGCCCAGGAGATGCTACAGAAGGTGACACTTTTTGCTTTAATGGCTGGGGCTGGCTTTGGCCAAGCAGAAGAGACAAACCAGGCCCTGCTTTAGCACAGCTCCCCCCGACCCCCTCGAGAGCGAAAAAAACAAATCCCAAAATTAACAATAAACGCGAGTTTCCCCCCAGACTGAGGGGATCGTTGGCCACAGGAGCTGGGAGGTGGAGGTGCCTCGCTCACCTCTCGGCGCGGATCCGACCAGCGGCGCATTCCTGGGTCTGGGAGTCCTCACAGCCCTGCCAGGCTTGGGAACCTTCCCAGGCAGCCAGTCCTGGAGCTCAGGGGACACCACGGAGCATGGTCAGTACATGGCCTCGTTGTCCCCCACGGCGGTGAAGGGGACACCGCTGTAGGTGCTCTTCTTGCTCCTCTTGCTCTTCTTGCTCCACACCAGCAGCGTGCTGGCGCTCTTGCTGTTCATCAGGCTCTTCCTGCTGTTCTCCTTGTTGCTCTTCAGCATCCCAGATCCCGAGGACATCGCTGCTGCCTTCCTGTCCACCTGGTTGGGAAAGGTGGAGAGGGGAGTGAAGCCCTGGGCAGCACCCAGAGCTCCAAGGAATTCCCGTGGTTTCCCGCGGGACGTCACTTACGGCTCTGGGACATTCCGAGCCCTGCAGGGTGATGACTCCGATGTCCACCCCCTCCTTCCCGGTGCTCTTCAGCAGCTGGACAACCTCGGCGTGCTTGGACCACTTGCAGTCCTTGCCATTCACAGAGATGATGTAGTCCCCTTCCTTCAGCCCGGCTTCCTGCAGGGAATGAGGGAAAACATGTGTGGATCGTCAGAGAATCTTGGAATGGTTTGGAAGGGACCTTCCAGATCATCCAATCCCACCAGAGACACTTTCCACTATCCCAGGTTGGTCCTTGGACACTTTGACACTTCCAGGGATGGGGCAGCCACAGCTTCTCTGGACAACCTCTGCCAGGGCCTCACTACCCTCACATCCAACAATCTCTTCCCAGTACCCACCACACCCTTCCCTCTGGCACGGGGAAGCCATTCCCTCTCATCCTGGCACTCCATCCTTTGTCCCAAGTCCCTCTCCAGCTCTCCTGGACCCCTTTAGGCACTGGAAGGGGTTCCAAGCTCTCCCTGGAGCCTTCTCTTCTCTGGGCTGAGGAGAAGACACAACTCTTCTCCTGATATGGACCATATCTGGTCCACATCCCAATCTTTGGAGATATTGGAGTCTTCCAAAGACGGATGTGATCCTACTGCTAAGGAGAGTGTTGTTCCAGCCATGCTGGGATCTGGATGGATGGGTTGGAGCAGGGAGACCCTTAGGGCATCCCACCAGGATTCTCCAGCATCTTCTGATGGAAAACAAAGCTGCCCCTGTTTTTTGGGATGTGCCACCTTGTTCCAGCCACTGTCACATCCCAACACGAGGGACAAGGGAGCTGGATGGGCTTCCAGCAGTTAAAAACTGAGCGAAATTCCGTGTTTTCTCCTTAGCTATCTCCTAAAAATTAATCATTTCATGACGCCCACCTGCAAACCCCAGCCTGAGCTCCAGCAGGGATGAGCGTCCTCCTGAACCGTTTTAAGACCTAAAACCACCTGGAATCCCTCCAGGCAGCTCCCTCCTGGCATTCCCATGGGAATACCAAGAAACTGGGATACTCACAGCAGCGCAGCCCCCAGGGATGACTCCGGCAATGAGGACGGGGGAGTCTCCTCGCAGGGTGAATCCAAAGCCGTTCTCTCCTCTCATCAGGTGGACTCTCCGAGCTGGATACCACTTGTTCTTGGCTGAGAACATGGAGAGGGGGCCCTGGGATGAGGCAGAAACATGGGAAGCACCTTTTGAACTCCCTGGAATTGTGCAGCCTTGTAAAAAAACCCAATTCCAGGGATGGGGAGGGGGCAGAGGAAGAAATCCTGTCTTTTGCAGGGAAAAGAGTCCCATCATCCAAGAAGAAATGATGGGGGTTGAGGCTGTCTGGATCTGGGGGATGCCACCGGGGGTTGGTTCAGGAGCAGGGTGGTGGGACAGGTCACCACTTCGGGGTCACTTTTCCCCAATTCTTTCCTATTTTCCCTTCTTTTCGTGCTTTTCCATTCCCACGGGAGCAGGATATTCCTGCCTGCCCTGAGGCTGAGATGCACAAGCTCTCCCTGAGGTACTCAGGGAATGACCCCACCAGAGATCCCACCACTGTCCTGAATCCCAGTCCTGCTCCCCAGGACCCTAAAAACTTCAAGAGGGCATGGATAAAACTCCAGTGGGATTTTTCTGGTGCCTCCTGCCACCAAAACCCTTCTTCCCAAGGGTTTCTTGGGAAAAGCCCACCCAAAATTCCTGTGCCTGCTCCCCTGTCACCGGAGGAGCCTTGTGACCCATTTAGGTGTCACAGAGACAGATCCCAGCCCTCCTCCTGCTGCTCCTCCTTGCAAAACTGCCGGAGAGAGGGCGAAGAGGCTGCAGGAGGAAGGAATCCAGGCAAGCAGAACATGCAGGGGAGGAGGAGGAGCTGGCTGCTCCCTCGGGATATTCCCATTCCTGGAGCTGTACGTACCAGCCTGTGGAAGAGGTCGGTCACCTTCACCTGGGAGAAGTTGGGGGGTTTGATTTCGGGTTTCTGGTGCGTTTTGGCTGATGGGAGGGAGAGAGAAGCACAGACAGGGGGTGACCTCAGGCAGCTGGGGCAGCTGCTGCCATCCCAAAGAGGGACAGCGTGACCCCGTAAGAGCCAGGACCTAAAATCCTGGAACAGTTTGGACTGGAACTCAGAGATCATCCAGTCCAACACCCCCCTCCACAGCAGAACTCCCCGTGGAGTCTTCCCACCCACAAACCCCCTCCCCAATCCCAAAAAACCCCCACTCACGATGGATGTCCGGAGCCTCTCCCGTCTCAAAGAAATCCTCCTCGTGGTCGATCTCGGAATATTTGCTCAGGGAGCGTTTGTGGGCGAAGGACAGGACCTCCTGCAGGATATCCATCTTCCTTAGGATCTTGCACAATCCATGGATCCTCATGGCCTCCTCGTGCTTCATGATGGCTTTTTTGAGGTGAGCTTTGCCTGGGAGGGAGCAGAGGGAGCTGAGCCCGACGGAGCGGCAGCTCCGGCGCCGTTCCCGCTCGGCTGCCCACGGATTTCAGGAGCGGTGCCACCACCCTGCTGTGACTCAGGGACAGCCCAGTCACGTTCCCAGCCCCTAAATGGGGTCGGTCCCAGCCAGCGAAGGGCTGGGAAGGGACCTTGAAGGGTGACCTACTTCGCTCCCCTGACGCCGGAGCTGGCAGATGTTCCTGAAAAACCACCCCCGACGTCCCTCCTCACGCTTAACCTCAATCTCCTGAGCAAATTAACTTCCCTCCATTGCCTCGGATCCCTCGGGAACGGGAACACGGAGAACAAGCCAGCCCCATCCTCCTTGGGAAGGTGCAACACATCCCTGTTTTCTAGGCTAAGCCTTTTCCTCGTCCTGCAGGTCCTGCCCTACATCCTCTGCTCTTTGCTCCTCTCCACTTGCCTTCAAGGTGTTCCCACCCTCGGGAAATGGAAGTGGTCGGGAAAGAGGAGCTGAAATTCCAGTGACCCACGGATATCAACGCAAAGCATCTCCCCCGTGGGAAACTGCAACCAAGGCAGCCGTATCCAAGGCTGAACTCCCAGAAAAGCTCTCTCCGTGTGTCTCATGGAAACACGTGTGCCTGTGGCATTTCACGTTCAGGACACACGGTGGCAACAGAATCCAGGGAGATGAGGTCTGCTCCAGACTCCCGGCATCCACAGCCAGAGGAACTTACCAACCCAGGGAATGTTTTGGGGTTGGATGGAAAACAAGAGAGCAGACTCTGCCCCGGAGAATTTTTATCAAATCTATAAAATGTGAAACTATGGGGAATAATCATAATAACAGAATCATGGAACGGTTTGGGTTGGAAAAGAACTTAAAGCTCATCTCATTCCAACCCCCTTGCATAGGGAGGGACAGCTTCCACTATCTCAGGCTGCTCCAAGCCCGTGTGCCCTGATCTTGGACACCTCTAGGGATGGAGATCCACAACCTCTCCGAGCTTCTCCCTTCCTGTAAACCAAATCCAAGCTGAGCTTGGTGTCTGCACATCTATTTTTTACAGGAATATTGAACAGAGCCCATTTTACCCAGGAAAATCAGGCAGAGCTGGAAAAGCTGATGCAAACCCCACCTGAGGGTGCTGGGGTGGTGTCACCATAAAACACTTGGATTTTGGGGTTTATTTGGAGGTTTTCAGTGAAATCTGGCTGAGAATCCTGAAGGATTTTGCTGAGGCCAAACTCATTCCTGGTGGGATCTGCCTCCTTCCACATGTGTGCAAAGAGGGAAAAGAGCTCCTGGGGGAGACAACACCCCAAATTCCGAGTGCTGAGTTTGCTGTTGATGCAGCCTGGTTGAGGAGGGGCTGCCAAAAAACTACTTCAGCTGAATAAGCAGCGTCTGTTCTTTCCCTGGAGCTGAAATTCCTCATGGGAAGAAGTTCTTGTCTCCCAAGAATTTGTTGCAGCTGAAAAAGCCACCCCCTGAGCATCTGCTGTGTCTTGTTTTCCAGCCAAGTCAGCCCAAACCAAGGAGCTTCCAGGATCTCAGTGTCCCTATGGATTTCTCTGTAGAGTTGGGTGACATCACCTGGCTCAGAACACCTGGAATTTTTCCTGTCAGAGCTGGACAGGTTGGGACAAGCACCATGAGTTGGTCCTCACACCCTCAAGGGGACTGTGATGCTTCCCTGCTTCCCAAGAGAAGAAATTTCCTGAGAAATTCCTCTTTGCATGGAGAGATCCCCCTAAAATCTCATTCCTTGTGGGAATCGTGATGGGATCCAGAAGTTTGTGCTCACCCAGCTTCCTCCTCTCCTCGGGATCCTGCAGCAGGACACGAAGTGATGGCCCCTCTGGCATGGTGACATGGAATTGCAGGAAAGCCTTCTCCTGCTCCAGCAGCTCGGCATCCGAGGGAGCTGTGGGAAGGAAATGGATGGGGATGGGATTAGGGAGACGTCAGGGCCACCCAGCCTGGCGTGGCAGTGGGGACAAGGAAGCCACATCCACATTTAGGTGGCCCTGGTGGCACCTTTGGGTCATCCAACCACAGCCTGCAAGGAATCATGGATGGGCTCAGGGATGATCCCAGTCAGGATCTGAAGTTAAGGGCAGGATTTGTCCTGAACACAGCTTTATTTCCTCTTTCCTGCATTCCTTTGCTCCAGTGTGGAAGCAGGATTGGGAATAGGGAGCCCTGGGATTTCCCCACCTGGAGGACCCTGACATGGAGACAAATGAGACAACAAAATCAGGGAATCATGGAATGGTTTGGGTTGCATGGGACCTTCCAGACCATCCAATTCCATCCCCTTCCATGGGCAGGGACACTTCCACTTGGCTCCAAGCCCCATCCATCCTGGCCCAGGACACTTCCAGGGATCCAGGGGCAGCCACAGCTTCTCTGGGAATTCCATTCAGGGCCTCATGACCCTCCCAGGGAAGAATTCCTTCCCAATATCCCATCTAACCCTGCCTGCTGGCAGTGGGAAGCCATTCCCTGTGTCCTGTCCCTCCATCCCTTGTCCAAAATCCCTCTCCAGTTCTCCAGGAACTCCTTGAAGCACTGGAAGGGGCTCTGAGCTCTCCCTGGAGCCTTTCTGCACCCCACAGTGCAATCAAGAGGATAATTCCATGGAAAAACAGAGACGGATGCAGCTCTCCCAGGCTCTCCAAACCTCACACTAGGCTCTTTAAACCCGTTTTTTCTAGCCCAAATTGTTCCTAATCCTCTTTGGCTCACTCAGGGCTGCACGGCAGCCTCTTTCCCTGGACACAGAGTGGGATAAGGAACAACCCAGAATATTCCAGGGAGTTTTGTTGCTCCAAACAGAGGATTCCAAACCCTGGTGAGCACAGGGATCCAGAGGGTTGGGAACTGGCAGCTCCAGGGCTGGCTCTCCCTGTGCCAGCTCCTGCCACGTCAGCATCCCTGAGGGATTAAACTGCAGTGTAAGGAATTTATTCCCAGCTGGTTATGGAAGCAAAAGATTTGTTATTCTGACAAGGGAGAGGTAGGAGCAGGAACACGAGATGCCAACAGCAGGCAAAAAATTCCCAAATTGGGCATCTCCCACAGGTTTCTGCTTCCTACAGTGCCTAAGGACACCAAAGATTTTAGGGGGAAGGTTTGCCCTGCCCCTTGGTACCCCATGGAATCCCATCTCCATCATCATCCTCTCCTGTTTGGATCTTTAAGCCCTTCCAGCTCCCTCTCTCCCATCTCCTTGCTTAATCCAGTTCTGCAACGCCCACACGGCACAAGGAAGATTTTGGGCAGGCTCTGGAGCGGGGGAGGGTGTGAGGACAGTCTGGCAGCCACTGGTGTCACTGTCACAGCACTGGTTTTGGCAGCCAGCCCTCAGAAAGCCTCTCAGCCACCCACCAGGTGACACCAAAGGTCACCAGGTGGCACCAAAAGTCACCAGGAGCATCTGCTGCCCACCCCCAGATCCCCTGCTCCGTCCCAAAAATTGCTCCCGGGGTGTGGGTGGTGGCACAGATGGAGATCAAGGGTCACATCTTGGAGTCACGCTCCAAGTGACTCCATGGAACCGTGTGTGCCTTGCTGCCACCACTCTGAGATTCCCAGGACGTCCATCCAGGAGGCTGGAAGTTAAATCCAAGGCATTTTTGGATTTATTTTTGATTTTTTGAGCCCTCGGCTGGCCCAGCACAAGATGAGCCAAAGGATGCTGGGCTGAGGTCAGCAGGGATTTGTGGGAAAAAAAACTTTATGACTTCACAACTTGTAAAAGTTGGGAAGTAGGTATGTATTTTTATTTAGTGTTGGGTGCATGTGGATTATTTTTTTAAAAGATATGTGTACTTTTGAAAATTCTTGAGTTTTAAATTTTTTTTTTTACTTGTGCATAAGTATAGGGTTTTACAATAGGTTTATGCATATTTATTTTATTAGTTTCGTGTTATAATTAGTTTTTACTAGTTTTTGTACAGAGGGCTTTTAGGCTATTTTGACTGTTTTTTGTAGCTTTAACTTTGGTTTTGTTTTGTTTTAAGGTTTAAGGGGGTGTTCTTTTTATCTCTCGTTTAGCTTGGAAGTTTGCATTTTTTTTTAAGTAGCTTTGAATCTTCTTTGCTTTTTTTGCAGGCTTTTTTGTACAGCAAGTTAGCAGACTATACAAGTTTTAAACAGTACACTTTAGCTAAATTCAAAATTGGTTTCTACTTTAAGTTAAATTTTTAACTTTAGCAAGCGACTCTTATTTCCCCAGCCAGCCCCAAAGGGGACAGCAGGTGACATCCCTCCAGCAACTTTTTCCTCCCCTTCTTAGGATTTTTCCCTGTGGAAACCAGAAATATGGCAAAATCTGCCTTGGGGATCAATTGCCGAGTCCATAAAGAAAATCCACAGCTCAGAGCATTCCAAAAACTCCAGGTGGTTTTTTTTTTTTTTTTTTGGGAATCCCTCCCCAAAACCAAGGAATAATGTGGAATTAGCTGAGCAGGAAGCTCCCTCCAGGCCGGACACTCACCGGGGCAGTCGCAGAGGGCGATGGCAGCGAAATAATGGGAGAGGGCTTTGAAATGCTCCGACTTGACGTGGACCATGGTGGTCCAGGAGAAGGGAACGTAGTCCTTGACGTGGGGCTGGCTCATGGTCTGGTGCACCAGGGAATAAACCTCTTCCACCTGGGAAGAGAGAAGAGATGGGATCCCTCAGGAGGTGGTGGCAGCAGGTTGTGCTCTCCTGGAAGGTTCTGCCGACCACAAAATCCCACCAAATCCTCTCCTTCCCAAAATTCTCACCCTTGCTGCCTCCTGAGCCAGCTGAAGGCGGGCCAGGAAGTCGTTCTGGGCACGCAGCAAGGTCATCTTCTCAAAGACACACTCCTGGACCTGGGCCACCATCAGCCTCACCAGCATGGTCAGGGAGGCTGCACTCATGTCCAGGCTGGGAGCATTGGAGAAGTTTTCCTTCAGGTAGTTAAAGGCACCTGGAGGAGAGAAAAGCTCCTGAAGTTACCAGGCTTGTGAGGAAGAGAATCAAACTTTGGGATCGGGCAGGTTTCCCTCCAAGAACATCAAACATCTCACCATCAGTGGTGGGTAAAAAGACCTGAGGTCCAACCCTTGCCATCTAAACCATCCTTGTGCCCAACTCCTTCTCCAAAGCCCTGGGTGATCCCAGACCCAGGCTCTGTTTTTTCCATGGGGAGATGGATCAGCATCTCTCCTCTCCACAGCTGGGACATCCTTTTGGGTGGCTCACCCCAGCTCCTCTTCCCAACCCACACAACCAAGGTGGAGCCACCTTGCGCTCCATTCATGATCCCTTGGGGACGCCTCTTCCTATGACTGCTCCCACCCCTTGCTGCGCTTCTGTGGATCGTTCCCACCTTTGGGAAAAGCGTCCTGGGAAGAGGAGGAAGAGGGGAAGGCACTCACCAGCTGCCTTCTGGAAGGCATCGATGGCCTGGTTGAGGCCGGGCAGGGAGGCGCGGTCCTGCCGCGCGCCGATCTGGGTGTGCAGCGCCCCGAGGTTGAAGAGGACACTTCCCTTCTCGAAGGCCAGAGCCCTCTGGTGGGAAGGGACCCCCGTCAGGGAGTCGTACCTGGAGAAGGGAAGAGCCAACAGCTGCCCACCCCCTGGTCATGGTCCCCAGAGTGTCCCTGTCATGGTCCACACAAAGCGTCCTCACTCATGGAAAGGGCGCTGGAACTGGATGATCTCGAAGGTCCTTTCCAGCATGAACCCCTCCATGATCCCCACGGATGCAGGAGGAGCCTGAAGGGTGTTCAGTGCTCAGGTGGGCTTGCAGGCACCATTCCCATCACGGTACATCCCATGGGATTTGTGTTTCGCTCTCCCTCCCCAAATCAACCCACCCAAGGCAACAGCAAATCCAGATCCCGGTGTCCACCAGCCCCGGCAGAGATTCCAGCATGGAAATTTGGATCCTGACTCCCTCCCCACCCAGGTGGGACAGGGAAAGCTGCACCCACCAGTGGAAGAAGACGCCCAAGGTTTTGGTGGGAGGGAAGAACCGGCTGTCGAGGAAGTAGAGCTGGTTGTAATATTCCATCAGGAGCTCCAATCCGGCCTCGTTGCGGCTCGGGGTGCGCATGGCCTGCCGGAACGGGAGAGGAGACAGGGATGGGAAAAGAGGAGGAAGCTCTCTGGGACAGGTGGAGAGCCCTCAAAGAATGGCTGAGAGCTGGGAATGTCCAATCTGGAGAAGGGAAGTCTCCAGGGACACCTCAGAGCCCCTTCCAGTGCCTAAAGGGGCTCCAGGAGAGCTGGAGAGGGACTTGGGACAAGGGACAGGACACAGGGAATGGCTCCCACTGCCAGAGGGCAGGGATGGATGGAATATTGGGAAGCAATCATTCCCTGTGAAGGTGGTGAGGCCCTGGAATGGAATTCCCAGAGAAGCTGTGGCTGCTGGAAGTGTCCTGGACCAGGTTGGGTGGAGCTTGGAGCAGACTGGGACAGTGGAAGGTGTCCCTGCCCATGGAAGGGGATGGAATTGGATGATCTTTAAGAGCCTTTCCAACCCAAACCATTCCATGATTCTGAGGTTCATCCAAGGGGAAAGTCTTGGTGCTGGGATACCCAAATGTGGAAGCAGGAGCCTGGGAGTTGTGCTGGAAAAAACTCATGGAAATTCTGATTTTATAAATCCTAGGGAATAAACAGGATTTCCCCCGCTCCTTTCCCAGACTGCTTTAAATTTCCTCTTCTCCAAGGCCTACCTGGAGAGAGAGAAGTTGTTCAGCCTTGCCAGGGCTGAATTAATATCCATAAATAATCATTGTACTATAAATTTTATTGCTGCTCATTTGTAGGTCAGCAGGGCATTGAGGATAGGGAAAATGAATAATTCCTGAATCATCTGTAATATTTTGGAACCTATAAACCAAGTCCAAGGTGCTCCAGCATGGGAATGCTGCACCCTGAAATACAAGGATAAATATGGAATTTGGAGAAAGGATGAGGGGACACCCCCAAAAAGGAAATGTGGCATCTCCAAGGAGTGATCCTTGATAAGCCCAACTTTGGAAGCCAAGAGACACCAACCTGTCGCAGCTCCATGAATTCCTTGATTTCCTTTTCAAACAGGACACCCTCCTCTCCATAGTGTTCACTGATGAAATCCTGGATTGGGAAACAGAGGGAAATCCTGATTTTTGTGATTTAAAGGGAGATTTCTGGCAACTCTGTGCAAGAATTTTCCACTTCTGCCCACAAGAAAACTTCCACTAAGTAATAATCTCCTCCCTTTCCTGCTCTCCAGCATCTCCAGACCTTCATCTCCCTCTTTCCTATGTTTTAAGTCCAGTTCCTCTCCATGAATTTATTTTTTGGCAGCTTTTCCAAACTGGAGAATGAATTTCAGCAGCTTCAGCATCAGTCAATGAAACCCCAAAGCTCACCCTGAGTGGTACCAGCAAATCCAGCTCCTTGGTCTCCTTGAGTCCCAGAGGGATCATGGGAACGCTGATGGATTCACTGGAAGAAGACAAGAACCTGTTTGGTGGTCAGATTAGAAATCTTGGATGGATCCTGTGGGTTGGAGATTAAAAGGAAGCAGCTCTTTGCCCTGGGCTGGTGCTGCTCCTATTAAGAGACTCCACATGGAAAAATGCTCTTCCCAAAAAGATTTGGGAATGGCAGCATAAGAGGAAAGGTAAAAAAAAAAAAAAAAAATTTATAAGAAAACCCCCAAACAAGAAAAATCTTATTTTTCCAGGTCCTGCTTTTTTGAGGAATCCTGGATTCTGGGTGGGCAAGGCAGGATCGAGCCCTCACCAACAAAACAGCTCCCTCCCATTATCCCCGCAAATTGCTGATAACTCGTTAATTAATCATTAATTGGGGAGGAAAAGAAGCAAAGGGATTTATGAAAACCAGGAGAACAAGGCAGGGAATTTGCACCCACATTTTGGTTGGAACAAACAGCTCCAGGAGCTATAATTAGTGCAGAAAGCCATTACTGCTCATTCCCTAACGAGAATTCCACTGGAATCCAACGTCTGGAATAAACAAAGGGGGTTTTGTTTGGCCTGGGCAGGGTTTGGGGTTGTTGTTGCTGCTCCTGATTTCTTTTCAAACCAGGGCAAGCAAGTGGCAAATTGGGAAATCCGAGCATCCCTGATAGGGAATGTGCCTGGAAAAGTACGTGGATGGACACAGGAATGTGGAATCCTGGAATGGTTTGGGTTTGGAGGGGCTTTAAAGAGCATCTGTTTTCACCCCCTGCCAGGGACAGGGTCACCTTCCACAGGACCAGGCTGCTCCAAACCCCATCCAACCTGGCCCAGGACACTTCCAGGGATGGGGCAGCCACAGCTTCTCTGGGAATTCCATTCCAGGGCCTTACCACCCTCACAGCCAAGATTTTCTTCCCAAAATCCCATCTATCCCTGCCCTCTGGCAGCGGGAGCCATTCCCCATGTCCCATCCCTCCATCCCTTGTCCCAAGTCCCTCTCCAGCTCTCTTGGAGCCCCTTCAGGCACTGGAAGGTGCTCCAAGGTCTCCCTGGAACCTCTTTTCCAGGCTGGACATTCCCAGCTCTCCCAGCCTAGCTTCATCCCTTGGAGCATCTCCATGGCCTCCTCTGGATCTGCTCCAGCAGCTCCAGGTCCTTCTGCAGTTGGAGCCCAGAGCTGGATGCAGAATTCCAGGTGGGGTCTCACCTGAGCGGGACAGAGGGGCAGAATTCCCATTTTCCTGCTGCCCACGCTGTGGGATGAGCTCAGGACAGGGGGAATTTCTGGGATGTGAGCACACGTGGATGAGGCATTTCCAGCTTTTCATCTGCCAACAATCCCAAATCCTTCTCCTCACGGCTGCTCTTCATCCCTTCCCCCCTGGCCAGCTTGGATTTGTGCTTGGAATTGCCCCGTCCCAGGTGCAGGATGCTGCACTTGGCTTTGATGAACCTAATGAGCTTCATCTGGAGCTTATCCAGGTCCCTCTGGATCCCATCCCATCCCATCCCATCCCATATCACCCCCACACCACCTCATGTTGCCATCCAACACCATCCACCTCAGGAGTGGAAAAGGAGGAAAAAAAAAATCCCAGCGTCCCAGAATTGTTGAAGCTGGAAAAGACCTCCAAGGTCATCGAGTCCAACCTGTGACCAACCCCACCCAGCCCAGAGCCACTGGGTGCCACTTCCAGTCCTTCCTTGGACACTTCCAGGCATGGTGATTCCCATCACCAAAATATCCTGCTGGGAAGAGCTCTGGATTGTCAGGAAAGGGGGTCAGTACAAGGGAAGATGGTTTTTTCTTTCCTATTCCTCCTGCTTTGGGACATCAGTGTCCAAAGGATGCTCCATCTATCCCAAAACATCCCAGTAGCCCCTAGGAAAAGCTGACTTTTCTCTCCTTGCAGCTCTAGAAGGGAACCGCTGACATTCCCAGGATGAAAATTTTCCAGGAATTCTGACCCATGCCCAAATCCTCCCCTATCCTCCAGCCACCACCTCGTGGTCCCTAGCCATGGAGAGGTTTGGGTTGGAAGGGAACCTCTGAAGGTCACCCCGACCCTCGCCCGTGGGACAGAGCAGGGCGGACGAGAGCAGCCTTGCTCCCAGAAAAATTCCAGAACAGCGGGAAAAATGCAATCCCAAGGGAACAGGCTGCTCTTCCCAGACCCACCTGTCGTTCTGATACACGTCCATGCTGCTGTTGAGCTCTTCCAGCTCTTCCTTCAGGAGCTGGAGGTTGGAGTTGACGTAGCTCAGCTCCAGAGCCACCGTTTCCTTCACCTTGTGGTTGCTGGTGGCCCTGCAAGGAAACCAATGGATCAAATTTCCCTCTCTTTATCCATGAATTTATTTTTTCCGCTCCAGACTCGGTTATCCAGCGGTGCAATCCATGTGCATCGAGCCCAACCTTCCCACAGGATTGTGCCTCTGGTTCTCTGGGTGAGGATGGAAAGGTTTGGGTGGGATGGGACCTCTGAGGGTCATCCCATTCCAATCCTGCCATGGGACACCTTCCGCTACCCCAGGTTGCTCCAAACCCCATCCAACCTGGCCTTGGACACTTCCAGGGATGGGGCAACCACAGTTTCTCTGGGAATTCTGTTCCAGGGCTTCACCACCCTCCCAGAGAAGAATTCCTTCCCAATATCCCATCTAATCTCACCCTATTCCAGTTTAAAGCCACTCCCTGTGTCCTGTCCCTCCATCCCTTGTCCCAAGTCCCTCTCCAGCTCTCCTGGAGCCCCTCTGGGCACTGGAAGGAGCTCTGAGGTGTCCATGGAGCCTTCTCCAGGCTGGATATTCCCAGCTCTCCCAGCCTTTCAGGATTAGGGAAGTCCAAACATCCAGGTAGAGGCTGAGCCCAGGCAAAACTCATGGCAGTGCTGCATCCAGGAATTCCTGCTCCAGGGCCACCTTCCCCTTGCCCATTCCCATTTCACCTCCAGTGCCGCTTCAGCTTGGGCTGTGACCAGTCCAGGTGCACCCCCCATCCCAAATAAACGGTGGGATTTGAGGAGGAAAAACTCATTTTTGGGTGCAAAGAATCCTTGTGGAAAAGAAAGGATTTGTGAGCTCCTGCCCTCCCTTCCCTGCTCCCAGCAGGAGCTGTAAACACCAGGGATTGATTCCAGCTGTTCCCAGCAGGACAAGCTCCCAGGCTGATTATTCCCTGCTTATCTCCTCCAAAGGAAAACAGGGAGAGATAACCCAGAGCTGAAAGGGGCTCTGGCTGCTGAACCACGCTGGGATCCAGGGAAAACAACGCATGGACAAGCTCTGCTCCACCAGGAAACTGCTTCCCTCCAGCTTTTCCAGAGTATTGCCTCTGACGTGGATTTTTTTATGGATTGAATCCCTCTGGGTCCTGGTTCAGGGCAGCAGAAGGACCTCCAGGCTTCTCCTTTGAAAATCTGGTAGTTCAGAGTCTCTTCCTGCCTCCCATTTGTCAGGATTTTCCATGAGCAATGAATTCTTTGATTATAAACAAACCAAGCCAAACCACAGCACATCCAAAGATCCCCGTGGCTGCTTCCATTGAAAAATCCTTCAGCATTCCTGCAATTCCCCAGGCAGCATCACCCTATGTTTCCATATAAACCAGTATTTAATCCTTATAAACCAAGATTTAATTCCTATTTATCCCCCCACACATCCCAACACCTCCAGGTCACTGTCAGTCCAATTTTCATCCCATATTGATTAAGGAGAGTTTTCCCCACCTTATTCCCAGCTGCCAACAATTTCTTTGGCTCTCAGGAGGCTCCTGATTCTTTAGGACAGTTTCCAGGAGGAACTGCTCCATGATTTTGCCAGGAATCTCTTACCAGGTAAAGATTTTCCTGGGGCACTTGCAAGTGCCACAGGCAGCAAATAATCCTGGAATGGTCTGGGTTGCAAAGGACCTCCAAAATCGTGGAATTTTGTCCCTTTTGCCACAGGCAGGGACACCTCCCATTATCCCAGGTCACTCCAAGCCCTGTCCAACCTGACCTTGGACACTTCCAGGTATCCAGGGATGGAGCCACAGCTTCTCTGGGAATTCCATTCCAGGGCCTCCCTACCCTCACAGGGTGGAATTCCTTCCCAAAATCCCATCTAACCACACCCTATTCCAGTTTAAAGCCATTCCCTGCGTCCTGTCCCTCCATCCCTTGTCCCAAATCCCTCTCCAGCTCTCCTGGAGCCCCTTCAGGCACTGGAAGGGGCTCTGAGGTGTCCCTGGAGCATTCTCTTCTCCAGGCTGGACATCTCTGTGGCCTCCTCTGGAACTGCTCCAGCAGCTCCAAGTCCTTCTGCTGTTGGATCCCAGAGCTGGATGCAGAATTCCAGGTGGGGCCTCACCTGAGCAGGGCAGAGGGGCAGAATTCCCCCTTTTCCTGCTGCCCTCACTGTGGGATGAGCCCAGAACACAGGGAATTTCTGGGGTTTATTTTGTGATTTATTTTTCTTTCTTTCCAAAAACCTGGACATTTTTATCTCCCCCATTCCTCCACTCCATCCCAGCATTTGAACGAGGAAGGAAAAGGTTTCCTCTGGCTCTTCCCATTTATTTACCCAGCAAACAAATCCACTGAACAAACACCACGTGGATGTTTTTTTTTCCAACACCCCATTCCTGCCAACTTTTCCAGGAAAACACATGAAAAGGCTGAACAGCGTTATTTTTTCCAAGCATTGGAGTAGTTTGTTTTTAAATTTAAAGGCAAAATCCCAGCAAATTCAGCTCCAAACTCCTCCAGGCTGGACAATCCACAGCTTTTTTCCACCAGCACCTGGCTAAAGACCCAAAGGAATTTTATCCATGCACCACAAATCTTTAATTTTGAAGCAATAACCTCTAGACTTGCAACATAATCCCTCCTCCTCCTTTAATTTCAGGCTTGATTATTCCTTTTTCTCTCCCCCTCCACCCAGATTTCCCAAGTTTCCTAAGCTTGGAGCACTGGAATGCCGAGAAATCAACTTTATTGCTCAGCTGGATTTGTGGGAGGGAGGGAGGGGAAGTGGCTGCTCCAAAGGACACCCAGAGTGCTGAGCCAACAAAAAAAGAGCCCCCTCAGTGCATTTCCCTGATAATTAAGATGTGTTTTGCATCCCGTTTTTCCTCACTCCCCCTTCCCACAGCTCCAATTCCAACCCAAACCGGGCTGGTTTCTGCTGAGCCAGCGCATTTCCCTCTGTGTTTTTGGGGTTTTTTTTTCTTTTTTTTTAATATAACACAGGAGAGGCAGAAGTTGGGATTCTGTGGCTTTTTTTTTTCCTTAATTAAATGAGGCACAGCAGCGTGGATGGAGCAGTGGGATCTCATCCCCCAGGAAAACACCAATTTTTTATGAATCAACCATTATCCCCTTCTTCCAGGTGCAACAGGAACACTCCATTGGTGTTAAACCATTCCATTTCCAAAGCGGAAAGTTAATTTGATTTGATTGGATTTTATTTGGGATAAAAACAATCACGTTGGTAAAATATTCCCAAAAAAAAAAATTGTATATTAAGGCAGATCTATGGAAATTTTTATATTAAAGACTTGCCCAGCCTGGAATGTGCTGCAAAATATTTAGGAAAAATGAAATTAACACCAAAAAAAAGTTGTTCTTGGGATAAAATTCCTGTGAATGTGGCACATCACGTTAAGCAAGATAGAAGATTTTAAAGTTCAATGGTAAAACTTGTAGAGTTGATAAGAAGTAGAAGATCCAGCAGTAAGTTTGGGTATAGTTGCATGATTGGATAGGAAAAGATGCGTTGCAGTAAATCGTGTAAAATGGAGCAATTAGCAATTAGTTGTGAGGAATTTGTAGAAGTAACTAATTAGATTAAAAAAAAATTACAAGAGACATTTTAACTAGAATTATAAGAGTTTTCTGAGGCACAGCTTCTAATGTAATAATATGGATGTAACAACCTCACAGTCTCACCCCTCCAGGAGACAGATTTTACAATAATAATAATAATTTAACTGTTCTTTCACCTTTCTGTATCCTGAACAATTTGTAAGCATATTCCACCCCCTGCCTTGGGCAGGGACTTTTCCCTATCCCAGCTTGCTCCAAGCCCCATCCAACCTGGATTTGGACACTTCCAGGGATGGAGCAGCCACAGCTTCTCTGGGAATTCCATTCCAGCCCCTCAGCACCCTCCCAGGGAGGAATTTTTGCTACTGTCCCATCTATCCCCGTCTTCTGGCACTGGGAAGCCATTCCCTGTGTCCTGTCCCTCCATCCCTTGTCCCAAGTCCCTCTCCAGCTCTCCTGGAGCCCCTTCAGGCACTGGAAGGTCTCCCTGGAGCCTTCTCTTCTCCAGGCTGAACATTCCCAGCTCCTATCCTGGTTCCAGAGCAGAGGGGCTCCAACCCTTGGAACATCTGGAATCCTTCCAACAGCTCCAAATCCATCGGATCCACTCGCTGGGTTTTCAGCCCTGAGCTCTGCATTCCAAGCCCAACCCAAGCCACAGATCCATTCCTGTTATCCCATCAGCTCCCATCCTGCTTTTTAACAATCTTCCACCAGCTGAATCTTGGCTATCAAGACTCTGTTCCTGCCTCCAACCGAATTCCAGAGGCAGGGGGATGCTCAGGGAATTGGGACTCACCGGAAGAGGTTTTCTGCTCCTGCTCTCATCCTCATTTCCTTGTTGATCTGCTGGTTGATCCGGGCCCGGCGGTGCTGGAGTTTGCTGCGCTGGGTCTGGGCAAAGGGGTCACAGCCCTGCTGAGAGACAAAGCCAGGCTCTCATCCCAAATCCACGTTTTGGGATTCAAAAAAAAAAAAAAAAAATCCATCAATTCCATAAACTGCGCGCTTTCAGAGCCCAGAGTCACGGAATGCTTTAGGTTGGGAGGGAGTTTAAAGATGATGGANCTGCTGCCCTCACTGTGGGACGAACCTGGGACAGGGGGAAATTTCTGGGATGTGAGCACACATGGCCGGGTCACGTTGCGTTTCTCACCCCCCAGACCTTCCCCTGCCCTTGGAATAACCATTTTATTATTCCCCAATCCCACGTGCTGCCAACAGGGATTTCTTTCCCTCAGCTCTTGCCCAAACTCAGCCCTGAACAGAAATTCCACATCCCCTTCCCGGCTCTGGACATGAGCCAGGATCCAGGGGGGCTGGAGATGAGCTCAATGTGACCCCAAAGCTCGGGAAAAAATGTGATCCCAAGGCCACCTGCGGGATATGGAACCCAGGGAGTCAGGAGTTCACGGGGATGCAGGAACGAGGGGCACTCGGCACTAAATTGATTCCATCCTTCCCGCGGCTCCGGCTCGGAATTTCTGCAGACAGGGAAAACACCTTCAATTCCCCACTTCAGGAAATAGCAGCCACCTGATTTCCCTCTGGCTCACATGGTTATTATGGGATGCCTCAAGGAATGGGGCTGCCACGAGGAGCATTCCCCGAATCCAGGGCCATAAAAACTCTGCCCAAGTGGGGATGATTCCCATGGTGCAACGGAAGATTTAGAGGCATGGAATGAGCCTCTGGAAGTTCCCTGGATAAAAAAGAAAAAATCCCTGGTTGGGAAGGCACAAAGCTGGGCAGTTTAAGAGCATGGAAAGTTCTGAGCCTGCAAATCATGGGAAGATCCCAAAATCATGGAATGGTTTGGGTTGGAAGAGACCTGAAGGATCATCTCATTCCAACTCCTTCCTGCCCTGGCACAGAGAAGTTGTGGATGCCCCTGGAAGTGTTCCAGGCCAGGCTGGATAGGGCTTGGAGCAACCTGGGATAGTGAGAGGTGTCCCTGCCCATGGGATGAGATGATCTTTAACGCCCCTTCCGACACAAACCATCCCATAATTCCATGGAATGCTTGATCACCTCTCCGGTGGGACCTGGCAAGGAGGAAATGGAAAATTTTCCATTTCCACGGATTCAGCTTCCCTAAAATTAATTCCTCATATTTGAAGTCCACCGAGCGCCGCTTCCTTTGGAAAAGGGTCCGGGATTAACATTGGGATTTTCATTTAAGGGAAAAATTGGAGTTCCTAATTGGTCCCTTGGAGAATGAGGAATCAGAGTGACTCCAGCTTGTCCATAAATCTGTGGGATTAATGCTTTACAGTGATCCATGAATTTGATGAAAGGAACAAGCTGGAGGCGTAAGATCCCAATTATTCTGGAAAAGCAGTGGGATTTGAGGAAAACACCCCAAAAGCTGCGTAAATATTTGGTCTGAAACACTCAGGAGCAACTAGAGGAAAGTCTGATCCAGAATTGTCACTTCTGGATTTGTCCTGGGGGGAATCCACCCATCCTGTTGGCTCCCTAGGGGGAAAAAAAAAAATCTAGAAATCAGAGGAAAAAGGGGAAAGGATGAGGAAATCAAGCCAAGATGTAAAGAGAAGGTGCTCATTAAAATTTCAAGGTTTAACTTCAAATTTCAAGATGAGCTCTCTGAGAGCTTGACAGACCCAGAGACAAACATATGCAAATATTCCCAAATATATGCAAATGAGACAGTTCCAGGTCTCCTCTCTGTGCCTCCAGAGCCACAGAAATCCATGCAAAGCTCAACAGGTGGGAACTTTCTCTTCTCCAACTCCAGCTCTTCCTGCAAATTCCAGCACCCTGGAGTCCTTTCCACTTCTGGCAAAGGAAGCAGCCAGAGGATTTTAAGGGAATTTTTGTGGGGAAAAGGAGCAAAAACCACCTGGAGACACAGGGAAGAGGCCTGGGAAGTGCAAGTGGGATGATGGAAAAGGCACAAGTAGAAGGATTATCCAAACCCAAAATAAAGATTGTTGTCTGGAGGGAAAGCTCTGGTAATGGAGGAAAGGAAGGAGTGGGATGCAGAAAACACTGGGATGGCTCCACGAGATAGTCCAAGAGGGTTAAAACCTCTTCCCTGCAGGAGCCATGAAAGGATTTAGCAAATTGATTTGACTTCTCCTGCTGGGAAGCTCTAAAGCTCTTCGTGGAGCTGTGAGGGGCTTTTACCCTGGCTTCTCCATCAGATTTAATGGGATAAATTCTCAATCCCTATCCAGGCTCCTAAGCCAGCAGCAAAAAAGTGCTGGAAAACCAGGAGCCCCTGCTAGAAACCCAAAGCCTCGTGAGGTTAAGTCAGGAATTCAAGATCAAGGATTTAATCTCCACACATTTTGTTTTCCTCAGCATTTATGAGGCTGGCAAAGTGCAGGCATATGAGATTGCTGCACAGCTTCCCTCAAGAGGCTCTGCCTTGATCCCAAAAAATCATCCCTGGCTTGCATGGATCAATAGAAACATCACTCCCTGAGGAACAACCAAGCCCCATCTGCAGGAGCCACTGGAGCGTCACAGGAATGCTGTAATTCCACAAATCTTGGAGCAAGAAGGAAATTTGGCTCCAGGAAATCATAGAAGGCCATCTTAAAATGCAGATAAAAATGAGGAAAATAAGGAGTCGAGGGAAGAGCATTCCACCTTCCAACAAAGGATCCCAAAGCTTTTCCTGTCAGAGTTGCAACTGAAAACTAAAAACCACGGAATGAGTTTCCAGGGATTTAAATATGACTTACATAAAGGGGAAAAAAAAATCCCATTGTTGGGTTCCAAAAGGGATTTTCCTCACTGAATTCTTCTTTGCTCAATCTCACCCCTGTAAGGTCAGAATAAAGAGAGGCTCTTTCATCCAGGCTTTGGGGTGCAACTGGGGACACCTGGAAAAGAGAATTTGGGGATTTAAGAAGTGGCTCTGGAGATAATCAGACTTTTCCTTCCTGGTTTAAAGGTTTTAAAGGAAGAATGAGCATGGAACTCCTCCATAAATTGTGGAGGAGCCATGGAACAGCAGCGTTTGTTTGTACACAAGGAACGAGGGATCATAAATCCATGGAAGTGAGTGAGGTGTGGCCAGCCCTGTCACCTGTGACAAAGCAGGATTAAGGTCAGGAATTGGACTCTGTGATCCCAGTGAGTCCATTCCAAGCCATATCCTATGGTTTTGTTGGAATAAGGCTCTTTAGGGCCCAGAAAAATCAGGGGAAATCCCTCTGCATTCCACCCTCACACGGAAGTGACAACGGAACCAAAAATCCTCATCCAGGCTCTCCACATGAGAGAGAAAAGATTCCATAAGACCCTTTCCAGAGGGAATCAAGACCAACAGCTCCACTTTGAGGGACATCACGGATTCTCCAACCTTATCTTCGCAGGGAATGTTTGGAATGACTCAAGGGCGGGCTTTCCACTTCCAGGCACCTCTCCCAGTTCCAGAGGGCCCATCCAGGGTGGCAATCCCAAGTCCTTAGGGAATGTTTACTCAGGGTGGACTTTGAACTTCCCACCCCCAGGAGATGAAGCCTTGGGTGACACCTGGGTGACAGCCACACCCTGAGAGCGATTTGTGACCTCAGGGACAAAAACAAGGCCGCACCAGGGACAGACAAACTGAATCAACCCAGAGGAAGAGGTGGAAGCCGGTAATTCCAAAGGGTAATTCCATGACAAAGGGATTGTTTCTGCTTCTTTGGAGCTGGAAGCAACAAAGGAGAAGCGAAACTGAAGGATATGAAGCGAAATGTGGGAAGGGAAAATGGGATCCTTGGAAGTGCTGGTAAAGTTTCAAGGAAGAGAGAAATGGAGATGCAGATCCACTTCCTGAAGAACTGGCACAGATCAGGAATGTGCTGGTAAAAACCAGGCGTGGATCTCCACAGAGAAATGAGGAAGGAGTTGGTAACTGGGAGTTAGAGCCCCAGCGGGAATTGCAGGAAAAGCTCCTGGAGATACTGGGAGAACCTGGCTGGATCCCAGAAGCTGCTCCACAGCTCAGCTGCCCAAGACTGGAGCAAGCTGGGCCATG
Source organism: Leptocoma aspasia (assembly GCA_013399835.1). NCBI lineage: Eukaryota > Metazoa > Chordata > Aves > Passeriformes > Nectariniidae > Leptocoma > Leptocoma aspasia. Next base: position 391,143 of record VXAX01005389.1, on the reverse strand, counting down.
TCTAAGACCAGTTTTAGCCACAAAGGAGTCACCACCAGGATTCCTCCCAATTAGGGAAGCCAGGGAATGCCCAGAGAGAAACTGAGGAAGTTGAACTTGAATGGAGACTCCAGACATCCATAACGTGGGAAGAGGAGTCACCAGCTGGTGCTGAGCTCAGCTCCACAGCCAGCCCCACCTCCAGGGTGACACCTTCCCGTTCCCAAGGTCAGGGAATGAAGGAGAGCAGGACTCCAGCCAGCCTGGATCGCTGCCCTGGGTGTGGGCAAACACACCGAGACGCTTTCGTGCCAGGAAAAGGGATATTGAAGGGATGATGGAATCATGGAATGGTTTGGCTTGGAAGAGACCTTCAAAATCATGGAATTCCACCCCCTGCCATGGGCAGGGACACCTTCCACTATCCCAGGTTGCTCCAAGCCCCATCCAACCTGGCCCTGGACACCTCCAGGGACGAGGCAGCCACAGCTTCTCTGGGAATTCCATTCCAGGGCCTCCCCACCCTCCCAGAGAAGAATTCCTTCCCAATATCCCATCTAATCTCACCCTATTCCAGTTTAAAGCCATTCCCTGTGTCCTGTCCCTCCATCCCTTGTCCCAAGTCCCTCTCCAGCTCTCCTGGAGCCCCTTTGGGCACTGGAAGGGGCTCTGAGGTCTCCTTGGAGCCTTCTCTTCTCCAGGCTGGACATTCCCAGCTCTCCAGCCTGGATCCAGAGCAGAGGGGCTCCAGCCCTTGGAGCATCTCCATGGCTTCCTCTGGACTCATCCAGCAGCTCCACATCCTCCTGATGTTGGACCCCAAAGCTGGACCACGATCCAGGATCCCAACCCCATCCACTGGGTCCATGGTCTGTGGCTCTAACCCCATAAATTTCTCCCACTAAACACCAACATCATCTCCCACTCCAAAAAAAAAAAAAAAAAAAAAAAAAAAAAAAAAAAGAGATTAAAACATCCTTCTACTAAATAGAGGTTGCCTGTAAGCATAAATATCAGCTTTTCTGTAACATAAAGATCAAAGCATTCAGGGTAGAAAGTGAAATCCGGGGCAAATTTGCAAATACAATTATAACACTTTCATAAATTAAAAGGCTGCAAATTCTACATTACCTTGAGAAGAAAGNATTCCCCCCACAAAACCCCAACATCACCCCCCCCCCAAAAAAAAAAAAAAAAAAAAAAGGAAAAAAAAATCAGGGATTTATTTCCATGCCCTCTCAGCAGCACCAGCATTTCCTAACCCAGAGTTTTTTCCTCCAAACAGGAAGTCTCCAAGTGCACAGATGATCCAGCAGCTGGAAAGGCTGGAATAGGATAACTCTGAGCACCTGCTTTAATTCCAGAATTCCACACCAATCTTTAAAGCATTTCCACAGAGCCAGAGCTGTCAGCTGGAATTTTTATTCCTCTTTGGAATCCATGACTTTTTGAGTCAGGCCAGCACAGGAGAAGTGGCCAAATGACCCTGCTTTAGCCACATTATCCTGTGGGACACAGAGGAAAACAAAAGCCAGGGAACCCACTGCACACACCAAAACAGGCTTGAAAATTCTCTTTTTTTTTCCAGGCTTATCCAAAATTTCCTTCCTTTTTTCCCAGCCAGAAGCATGTATGAAATGAATATGAATTAATTTCATATTTATAGCAATGAGGAAGTTACAACAAGCGGGTTTTCACTCCCTGAAAATCTATTTAGATAGGAAATTCCCTATCATGGAATTAATCTCATGGAGCACCCTGGCTCTGAGCTGGGTTTCTGTGGGAGACAGGAGCAGCTAAAACCTCTAAAACCTTTTATTGAGAATATGGTTACATCACAGAGCCTTTGAACAAATGAGGGGAGGATTAAGGTTTTAAATTTCCCAAGTGGCCTCACTGGTGGTTTATGCAGTCAGCAAGAGGAAGGAAAAAATAAACCCAGGGGTGGGAATAAAAATCTGGGGGACTGGGGTTTTTAAACAGCACAAACTGCAGCTAAAAATTGAATTTTAGGAGGGTGAAAGTGCTCTGAAGAGGTGGGGAAGAGTCAGGGCAAGGTGCCAGCAGGAAACAGGTGGATTAAGTCTTCACTCCTAGGACAGAAAACTTGGCAAAAAAAAAAAAAAAAGGATTAAAAATCACTTTTTTAGCAGCACTCAGGATCCCCTGCAAGGGATAAAATATGGATCCACGCTCCTGATGTTGTCAGGGTGATAAGAACAGCAGGAAAAGGTTCCACTGATAATTTCTTTTAAAGAATAATAACAAAAAATAAAGTAATAGAGCTGATCAGGTGTTCTGCTGCTTTCATTAAAAAATAATCATATTATGACAGAGGCTGCTGATGCCCTGCCCAGTTCTCCCTCCAAAACTTGGCAATATTTTCCATGTTTTCCTTTGTGCTCCAGACCTGAAGAGAATAAATTGGGGGAGAAAAAAGTCCCAGATCCCTCCTGTTAATCTTCCCTCACCAGCAGCACCTGCTCTTTAGACAAGGCCCCGAGTTAAACCCCGACCTGGTTTAAGGTTGCAACCTCTTGAGCTGCAGCCCAGGCTCAAGTGACTCCAGATCAGATTGATCCAGGGGAAAAAAAAGGGAAAAAAAAATCCCTTCCAGAGCTTGTCTGAGTTTGGCTTTCTTGGTTATTTGGGATTTTTTTTTTTTGGGGAGTTAAGTTTTGGGACTTTTTGCAAGAAGAGCTCAGACTATGGAGTGAACTCGCTGCTGGTTTATCCCGTTGGATCTCAGGGGGAAAAACTAATAAATAGGCCTAAAAATTAATGTTTCCCACGTTTTCTTGCTCCCTAAAACCTCAGTGACCCCAAGAAATCAGGGGCTGAAGATAATTCCCACTTTCCCACCCCAATTGCTGCTAATTAAACAACGCTGCCGGCAGAGCAATCAGCCCCATCTCTCCCGCACATCCCGAATTTCCGTGGGAGCAGCTCCCGAGGAAAAAAACTCCTCAGGAAGCACCACCTGGGAGCACCTGGCTGGATCAGCTTCCCGCGGGCGAGAAGGAAGAAAAAAAAAGCCCAAATTTCAGGGGAATGAGGTGAAAAGCAGCCGCTGGGAAGCTTGGGGATGGAGCCAGCAGAAAAGACGGGATTCAGGAGCGGAGTTTTAGGGATGAGGAGCTGGGAGGGAATTGCTCAGGGCTGGATGTCCCTGTGTCCCCATCCATGGGGACAGCCATCCCTATGGATGGGGCAGCGATGTGGGGCCAGCCCATCCCATCCTCACCTTCCGTATGCTGCCGCTCTTCGGGCCGTGCAGGAGGACAAGGCCACCGTCCCTGTCCCCATCCGGGCTCTCCTCCTCGGGGGGCATCATCTCCTCCAGGGATGCGACATCCACAGGCTGGGAATGTCGAGGG
>VXAX01005389.1:356149-370611 GCA_013399835.1 Leptocoma aspasia | reverse complement strand
AGATAGGATAAGAGGAAATGGCCTCAAGTTGTGCCAGAGGAGGTTTAAGTTGGATATTAGGGAAAACTTCTCCGCAGAAAAGGTTGTCAAGCACTGGAAGAGGCTGCCCAGGGCAGTGGTGGAGTCAGCAGCCCTGCAGGGGTGTGAAAGGTGTGTAGATGTGGCACTTGGGGACATGGTTTGGTGCTCCTGGAAGTGCCCGTTCATGATTGGACTCGACCTTGGAGGACTTTTCCAGCTTCAATAATTCCATGTTATGGAGTAGTTCTAGGTGCGTTCCATGTTTCCTCAGTGTGGTGGTGACCATCCTTGGCTCACTGAAAACTTCATTCTTCATGGTCCCAGGGCTCTAATCCTGCTGTTCCCACAGGGATTCCAAGATTCCCGAGCCCCCAGAAGGTCACAAGTGGAAGGAGGTGCGCTTTGACAACACGGTCACCTGGCTGGCCTCGTGGACAGAGAACATCCAGAACACCTTGAAGTACATCATGCTGAATCCCAGCTCCAAGCTGAAGGTTGGAATAGTGCCCTTGGTCGGGTGAAAAAAATCTGGGAAAGCCAGGATGTGGAATATAAAAAAAAAAATTTTTTTTTTTTTCCTGGCCTTTCTCTTAAAAGTGGGTAAACAAAATGAGGGAAAGGACAGATGATTGTGAAGCATCAAACTTATTCCAAGGAATGGGTTGCTCCTGGCAGAGTCATCCTGGTGCCACGTTGCTCATGTGTGTCCAGGGAATGCTGCTGGGAGCCAGACAGGGGCTGAAAGGATCCGCAGGGGCCCAGAAGATCCACAGGGAGCAGAGTTGGGTTAATTTATACCAGGAAGTGGAGGGTAGGAAGAGATGGGACTGAGCTCTGTGGGGAGAGAAAGGGGGATTTAAGGCTGTTTCCAAGGGCTCAAGGGAAGTGGGAATGCTGCCCAGGTGGACACAACTGAGCAAGTGCTGTGTCAGTCCACACTGGTGTCCAAGGAGCCACCTTTGGCCACGGTTTGACCACTTGGTCCTTGCCATGCTCTGGCTGGTGGAGAACACCCTGACTTGGGCTGGATCCAGATCCAGCATGGCCAGCAGAGGGCACAGAAACCCTGGATGAGCCGTTGCTTTTCCAGTTTATTCCTTTCATGGATTTTCCCCAAGGAAACAACGGGGTTTGAGCAGGATTTAGATGCTGGAGGTGTTTCTAAAGCAGGACTTGACTGGTAGGGGTGGAATAAAGATGGGCCACGGAATGGAGAATATCCTGGTTTCCCATTCCAGGGGGAGAAGGACTGGCAGAAATACGAGGTAGCTCGGCGCCTGAAGGATGTTGTCCACGCAATCCGGGCTCAGTACAGAAAAGATTGGAAATCCAAGGAGATAAAGAAGCGGCAAAGAGCAGTGGCCCTCTACTTCATTGATAAGGTATCCAGAGCCTCACCCCAGGTCCCCCATCCACCTGGAAGTTGGGAATTCACTTCCCTGATCCCACCCCACTGTGTAGTTTTTGGTGTTTGCTGGTTCTGCCGCCCAGGGTGGCTCCACCTGAGGAATTTGGGGATGATGATGGAATCCTGGAATGGTTTGGTTGCATGGGACCTTCAAGATCATCTCATTCCAACCCCCTGCCATGGGCAGGGACACCTTCCACTTGACCAGGTGGCTCCAAGCCCCATCCAGCCTGGATTTGAATATTTCCAGAGGTGTGGAAGATGAAAATTGTCCGTAGCGGAAGGTGTCAGTTGGAGCCAAGGTCCTTTCCAAATCATTCCATGAATCCACAGATGGAGATGGTCCAACCTCCTCTAGTCCTGATCCACTTTAACAACCTGTGGAAGGGGGAGCTGAGGTGGAATGTCGTGGGATGGACGACTCCTCATTTCCTTCCAGCTGGCCCTGCGAGCTGGGAACGAGAAGGAGGAAGGGGAGACGGCGGACACGGTGGGCTGCTGCTCCCTGCGCGTGGAGCACATCCAGCTGCACCCCCAGCTGGACGGGCAGGAGCACGTGGTGGAGTTTGACTTCCTTGGGAAAGACTCCATCCGTTACTACAACAAAGTGTCCGTGGAGAAGCCGGTGAGCGGGGCAGTGTCAGGAAAATTAACCCACAAACACCAGAGGTTTATGTGCAAAAAGGAGACAGAGGAGTCCTTTTACTTTATTCGAATAAAGGGAGAGGCCATGGGGCATTCCCCTGGGGTCTCTCAAATTTTTGGAGGATTTAGCCTCCTTTTTATCCTGATTTCCTGGCTGCATTTCCCTTCTCTCTTTCCCCATTGGCTGAGGTATTTGAGAGGTACAGACTTCCCAAAATGCCTGATCTCCTCTAATGTGTAACCCTCCTTTTTAATTTTTAATTCTTATGGAATTTTAGGGTTTTTCCCCATTGTTTCTTCCATCTTTCAATATCCAGTTTCATTTATCAGCAGACCTACAGTTTGTTTGTAAAGGCAAATATCTTTTCCCATTCACCAATCAGTGGGATCCTTCCCATTGTTTCTTTTATCTCTCAGTGCTGGTTTTATCTACCAGCAGATCCAGGGTTTGTTTGTAAAGACAATTCTGTCATTCCTCTTAGCAGGAATGGAGGAAGTGCTTGGTTATCTGGATTCCCTCAATGTTCATCAGTCCCAAATTTCCATCCAAAACCTGCTACCAAGATGTGCTTTAACCCTGGAGAACGGGAGAAATTTTGGGATAGAACTTCCAAGGTTGTTCTACCCCATGAACCGTGAGGGAGAAGTCCCACCTCTTGCTGGAGCACCCTCAGTTGGCTCGTGGGCGTCAGGAATTGAAATATCTCCATTTATATTGAATAATTTTCCTTTGTCCATGGGAAGGAAGATTTTAATGGTGTTGGTGGAGAAACTGGAATGTTGGAGATGGGAAAGATGGGGGGAGGAACACCCAGTGGCACCTTGGAGTTGAGAAGGTTGGTGGGATGTGCCAAGATGAGGGTGAATCAGAGTCCATCTGGAGGAGGAGAGAGATGAGGGAGATGTCTGGGAGCAATTCATTCCTTGGCCCTGACCAGGCCTGTCCTTTCCCCCTCTCCAGGTGTTCAAGAACCTGCAGCTGTTCATGAAGAACAAGGACCCCACCGAGGACCTCTTTGACCACCTCACCGTGAGTTGTCACCTTGAGGCTTTTCAAACACTGCTGGTGGCCCTGAAGGAGGAGAAGCCAAACCATGACACCCTTGGCCACCCTTGGTGGCCATCCCTTCGCTTTCTTTTACCTCTCTGCTCTCTAGGGACACCAGTGTCACTCTTTGAACACCCTGTGAGGTTTTCCAGCCTCTTTCTGCACTGGAGCATCTCCACTTCCCTGTGTCCCTGCTGAGGAGCTGGATTCCTGCTCCTTCCCTCCTCCAACTCACCCACTTGGGCTTTTTTTAGCCTGGGAAGGTCTGCCCACATTTTGGGGAATTACTGGAGGTACCAGACCTCAGCTTTTTGATGCTTTTGCACCTCATTAGGGCTCCATGGAAGTGGGAGAGGTTGCTGGAGGGATGTGCTGCCTTCACTCCTGGAAAAACCTCCTCCCTCATCTTCCTCGGGATGGGATATGGGATTGATGAGCAGCTCCATGTTCTCTGTAGAAAAGGGACGTGATACTGGATGTAGGGTCAGGAATGATTATTTGGAAAAGACCTCTAAGATCATCAAATCCAAGCATCAAATCCACCCAGCACTGCCAGGCCCACCACTAAACCAAGTCCCCAAGTGCCAACGTGTGTCCTCTTGGACACAGGTGGGCAGAAATCATTGACTTCCAGAGAGATTTTTTTTTGTGGGTTTGGGTGGAATTTTAGGCCAGTTTTGGGTAGATGATGACCTGACCCCACAAGTAGCTCTACAAGCTGCAGGACTTAATTTTTTGTTAATGCCTAATTTTGGTTGCTTAGGCAGAAGATGGTCTAAAAAGAGATTTGTCCCGGCTTCTCCTTTTCCTATTCCTTCGTGGAATCATGGAATGGTTTGGGTAGGAAGGGACCCTAAAGACTGTCAAGTTCCAAATCCACTATCCCAGGTTGCTCCAAGCTCTGTCCAACCTGGCCTTGGACAATTCCAGGGATGGAACAACCACAGCTTCTGTGGGAATTCCATTCCAGGGCCTCATAGGGTCCCAATTATCCCATCAAGCCCTTTGTCAGTTTGAAGCCATTCCTCCTTTTCCTGTCACTGGACCTCCTGCTGTGAGTTTCCGCACACTTTTCCCTGCTTTCCCTCCTCCAGACAAACTTCCTGAACAAACACCTCCAGGATCTCATGGATGGTTTGACGGCCAAAGTCTTCAGGACCTACAACGCTTCCATCACCCTGCAGGAGCAGCTCAAGGCCCTCACCAAGCGTGAGTTCCAGTGGTTGTGGTGTCACCAGAGCATGGTGGGACCACAGGGCTCAGGAATGTCCATCCATTGCCTTGGGATCCCTAAAACTGCCCATTTCCCACCTGGGCAGGTGATGCTCCACACGGTGGGGTGGGAGTAAGATATGGGGGTGAACAGCAAGTTGGGGGTGTTGCTGAGTGAGAAGTGGTGAACTCAGGGATGCTCTGACTTAACTGATGGCCAGGGTGGGAATATTTTTCCCTCTTTTCCTCGTGTTGCTGGTTGGGTGCGGTGTTTCTGCCTCCTTGGGTGCGCGAGGGCTGAGTCACAGCGCCAGATTGTGATGCCCAATGGTCCTGCCCCAATTCCCACAGCCATTATTGCTCTCCCTGGGGAGAGAATGTGACAGCAACTGGTTCACCTTCCCTTCTGCTGTATTCCCTGCTTTTCCTAACCCCTGGAATGGACTCAGAGTGACGTTTTCATGTCTTTCCAGCTGAAGATAACGTCGCAGGAAAGCTCCTGTCCTACAACCGAGCCAACCGAGCCGTGGCCATCCTGTGCAACCATCAGAGGTCTATTCCAAAAACCTTTGCCAGGTCCATGCAAGTCCTCCAGGAAAAGGTGAGACAGACCCAGCTGAGAGATCCCTGACCTAATCCAGGCTCTGAATTTCATTTGTGGGCTGGGGTGAGGTCTGAAGGAATCACCTTGGTCAAGAACATCAGGGAATGTCCCGGGAGTAGTGGATTGCAACCCAGGGGTGGAGAGGGATGTGGTGACCTCAAATGCTGGGGGAGGCAACTTGGCACAGAATTTGGGTGAGTTTTTATGAGTTTGGGGCATTTTTCATCACTCTCTGTCTTCAAACCAAGCTGGGGGCCTTTTGTGATGGCCCAGGTGGATCAAGATCAGGGAAATTAGTTTTCCTGCCTTTTTGCAGGAGGAGCAGCTTGAAAATACCTTAAATTACCACTTTTATTGTCCTCAGATTTTGCTCCCACCCCTCTGATGGATTGGGACTTTTCTGAGGGCTCTGGTGCTGTCACAAGTCCCTCAGTGTCAGGCAGGTGCAGAGGATGAACAGATTCAGGAGCTCCAAGTGTTTGTGGCATGTGGGCTGGGGTGATACTTCAGAAGATGCTTAAAAATGCTTGAGCCCAGAAAATGCTGCAGGGACAAATTGGGAAGTAGGGTTGGTCAGAAACTGAGGAATGGTGTGTGAAGGAAAAGAGGGAGGAAGCTTGAACTTTCAGCCAGGTTGGAAGTGTTGTCTGATTTTTTTCACCTTCACAGATCGACGCCAAGAAGAAACAAGTGGAGGAAGCCCAGGAAGAAGTGAAAAAAGCGGAAGATGAGTTTGAAGACACAAAAGATGCCAAAGCAGAAGTGTGAGTGGCTTTTCCTTGGAATCCTCTCTTGCAGAGGGATCCAGAGGGCCCACGGATGGGGCTGATGTGTCCCAACACCCCATGGGAATAGAAATGCCCATGTGTGGGATTGGCTCCTTCTTGTCCCATGAAAGTTTGGAAGATGGTTAAGATCTTGTGGATGGTTCCCTTCAGGGACACCTCCCACTCTCCCAGCTCCAAGCTCTGTCCAACCTGGCCTTGGACACTTCCAGAAATGGGGCAGCCACAGCTTCCCTGGGCAACCCATTCCAGGATGCTGGATTTTGTTTGCCCACCTTTGGCGGTGGAAATTACGTTTTTTATTGTTAATTTTTAATATTAAAAAAGCATCTCACTGGATCCAAACCCTTGAGAAATAAGTTAGTACTGAATGGCACCTTTGACTCTGCCATTCCAGAGAATTCCTGGGCTTTTGGGACATTCTGTGTTGTTCCTTCTCTGCCCTCAGCAACGTGGAGAAGAAGAAGAAGCTGTTGAAGAGGCTGGAGGAGCAGTTGGCCAGGATGAACATCCAGGCCACGGACAAGGAGGAGAACAAGCAAATAGCTCTGGGCACATCCAAGCTGAATTACCTGGATCCCAGGATTAGCGTGGCTTGGTAAGCCTTGGGTGTGAAATCATGGAATGGTTTGGGTTGGAAAGGACCTTAAAATTTGTGGTGTTCAATGGGAAGAGGCACCTTCCACTGTTCCAGGTTGCTCCAAGCCCCATCCAACCTGGCCTTGGAGACTTCCAGAGATGCAGTGGAGAGGACGCTGCTGGGGAACTGATCCCCACCGGTGTCTTGTGCTCTGCACAGGTGCAAGAAATTTGGAATTCCCATCGAGAGGATCTACAACAAGACCCAGAGGGAGAAGTTTGCCTGGGCCATCGACATGGCTGACGAGGACTTTGAATTCTGAGCCGGTGCCTTCCACCTTAAATCCCAAATCCCAAATCCTGCTCATTTGGTGCTGTTGGGAAGCTTTTTTTTTTTTTTAATTTGCTGCTGCTGGCGGCTGAGGGTTGTCTTGAGTTTGGTGCCTGTATTTTTTGTATGGAAAAGCAAACACCTGGATTTCCAGTTGAAGCAGGTATTGCTGATTGGGATTTCGGACTTTGGGAACTCTTAATTCTTCTTCAGAGTTGCCAAGTACTTGGGATTTTTTCTTTCTTCCTCTGGAGTCTTGGAAGGAGATTAAATAAGAGCCTTAATTGTGCTGATCAACAAGATCAGGTCTAGTCCTGTCTGCTTGGTGTGGTGGAGCTGCGCTGCCCTTTCCAGACTGAATGGGATGGATGGGGAAACACGAGGTGATGACAGCAGCAAAACAGGGAACTGCAATATAAAACCCAGGACTGGGTTAGGGCTGCGCTGGGGGCAAAGGAAAAATCTCAAGGTTTTACATTTCAGGGGACTTTGTGCTCTTTCACCTCCAGGAGGGGAGAAAGTTGTGCAGTTTCAGGGATAAATGGAAAAAACATGGGAGGGAGTTTGTGTCATGTCAGGAGAAGGCAGAAGGGAAGATGCAGAGGACACTAAGCTGGGAGCGTGTGTGGATCTGATGGAAGGTGGGATGGCCCTGCAGAGAGACCTGGAATGGTTGGATGGATGGGCAGAGTCCAGTGGGATGGAGTTTAATAAGTCCAAGTGCCCAGTCCTGCATTTTGGCCACAATAACCCCCTGCAGCGTTATAGGCTGGGGACAGAGTGGCACTGGGGACAGTGCCCAGGCAGAAAGGGACCTGGGGGTGCTGGGGGTACTGAACATGAGCCAGCAGTGTGCCCTGGTGGCCAAGAAGGCCGATGGCTCCTGGCCTGGATCAGGAATGGTGTGGCCAGCAGGAGCAGGGAGGTCATTGTCCCCCTGTACCGGCACTGGTGAGGGCACACCTGGAGTGCTGTGCCCAGTTCTGGCCCCTCAGTTTGGGAAGGACACAGACGCTGGAGCGTGTCCAGAGGAGGCAACGAGGCTGGAGAGGGGCTGGGAACACAAACCCTGTGAGGAACCACTGAGGGAGCTGGGGGTGTTCAGCCTGGAGAAAAGGAGACTCAGGGGTGACCTCATCACTCTCTGCAACCCCTGAAAGGTGCCTGTGCTCAGCTGGGGTTGGGCTCTGTCTCCAGGCAGCACTGACAGAACCAGAGGACACAGCCTCAAGCTGTGCCAAGGGAAATACAGGCTGGACATTAGGAAGAAGTTTTTCACAGAAAGAGTGATAAAGTTCTGGAATGGTCTGCCCAGGGAGGTGGTGGAGTCACCATCCCTGGATGTGTTCACAAAGAGACTGGACGTGGCACTCAGTGCCATGGTCTAGTTGAGGTGTTTGGGCTGGGTTGGACTCGATGATCTTGAAGGTCTCTTCCAACCCAGACATTCTGTGATTCTGGGTTTAAAAGCAGTTTCACTTTGCAGGGGTTAAAATTCATCTTGGCCATGAACAAAGTGTATTTTAAGCACCCCCACGTGGTTAAATTCTTGTCTGGGAGAGGACATCTCACTTGAGACCATGTTGATTTCCATATTTTCTTCACTTGGCTCTGGCTCAGCTCCTGTATCCAGAGCAGGAACTGAATTGTCCAGACAGAGGTTTAGGAAATGGGGAATTTCCTAAGAAATGGAATTATGCTGGGCCAGGCTCTGTGGGGTGTGTGGTGGGCAGTGGGACCAATATTCCTGGGACGACACCTTTGGCATCATCCTTCCCACTCCAGCTGGGAATGGAGCAGGCAGGGATCAACAGCATCAACTGCCTGTGTTTGCTGCTTGAGTGGCTGCTTGCCACATCCCCAAAAAAGGCAGTATCATCACATTCCTGGCAGAATTCCCACATCCACGGAATCCCAGGTGTGAGCAAACTGTTGCATTGCCAGCAAAGCCTTTTGGCCCCTCAGGGCTGATGTCCAGGGCTCTGTATTCCAAAGCTCCTGATGCTTCCCATGTGTTTATTGCCACTCATTCTCCTGTTGAAATTGTTGCTATTTTGGTCGGAAATGGAATGCATTTCATGAAAACCAGGAGTGGTTTTTTTTTTTCTGAGTATCCATGACTGGAGGCTTTTTGCAGCTCATTGCACGTGTGGTTCTGGGTGTTCCATCCCTGCAAGTGTCCAAGGCCAGGCTGGATGAGGCTTGGAGCAACCTGGGATAGTGGAAGGTGTCCCTGCCCACGGTTGAGCTTTAAGGTTCCTTTCAGTCCTAACCATTCTGGAATTCTATAAAACAAAGGAGTAATTCCAGAAAGGCTGGGTTGTTGCTGTCCCAGATGGTCCTGTCCACCCTCACCCTGTTTTTCCTGGAGTCTTCCAAGTGTTTCTGGCAATATTCCATAGACCTTTCCCATGGACTAATGCCCAGGAGCTTTTCCTACTGCTCAGAACCCTGTGGAGCAGGATCATGCTCCTATCCCAGAGAGGAGGATCCCTCTCCCATCCCAATAATTTGGGGTTATTTGGTGGCTCCAAGCAATGCTGGTGTGCTCAGATGACCCCTCCTCACTTTGGCCCTTCCAGGCATTGTTTCAGCTCAGTTTTTCCAATGTTTTTCTGAAGTCTCCATCCTTGGATGTGCTCAAAAATAAAAACCCTCTGGAAATGGCACTTGAGGATATGGTTTAGTGGTGAACATGGTGGTTGGACTTGATGATCCTTAAGGTCTTTTCCAACTTTCTATGATGTTGTAGGCAGAGGAAAACCCCTTTGGTAACCCAAGATGGTGACAGCATTTGGTGAAATTCAAAGTCAAAAGTTTAACATTTTTCCTTTGTGACAACGTCCTCTTTTTATTTAAAAAAGCGAAGTTGTGGTTCATGACAAAACCAGAGATGACACCTTCCCATGTGACTTCTTGGTTGCCTCATTTGCTTTTCATAAAAGCCTGTTTTTTCACTGTGGGTGGGAGGAGACCTCACCCAAAATCTACCAGGGATGAAGTTGACTGCTCAGGCTGATACTGGAGCTTAGGGCTGTTCTAGGTACATCATGGAGCTTTAATAAAACAAACAAAAAAAACCCAAAACAAAACAAAAACCCCCAAACAAATGAAAAAATCCCCCAGAAACCATGTGAGGGTTGGGAAGTTTGTACCCTTCCTTCAGTAGGGGGATGTCCTATGTTGATGGCTCTGGGCAGTGTTGATGGAGGAGCTGTTGGAGAAGACAAATTTAGGGCTGGGAGGAGGTGGTGGGAAGTTCCTCTTGTGCTGCTTTGGTGTCTGCTGCCCTAAGCCAGACTCTTCCCAGAAATCCAGGGCTGGGAGGATCTCTGGAGGGCTCGAGTTCAGCCTTCTCCTCAAAGGAGAGTCAGCTCTGGCTGGGTTGTTCAGGGTTTTCTCAAGCTTAATTTCGATGTTTCTCTGGAGGGAGATCCCTCCACCATCTCTCAGGGTCACTGTTTTGGAAATGAATCACTGCCCTGGCAAAGCTTTTCCTTCCCTGTGTCTGGTTGGAGTTGCCCTTGATGCACCTCGGGAGTGGCTGCAGAGCCAGAGCCAGATGATCCTTGAACATCAGCTCCATGATTGTCCCTGTTAAAGGCAGCAAGTCCATCCCCCCCTCAGCCTGTCCTGTTCCATGGGATCACTTAGCCCCAAATTCTGGGACTTAGAACTTAAATCAAAGAGTCGTGGAATGGTTTGGCTTGGAAGAGACCTTAAAGATCATGGAATTCAACTCCTTGCCATGGGGACACCTTCCACTATCCCAGCTGGCTCCAAGCCCCGTCCAGCCTGGCCTTGGACACTTCCAGGGATCCAGGGGCAGCCACAGCTTCTCTGGAATTCCATTCCAGGGCTTCACCACCCTCACAGGCAAGAATTTCTTCCCAATATCCCATCTATCCCTGCCCTCTGGTAGTGGGAAGCCATTCCCTGTGTCCTGTCCCTCCATCCCTTGTCCCAAGTCCCTCTCCAGCTCTCCTGGAGCCCCTTTAGGCACTGGAAGGGGCTCTGAGGTGTCCCTGGAGCCTTCTCTTCTCCAGGCTGGACATTCCCAGCTCTCCCAGCCAGGCTCCAGCCCTTGGAGCATCTCCATGGCCTCCTCTGGACTCGCTCCAGCAGCTCCACGTCCTTGTGCTGATGATCCCAAAATTGGATTCATTCTGTGCTTCAGCTCTGGTGCCGCCAGTCTGAGGATGGCTGGGGGCCCTACAAGCAATTTCTCTTCCCACAGAAGCTCCAGTAGGATCCATCCCTGCTCGTTGCTTCTGCCTCAGCGTCCTGGAGATTCGGGAAGATAAATCCATTGGCCAGAGCTGTGCACATCACAAACCTTCCCACGTCGCTCTCAGAGGAATGAGTCAGAATCTTGCTCCGTGTCCAACAGATTGTTGGTCCTCAGGGATGAAAAAACCTCATCAGCCTCCTGTTTTCCAGAGCCACATTCCACAGTTTCAGGTTGGCAGGGCTCCTCCCCTCCCCTGGCCCATCAGGTGATCTAAATCATGGAATCCTTTAGGTTGGAAAAGACCTTTAGGTTCATCAAGTGCAGCCGTTAATTGCTGCGTTCACCACAAGACAATGTCCCCAAGTGCCACATTTCCATGTTTTTTACATCCCTCCGGGAATGGTGACTCAGCCACTTTGGGGACGGGAACTCATCAGCTCTGCTTGGCTGCTCTCTCATCTGCTTAATGATGGGGCCCTTCAAACTTAAGGAGAGGCGGAATTTTGGCAGATTTATCTTAATTGGTGCCGAGAGGGAAGGGGAGGTGATGGAGCACTTGCTGCTCTGCTGCTGCTCCTCCCTTGAATCCAGTCCCAAAAGTGATGGGATGAAGGGAAAACCACTCACCTGCAGCCTGGCAGGCCTGTAAAAGGTGGGAAACCCCTGAGGGGTTTTGAGGAAAAAAAAAAAAAATATTTCCAGAGGGTGTTTTCCTCCCTGCCCTTCTCCCCGTGAGGTCTGATGTTGCAGAAATGAGGAGGAAAAAAAAAAAGCGGGAAAAACAGAACAGAAACTTTCAAGGGAATGCTTTGTCAGCTTGAGAGGAAAGGGGAAGGACATTTGAGACTGTGGCTGCTGTGATTTAGACGCTGTCTCTGAACTCAGTGAGTGGAGGCGTTTCCTTTCCCAACCTTTTTTAGCGGGAGACAAGAGCGTGGCTGTGGTCTGGCATAAATAAAACGTGTTGAAAGAGCTCCCTGGATTTCTGTCCCTTCACACTCAGCCAGGCTCAGATGGATGGAAAATCAGCAGAGCCATTATCCCGGGCCACGTGTTTGGAAGTGCTGATGCCAAGGAAAGCAACCTAGGAGAAATGGGATCCCTGGGATAAACTGAAGGACTGGTTAATGAGGGGCAGAGGAAAGGATTCCAAGGAAGGATGAAACTCCAGGATCTCAGGTTTGTACCTGCTGAAGGAGAGCTGACATGGGGTGAGGATGGCTGCACATCCCGGGTCTCCCACCAGGAATGAGTGGATAACATCCAGCCTGGCTCTTCCTATCCCTGTTTTTTCACCAATGGACACCTCTGTTACTCAAAACAAAATAGAGAATCAGGAAACACTCAGCTGAGTTGCCACAAGCCCTGAGATTGGCTTATCCAGACTTTATTCCTGAGCCATTGCAGGCTGGGGCAGGAGAAATCCCAATAAATTACTTTGTTAATATTCTTAATCCAAGTTGGGATTAAGCTGCAATTATGATTTGATTTGATTGGCTTGGCTCAGGAATAAGCCTTGGGATAAAGGCTCTCCCAGCTCCAGGAAGGCTCCTAAATTCCTTCTACTGCTGTGAGCCTGGAAGGAAGAGGGATCATGGAATCACGGATTGGTTTGTGTTGGAAAAGACCTTCACAATCATGGAATTCCATCCCCCTGCCATGAAGGGGCTTTCTCCAAGCCCCATCCAACCTGGACTTCAACACTTCCAGGGATCGGGCAGCCACAGCTTCTCTGGGAATTCCATTCCAGGGCCTCACCACCTTCACAGGGAAGAATTCTTTCCAAAATATCCTGTCCGACCCTGCCCTGTGGGAGTGGGAAGCCATTCCCCCCATCCTGGTGTAAACAGTGGCCTTCCCAAGTGACGTGATGTCTCTCCAGGCTGTAGGAACTTCCAGAGGTTCCCTGGGATTGCCCATGTGTTGCAGGAGGCAGACAGCTGATTACTTCCCAAAAAAATGCCAGGTGTTTCCAGGTGGGTGGGTGGCATCCAGGCTGCCTCTCCTCTTGGGAACAGCGCAGACGATTTTCCCGGCGGGATGGGACAACAAGGAAGTCTCCAATCCCTTCCCAGGGTCACTTGGAGTTGAATGAGCTCGTTCTGTGGAATCTCTTCCATCTCTTTCTCAAGGTTTTGTTGGGATTTTCTACTTCTGAAGGCTGGATTTGCCGAAGTGGAGGAGAATGGAGGTGACAATTAACTCAACCAGCTTGAACTGGGGCTCCTGTTCCAATCCGGGCTGTCCCCCAGGCAGGAACAGATTCTGACTTTCCCACAGTTCATTCCTGGTGCAGGAAGCAGCACTTCAATTGGAGGGAACACCTGGAGGGCTTAAATCTCCACCTCCACCCCTTTCCTGTGCATCCCAGGACCCAATCCTGGATTTCTGACAAAAACAGGCATGGAATGAACTCAAATGTCCTCAAACCAATTTCTGCTGGGGCTGGGAGTTGAAGGCGGTGAGGGGAGATAAACTGGACCCAAAAGGTCTGGCTGCGCTTCCAAGCCCAGGAATTGAGCACAATCCCATTTTTTTTTTTTAATTTGGCTTCTCTTCCTTTGCTTGTGGGATCCTCTACTGGATGGCTGCAGCCATAATTTAATTCCATTTTTCCTCTTGGGCAGGCTTTGGAGTGTGGCCCTTTCTACAAAAACCAGGCTGAACTGAGGCTGCATAACCCCTGACTCCCTTTTGTGATAAAAAAAAGTTATACATATTTTTTTATTTATTTTGTTTGATTTTCCTCTATGTCCTCACATTTGACAGAGCTCCTCCAAGGGGCTGTGCTGGGTCATCCTCACAGGGCCCTCCTGTGTGCTGGGCAAAATAAAATAGCACCACAAAAATGACAAAAGCGGGAGATGAAATTCCAGAAATAGAACAGAGAATTGTTCAATCCAGGTCTTCCTCTTTGAGTCCAAGACAAGGTTGTTCGTTATCCCTTTAATTTGGTATTTTCTATGGATATTCCTCTGCCCTGCTCAGGTGAGACCCACCTGGAGCACTGTGAACGGATCTGGGATCAGGAGGACGTGGAGCTGCTGGAGCAGATCCAGAGGAGGCCATGGAGCTGCTCCAAGGGCTGGAGCCCCTCTGCTCTGGAGCCAGGCTGGGAGAGCTGGGAATGTCCAGCCTGGAGAAAAGAAGGATCCAGGGAGAGCTCAGAGCCCCTTCCAGTGCCTAAAGGGGCTCCAGGAGAGCTGGAGAGGGACTTGGGACAAGGGATGGAGGGACAGGACACAGGGAATGGCTTCCACTGCCAGAGGGCAGGGATAGATGGAATATTAGGAAGAAATTCCTCCCTGGGAGGTTGATGAGGAGCTGGAATGGAATTCCAGAGAAGCTGTGGCTGCCCCTGGATCCCTGGAAGTGTCCAAGGCCAGGTTGGACGGGGCTTGGAACACTCTGGGACAGTGGAAGGTGTCCCTGTCCGTGGCAGGGGTGAAACTGGATGATCTTTAAGGTCCCTTCCAACACAAACCATTCCATGGTTTTACCACCAGGCCACCAGCTTTGAGCCTGTAAAACCTCTGGACTGAGGCTTCTTAGATTTGCTCTGACTGAGTTTGTCTTGACCTGCCTGCAGCTTTTTTTT
>VXAX01005389.1:327720-356143 GCA_013399835.1 Leptocoma aspasia | reverse complement strand
TCGCCTGTTTTTTTTTTTTTTTTTTTTTTTTAAATCTTGGCTGAGTGGGAAGAGCAATTTTCCTAATTGACCAAGTGGTTCTGGCTAATTAGCTCTGCTTTTGTTTAGCTGTGTATGGAGCAGCTGTAGATTTGTATAAATAGCAGCACCAAGCCATAATTCAGCGCAGGATGAAGGATTTGTGCCCCTGATCCAAGGACACAGAACATGGAAATTCTGGCTTGGAGGTCTGGAGGAGGGGAAATGTGGGACGGCAGAGAAGGGCAGGAATGGAGTGATTGGATGGGGGAAGGCCCTGGCACAGGTTGCCCAGAGAAGCTGTGGCTGCCCCATCCCTGGAAGTGTCCAAGGCCAGGCTGGATGATGATCTGAGTAACCTGGGATAGTGGAAGGTGTCCCTGTCCATGGCAGGGAGCTGGATTGAGATGATCCTCAAAGTCCCTTCCAACATAAACCATTCCATGATTCTATGAGTTGTCTTCAAAACAGGAATTAACATTCATGGAAAAGCCTCCATCCAGCTTTTCCCCTGTTGTCCTGCATAGGATTAGTCTTCATTTTCCTGAGCAGCACTGGGATGTTCCTTGAGATGCATTTGCACCTTAGGATATTCTATGGAGTCACAGGAGAGAAATCCACATGGGGACAGTGGGAACAAGCCCTTCCCAAGTCTCCAGGATTGACCCTAGCTGGAAAATCAAAACTGGGGTCCTGGTCCTCAGAATGGTTTCTCCTGGCTGGACACAGCACCACGGAAATCCAGGAATCCCCATCCTGGGGTATTTAGGAAGTCAATAGAGAGGGATATATTAAGAGCTGGGCTGGAGGTTGGTTTTCCTTCTCCTTCTTGCTGTCACAGCTCCCCAAAAAAACCTGGCCTGCAGACTTGAAGTGCCCTTGGAAGCTTCTTGTCCCGTCCTGGTTCCTCAGAATCATGGAATGGTTTGGGTTGGGAAAGACCTTAAAGCTCATCTTGTTCCATCCTCTGTGGGTGAGGACACCTTCCACTACCCAGAGTTGCTCCAAGCACCATCCAGCCTGGATTTGGATACTTCCAGGGATTCCAATTTATGTGGACAACCTGTTCCAGGGGCCTCACCATCCTCATTGGGAAGAATTTTTTCTCAGTATCTCATATAAACATTCCCTCTACATCTACCGTTAAAAAACAACAATTCCAAGGTGTTTATTGTTTATTCTCTTTTTGTGGAGAGCTGACTCATAGCAGGGCTGGTGGTTGGGAACAGGTTGTTCATGGAATTACACAGGGAATAAAACAAATGGAAGTGAGTAGGAGGAAGATCCAATCCAGATCAGCACAGCCCCAGCCCTTTGTGTGTCTCAGCCAGATGGAAATTTCTGAAGGTTTGTGGGAAAAAAGTCTTGAAAAATAATGGATTTACAGCTCCAGTGGTATTGTTCCTGGAGAAGGCCTGGGATTTTGGATATGAGATTTTCAGGGATGGTCCTGCTTGGTCAGGTTGAAGCCATGCTGAGGAACATGTTAACAATTAAAAAATGTGAATAGCTGTTTGATAACCTTGGAAGTGAGCATGGATTTTCCATCTGTTATTGGTGTAGATTCCATGACGGCTCTTCTGCAGTGATTCCAGCCCCAGGGAAGCTTGAAGTGCTGTTGGATCCCCTCATTAATGTCCCCAGTAACAGGTGGAATCTTTTTTGTGACCTAATCCAGATCCAGCTGGGATTTGGGCAATACAGGAGCCCCTGTATTGGATATTTGGATTTATTACCATAAAATCAGGTCATATCCATAACCAGGGATTTGGGATGGCCCTGGGGCACCATTTCCCTGCTCTGCTTGGAAGAGAGGGAGCCAAGGGCAAATTCCCAGGATTTCAACATCTCAGTGTATCCCAGCCCTGGGATGCCCATGCTTGGCTCCTGATCCTGAGTGTCTCTTCCCCATGGAAACAGACATGGAGAGCACCCAGGAATAGGGAGAAGTGTGGAGGATTGGCAGGAGCAGCCACAAGGATCAAGTCCTTCCATGATTTGACATGGAAAGGACTTAAGCCTGTGTGGGATGAACTCCAGGCTCCTCTTGGTTTCCCTGGAATCTGAGCACCTGTGAGGGTCTGAGGTGAGGCCAGGTCTGTGTCGGGGCCACGGTGGTGACAGCTCACCTTGGTGTCCTGATGTTGACGAGGTCACAACCAGGCAGGATGCAAAGAATGAGCCCTGCAGGATCAGCACAGAGAAATCCCTGTGGAGAAGGGATGGAAAAAAAGAGGAAGGGAAAAATCACTTTTCACTGTCGTTGGGTTGAGGAAGGGAAGAGCTGGAGCTCTCACTCATCCAGGAGGTGCTCAACACAGTTCCTCTTCTCCCAGGGCCATGTGTCCTTCAAAGTGCTGGCATTCCTGGCAAAAAGTGGTGGCCATATTTGGCCTCCTCCTCCCGCAAAAACTCCACAAAAAATGAAGGATGGGGAGCAAGACTCTGCAATTGCTTCAGTGGGTTTTATTCAGGGCTGGAATACCCCTGGAGCTGAGAACCAATTCCATCCTGCGGCCTCTGATGCACTAGGACTGGGTGGGGAATGGCAAAACAGAGGGATAGATGGAATTATCTGGAAATCTTCTGAGATGCCACCTGAGATGGGATGAGGCCCTCTGACCACAGGGAAGCTGAGGGGATAAAAACTTGAGGACATGTAACAGGAAAAGGTCCCATGAGGCCAATCCATGATGTTTCTGTCCTTCCTCATCACTGGGTTTTCTATGTGGATACTTTTCCAAGGCCATTTTTGAGAGGAACCCAGTATAAGGCTCCCAAAAAATGAGCAGATCCCTGTTCCTTAACTTGCAATCTCTGTTCTACATCCAGGAAGATTCAACAGCCAGAACATTCCAGAGGGCAGGCAAACAAAGCCACATTTCCATGGCTCCAACACAGGCGTGTAGTGCAGTGTTCCAGAGCCAAGAGTAAAATCCAGGATCAAGTTCTCATCCTGAAGGATGTGATTCAAATGCCTGCACGGGCCTGATCTCCAAGGATGAACCTAAGCTAGGGAAATAAACAGTTGCTAGGAACATCCCTGGTCTGGAAACATCATCCACAACATTTAATTAATTGGTTTAATCGTTGGCACGTTCCCTGGCAAGGCTCTAGGATGGATTAACCATCATTACTCCATGGAATATCTGGAATAAAACAGAGGAGGTGGCACAAAGGAAGGATTATTCCCAAGAGACTGATACCTGCCTCTTGGCCTCTGTGCTGGAGATGGTCCTG
Source organism: Leptocoma aspasia (assembly GCA_013399835.1). Lineage (NCBI taxonomy): Eukaryota > Metazoa > Chordata > Aves > Passeriformes > Nectariniidae > Leptocoma > Leptocoma aspasia. The sequence goes on along the minus strand of VXAX01005389.1, from coordinate 352,885 downwards.
GAAAAGTTGAATTTACTGCCACAGCTGTAGCCTGGGGATACTGGGACACCTTTTTTCCAGATCTCTCCTCTGACCCAGCCAAGCCTTCCATGCTCCACTCATGCTGCTTCCATGTGTTGGCCATCCAGGGTGACACCACCATCCTGAGGCTCCTGAGGAAATGCCAGCCATGGCAGTGCCACACCTCACACCTGCATCACACATCCCCAAGGCCGGGATGGTAACTTCCCAAAAATCTGGTTCAGTGGGCCACCAGCAACCCCCAAAATGGGAATTGACCCATCGTGCACTTTTGTCCATCATCCCACTTGTCCCTCAAGACACTCCTGCCAGTGGAGCTGTGGTGGACAACTTCCCATGGCCTTGGAGATCCTCTTCTGGCTGTCAGTGAGGAGCAGATTTGAACCCCTGTACTTGGTGATTTCTCTCTGGATCTGTGTCAGGCAGGAGATGTTTGTGTCATCAGTCCTTGGAACTGAGGGAATAAACATTGTTAATCATGGAACGGTTTGGGTTAAAAGGGACCCCAAAGACCCTCTTGTTTCAACCCCCTGCCATGGGCAGGGACACTTTCCACTATCCCAGGTTGCTCCAAGCCCCATCCAATCTGGCTTTGACCACTTCTAGGGATGGGGAGTCCACAATCCCAATCACACTGAAGAGCAACACAATTATTTGCCCATTTTTTTTCCCCTCAAAAAAACAGTCAAAACCGATGAAAAAAAAAGGACAGAGCTTTTCCAGGGCGCTCCCACTGCTGCAGGACACTGAGCCTTGGCTTCCCCAAAGATGCCACGATGAATCAGGCTGGCCAACCCTTATTCCCTGGAACAGGTCCTGCTCTCTGGTCACTGCCTTGTGACACCTGGCAGCACGGACACGCCTCCTCCGGCATTCCTGGGGCGCGCAGTCCCCGAGCCTGGCATGCTTTCATCTCTTGGGCAAGAGATGTGGTTTATCCTCTCCACACCCAGGTGTAGATCCATGGCAGAGGAATGGCTCCTGGGGTTATCAGGGCTGACTTCCCCCATCCTGTTTGTCCAGTTTTATGTCAGCAGAGTTGGTGGTGTCAGAAACCTCAAAAATATCTGTGAATCGAGCAAAAAAAAAAAAAAAAAAAAACACCTCGCAAGTTATNGTTTCAAAAAACCAAAAAAAACTTTGAAAACAAAAAAAAAAAAAAAAAAAAAAAAGCTCTCTGCAAGATTTCACCCCGCCTTTGTTTCCTTGAAAAGGAAGGTGTGGTGGGTTTTGGTGCCTTCACTGTGGTCCATGATTGATCCCATTGGATGCTCTGAATGTCTTGGATGAGCGTCTCCTCTGTTTCAGGGAATTTTGCTCATCTCACTTGGCTCCAGGCAAGATAATCAGGTTGACCCTCAATCATTTTAACCCTCACCTCATCCATCTTTCTTCCACATGTTTTTGGACCCTCTGCCTCTTCTGCTTTTCCATCTCCTAAATCCCAGGCTGTGTCAGTCCCTGCTCTCTTTTCCTGCAGGATGGAGAAGGAAGGGATAAGCAGACACCTGATTGCCCAAGTGGCTTCACTCCAAGGGGCTCCTCCTGCTTCACCCTCTCTGCTCCTCGGTGGCTTGGTGATTCAGGAGGTGTCTGCTGATGTCCAGCACCAAACATCCTGATAACTCTTTCCGTGGAAGCACAAGTGGGACGGGCAGTTGGATGGAAGCCCCAGAAGGGATGAAGTTATCAGCTCCAGCTCCGCCCCTTTCGTGCTGAGAAATTGTAAAGGCTGAGAACATTTTTGTCTGACTGCTATTGAGCAGGACTTTGAATTGGAAAAGGGGACAAAGATATTTGTAACCTTTGGAAGTGTTCAAAGCCAGGCTGGATGGAGCTTGGAGGCACCTGCAAGGTGTCCCTGTGCCTGGCAGGGGGTTGGAATGAGATGGTCTTTAAGTCCATTCCAACCCAAACCATTCGATGGTTTTATGATTTAAGACTTTGTAGTTAACCAAGTTATGCATTTCCTGTCCCCATGAATATCCAGCTTGGTTCACCCTGACTGTAGATGCTGGGAGTTCTCCAGGTCTAACCCTGGAAATGGATTTGGCATAATCCACCCAGACAATTCCATTAATTTATGCCACTTGTTCCCATTTTCCTTGGAGAAAAGGAAACAACCTGGCCACAGATGCGACGATCAGAACAAAACCCCCACCCAGACATCAGCAGCACTGCTGGCCTGACCAGACATGAATTAAAGGATTAATCCTAACAAATGGTGTGAATTCCCAGAGTGCTTTCACTGCTCCCTGGAATCACCAGCCCAGCCTGAAGGCAATGCCGAAGTGAGAAAACAACCCACGTGCATTCCTAGCCTCTCACCTAATCCATGATCCCTGCCCACTCTTTCCAAATCGTTGGCTTCCTCATCACCCCGTCCAAAGGCAGGGAAGATTTATATCCTGTCCCCAGGTGAGGGTGTTTTTCCTGGGCTGCGGAGACGACCGGGAGAAGATGAAGTTCTCCCTCCTTGCGGTGCTGGCTTTGGTCCTGTTTGCAGCTCCAGGTGAGGTTTGCTCCTAGATAAAGCACAGCTGAGTGTTTCAAAGGTAGGAGTGCCTCATATCCAGGGAAAGAAATCATGCAAGAGAGCTCCTCAGCTCTTGGAATGGTGCAGGTGAAGGACACAGTGCTCGCTTTGGGGGTTTTTATCTAGAATCGCAGCCTGGGTGTGCAAAAAGTTTATTTTTTGACTGGAAACTTCCTTGTCCTGATGGATTTTTATGGAAACAAGGTAGAAAAAAAGGAGGCAGTTCCCACTGGTCTGCCTTTGAGAGACTTTGCAGGGTGTTTTCATGTCGGGGTGGTGCAAGGCTGTGGTTATTCCTAAATTTTGATGAAGACAGCACAATGCTCTGTGTTCCTGGTCCACGAGGGCCACACCTCCAACATCTGTCCCTGTGCAGCTGTTTCTACCCACCTCCAAGAGCCCACAGCTTGCTGACTTCAGAGATTTTGGGACAAAGTCAGGGAATTAGGGAGAAGTTGGGATGTGGGCTGAATGGGTTAATGGTGGTGGATATTTGCATAGTAATTGTGTTATAGATGGTGTATTTTACTTCACGGAGAGATGGTAAATTAAATCAGAGCCTTTTTTTAAGGAATATGATCCTATATTCTCTATAGACCAGAGAGAATAAACCTTATCCTCATTTTGGAGAGCGGGGCAGGCTTTGCCAGTGCTTGGAATTGTGCCACACGTCTGGTGCAGAAAAAGGATTCCTTGGAATAGTTATTTCTGGCTCATTGTGGCCTAAGAATACCTTTCTGCTATTTAGCTTTGTTCCCTCACCAGAACAGTGATCCTGACAGATTTCCAAGTGTTAACAAGGCCCGGGAGACAGGGAGGTTGTCCTCAGTGCCAAAATGAAGCCTGGCCTAATCCACGTTGGATTATCCAGGCAGTAAAAATTAAGCATTCACTGCATGTGTCTTAGGGCTGAATTCTTACAGCAAAGAGTAAAAAATCCTTTTCCTCATCTTCTTTGGCCTTTAAACCAGGTTCTGGATTTCTTTTTGGGGGCATTGATGTGCCACCCAAAGACAAAGGCGTGGGAGCCTGACTTCTCTAAGCCGTGGAGGTCCCAATTAACCCTCTTCATCTGCCACTGCTTTCTGCCTAATTAGGCTGCAGTTTAATAGTTCCCAGCAAGCAGAAAAAGTGACCCCAGGCTTTGGGACAGCCTTGGAAACTCCTCCAGGAGTCCCTGCCCTTCCCTGCTCCAAGCATCACGTCAAACTTGGTGCCCTCGGCCTATCAAATTGAAGGAGGGGAAATTTAGGTTGGATATATGGAAAAAATTCTTCCCTGTGAGGGTGGTGAGGCCCTGGCACAGGATTCCCAGAGAAGCTGTGGCTGCCCCATCCCTGGAAGTGTCCAGGGCCAGGCTGGATGTGGTGTTTGGAAGAGTGGATTGGGTCTTTCAGCTCCACAGCTTTTATCAGACCTGCACCTTGTGTATTTGGGATTCCATGAAAAGTAGCAGATAATTTTTGCTGCTGGCACTTCACAGAATCCCAGAATCGTTTAGGTCGGAAAAGACCTCTGAGATCCTCAAGTCCAACCTTTGATCACCACCAGAGCTCTGAGTGCCATGTCCAGGCACTCCTTGGCCACCTCCGAGGACAGGGACTCCACCACCTCCCTGGGAAGCCCCTTCCGATGCCTGACCACCCTTCCCATGAAGAAATTCTTCCTGATGTCCAACCTGAGCTTCCCCTGGTGTAGTCTGAGGCCTTTTCCTCTTGTCCTGTCCCTGTTCCCTGGAAGCAAAGCCCGACCCACCCCCGGCTGTCCCCTCCTGTCAGGGAGTCATGGAGAGCCAGAAGGTGCCCCCTGAGCCTCTTTCCAAGCTCCTTCAGCTGCTCCTGGTGCTCCAGACCCTTCCCCAGCTTCCCTGGACACGCTCCAGCCCCTCAAAGTCTTTCTTGTCATGAGGGGACAAAACTGGGCACAGGATTTGAGGCGTGGCCTCAGCAGTGCCCAGCACAGAGGGACAATCCCTGCCCTGGTCCTCCTGGCCTCACGATGGCTGGCACAAGCCAGGACGATCCCATCTCCCTCTTCCCTGTTTTGTGTCTCCTCCTGCAGCAAATGCCCTGTACTGCTACACCTGCAACTGGGAACAAAGCAACTGGAGCTGCCTGAAGGCCGAGAAGTGCTCGGACGGGGATGAGTACTGTGTCACCAACGTGGCCTCCGTAGGAATCGGTAGGTGCTGGCTCTGGAACCCCTGGTGGGGACTCAGGAATGGGAGGTGAGGTCTGGGCTGGGTTGGTGATGGGCTGAGGAGTCATTGGGAAGCACAAGTTGGAGTTGGAGCCCTTCCCAACCCAGTGCTGAAGGTTTGGAATTCTCCTCCCCATCACACACTGAGATTTTCCTCTTCTGCTGTTGTTTTATTCCTGTGTTGAAAATCAGGGGACATTGAGAGAAGAAGAAGGATCCTTCAGAGAAAAAATAAATAAATTCAAACATTGATTCCTTGTTCCCTGGGAGCAGAGCCCAAACCCAACCTGGCTGCACCCTCAGGGAGTTGTGGATAATTAAAAGGTCCTCCTGATCTTTCTTTTCTCCAGGCTGAGCCCCCCAGCTCCCTCAGCTGCTCCTCGTGCTCCAGACCCTTCCCCAGCTCCATTCCCTTCCCTGGACATGCTCCAGCTCCTCAATTTCTTTGTTGCTGTGAGGGCCCAAAATCTGATACCAAGATTTGAGATGTGGCCTCACCAGTGACAAGAAAGGGGAAAAATCACTTCCCCTGGGCCTGCTGGTCACACTATTTCTGATCTAAGCCAGATATAGAAGGAAACAGAATTATTTCCCTCAAGCAGAGAAGCCTGGAAATGTGATTTAAATCCAGAAATGAACATTGTCATTGTACACCTAAAAAAGTCTTGAAATGAGGAGCCACGCTGGGAAGTGCTGGATGCCCAGCATGGATATGGAATTCCTCGAGTAGGAGGTCACCAACAATTCCTGGGCTGTGGTGGCACCAGGATGGGTGTCAGGCTGATCTCTGGGGCTGTGGGGGGACAATGGGGCTCATCAACCCAAAGTGCATCCTGCACAAGGATCACTCAACAAACCCCGTTGCTAATCCCGCTCTCCTCCTTCTCTGGGCCAGGCTTTTTGTCCATTTGGAAGAGGATCACCAAGAAGTGCTCCAGCACCTGCCCACACCACAACTTCCTCCTGGGCCTGGCCACCTACACCTCCTACTGCTGCAAAAGCTTCCTGTGCAACCTGAGTGCGTGCCCAGGGCCCCGGCTGGCTCATCCATGAGGTGCCAGGGAGTCCCATTCCGTGTCCTCCTTCAGCTGCTGGGAGAAAATGGACCCTGAAGGACTGAAGAGCTCGGCCAGATTCCCCCAGGAGGGTGTGGACATCAAACATGAGGAATAGATAAAGTATTGTGGTCGTGGTCTTGCCCTGTGCTGCCTCCCAACCTTCTTCTCATTTTCTTCTCAACCCTGAGCTCTGCGGCTCCAGCATCCACACCAGAGCTCTGAGTGCCACATCCAGGTGTTCCTTGGATGCCCCCAGGGATGGGGACTCCACCACCTCCCTGGGCAGCCCCTTCCAACGCCTGACCACCCTTTCCATGGAGAAATTCTTCCTGATGTCCAACCTGAACCTGCCCTGGTACAACTTGAGGCTGCTTCCTCTCATCCTGGGAGTTCCCTGGGAGCAGAGCCTGACCCACCCCTGGCTGTACCCTCTTTTCAGGGAGTTTTGGAGTCAGAAGGTCCCCCCTGAGCCTCCTTTTCTCCAGGCTGAGCTTCCCCAGCTCCCTCAGGTGCTCCAGACCCTCCCCCAGCTCAGTCCCCTTCTCTGGACACGCTCCAGCTCCTCAGTGTCTGTCCTGTCATGCTCTGTCCTGCAGCTTTGGGAGGGAGATGCTCCTTCTGCACTTCCTGCATATCCAGAGGGGTTTCTCCTGGAATTTTATCCTATTTTGGATGCTGTTGGAGCCACAGAGTGGAAACTTATGAGCAAAAATAACCCCTCTTGTCTGCACATCTGTCCTCACCTCCACTTCCAGCATCTTTGGGAATCCCTTCCTTCACGTTGCTTTGCTGTTGTTGGAGCCACACGGCCTCACCCAGGGCCAGTAGCTCCGTGGATTCACAATTCCTCCTGCCTGGAATTGTGTCTTCCAGCAATCCATTAATTCACCTGTTCCTCAGACACCCTCCAAAGCAACAGCAGGGTGATTATGGAATATCCTGAGTTGGAAGGGATTCACAAAGATCATCCAAGTCCAACTCCTGGCTCTGCACAGGACGATCCCAACAATCCCACCCTGTGCCTGAGAGCTTTTTCCAAGCACTCCTGGAACTCTGTCAGGCTCGGTGCTGTGAACTTCCCTGGGGAGTTCCAGTGCTGAAGGACCCTCTGGATGAAGAAGCTTTTCCTAAAATCCAGCCTAACCTTCCCTGACATATCTCCAGTTGTTCCCTCAGGTCTCGGGCACCAGGGAGAAGAAACTGATGCCTCCTCCTTTGCTTCCCCTCATGAAAAGCATTTGCAGCATTTGGGTCGAGCTGCTGAGGAAACTTGGAGAGGTTTAGAGGGAAAACAGAGATTCCAGAGAGGCCAAATATTTGACAGAGATGTTTCCACCAGAGGCTGCAGAGAAACAAGGGTAAAAAGGGTAAAAAGGGGCAGGAAAAATAAACAACGACAAGATAACAAGAGGTTTTTCATTGCCAGATGTGCTCTGAGTGCCTCTCCTTTCTCCTAAACAACTTTTTTTTTTTTTTTTTTTGAGGAATTTTGCTCTGGAAAAATCATGGGAATGCTTCAAAGCTCCCAAATCTGCAAAACATTCCTCAGCCAAGGGATGACGCTGGGTGTTGTGCTTCCAACCCAAGCCTGGTAAACAACGGGGACAAAAGGGGCTTTGAGCTGTGCTGAGCAGGGCTGCCTCAGGCTGGAGCCTGGGGCTGCTCAGGCTGGAGGATTTCTTCCCAAGTTCTGCAGAACAGGGAATTTTCAGGGACGTGTCTCTCTTTTATTAATCAACTTCTGCTTTCCTTCACCCCCTCCTACCATGTGAAGGAATCTTTTCCTCTTATTTACAGCACGATTTCTTCCCAACCCTCTTTGGGAATTTTTATTTCCCACCCTAAAGCAATTCAAGCCCCCTCCCTTCCCTCAACCCAAAGCTCTTAATTTACTCATCACACAATATTTCCTCATAAAAACAACAAAAACCAGCAACAACAAAAAAAGGGATTTGTGTGTTTTTTCTCTGGCGTGCCAGAATTTCTCCACTCTCTGAAAGCACTGAGGAATCCCAGTTGGACAGACTCTAATAATTAATATTTCATTGGGTTGGATTTATTCTTCCTGCAGTCGTGGAGACAGAGGTTCGCCCAGCCTGCAGGAAAACAGTTGGGAATTTTTTTTTTTGCTGCTTTAAAGCAAAACTAGCTGGGTTTTTTTGCTTGATTTGCTGTGCCTTTGCTGCAGAAAAACTTCCTTGTACCCATGGATAACAGAAAGGGAAAATAAATCATCCTGGGCATGGTTGAAGAGCAAAGGGCTATTTTTTTACAACATAAAAAATAAAGTAAAAGAGAGGAGGTTTGGATGGGATATTGGAAAGAAAATCTTTATTAGGAAGGGAATGAAGCCCTGGAATGGAATTCCCAGGGAAGCTGTGGCTGCCCCATCCCTGGAAGTGTCCGAGGCCAGGTTGGATGGGGCTTGGAGCAATCTGGGATAGTGGAAGGTGTTCCCATGGCAGAGGGTGGCACTGGATGGTCCTGAAGGTCCCTTCCAACCCAAACCATTCTGTGATCCTTTAATTCCCAGCTCAAGGACATGGAAATCCCTCCTCCCGTAATGCCAATCAACCCTGGTGGCAATTACTCTTCTCCAAGACATCTCCTGAGATGTGCAGGAAGGAGAGGAGGGTGTGATTCCCAACCACTAATTCTGACCAGGAATTAGGGCCAGTCGGGACCATGGAGAGATGGGAGTCATTAACGCACGGATGAGGCTGCCCAGAAAATTACCCTGAGCTCTGTCGTGCAAGGCAACATCCACCCCTTGCACTGGGAAGGTGTTTGGAGGATCCTAAACAAAAAAGGGTTGTAAAAATGTTCTTCTCCTCACTTCAGACCGTTCTGAGCTTCTCTGACCCCATCCAAAGACTTGGACAGAGGTGAAGACGCTCCAAAGGCTCATCCTGGCGTTTTTGCAGGAATTTGGGGAGGGAATACCCAACCTGATGAACATGGGGACAGAGGGGAGGGGGGGATATTGTCCTCCAAGGCATGGAAAATGCTCCTTGGAGGAAGAATTCCCTGGGCACAGCACTGAAAGAGGCAGCACAAAGCAAACACAGAGCCCTTTCAGTGGCTGGAGCCGGCAGGATCACGTGGAATTGAGATGGAGCAACAACTCCAAATGGAATAATAAATGCCTGGCTGTGGATAATAACCAGTTTAAATACCTCAGGGACGTGTCGGATGGAGCTGTGACGTGGTTCCTTCAGGTCCAGGACAAGCTGTCACCCTTCATCTCTGCTGGCAGAGCCACCAACAGCCAAATCCCGTGGAGGGATTTATCCCTGTGCCAATCCACGTGTGTGGGCGAGGCTGAGGAGTGCTGGGAGCGAGGGGGGAATGGGACAGAGCTGTCAAACCTTGAAAAAGAGGGAGAGGAATTCCCAAGGCAGGGATCCATCAGGGAGAGGGGACATCAGATGGTGACGTGTGACCAGTGGCCACCCCACTGTCCCCCTGCCACCCCCACCATGAGATGAGTGTCGGGCCAGGCAGGAAAACCCCAAACCTCCTCTCGGAGGCACAGCAACCCCAGAGCTGTTTCCCAACTCTTTGTAGGGTTCAGGGAAGGGGGTGAGGTCCTCGTTTGGTTTGGGGGGTGACCAACATCCCTGGGATTCCGGAGTGACCGGCTGGATCCCAGAAACCAGGGAATATGGAGAGGGGAGAAGTGACCTGGCTGTTCCCAGCACGGACAAACGCGTCTCTGAGCTCGTGACACTTTCCTGCTGGGAGTTTGGGTGGAAAAGGTGCAGGAAATTCAGCTTTAGAGGAAATTCCAGCTTTTTGGAGAAGCCAGGAGTTTTCCAAACCAAAAGCTGGGAGCTGAAGTCTCTGGAGATGTTTGGGGTCAAGATGGAATGAAACAAAAAAAACAAAAACAAAAACAAAACCGAAACCACCCCCAAACAAACAAACAAACAAACCAACCCCAAAAAAACCCAAACCAACAAACAAAAAAAATCAAAAACGTGTTTCTAAAAATTTTCATTCTCCTTTTTTTTTTTTTTAAACTTTTGGTCATGAAACACATTGGATTTCCAGCATTCCAAACTGAAATAACTTTTGGGGATTTGTGTCCTGGCCTTATCTAAATGCTGGATGCCTCAGTCTTTGTCTGCCCCACAAACTGCAGATTTTGGGATGATTCCCCCTGCCAGGACAGCACCTGGATGGCTTTGTGGAGACCCCCAAATCTTTCCAGAGACCTTGGGCAAGCGGATCTGAAGGATCAACCCTTTCCATGCCTAAATGAGTTGCTCTGAATCCCAGACTGAGTGAAGAAAATAAAACCAATTAAAAAAAAAAAAACAACAAAAAAACAAACAAGGTGGCAAAACTATAAAAAGCCCACCCGCCTACGAGGTGGGATTTGATGAAAGTTGGCACTTTTCCGTAAAATTTCCACGCCTGGGGCCCTAATGAATATTCTGAATTGCGGGAGAGGGCGGCACACAATAATAAAAACCCCACTTTCTGAGGGAATTCTGGCTTCTTTCCAGCACGAAGAGCCGGACAAAGCCCACGAGAGGGAGCTGCTGCCTCTGTCCCGGGCCCTGCTCCAGCCCATGGAGAGCCGCTGATCCTGGAGCAATTCCCAGGGAAAAAAAGCGAAATCCCCGTGCGAGGGATGAGCCGGCTGGGTGGGAAGCAGCCCAGGGAAGGATCCATCCAGGCTCTGGGTCCGTCCTGCTGATTCCAGACGAGCCCACAGCAGGTCCTGGCCATTCCCCACCCTGGATTCTACTTTCTCCTGTAACGTCTGCCAAAAGGGGCCCGTCTGCCTTGTGTCACTTGTCCTTTATTACTTTATTATTTTATCACTTTATAACAATTATTTTCTAAAATATTGATACTGGGGCTTCACCCCAATACTCCTCTTCTCCGAGCTTTCACCCTGTTGTTATGAATGAAGNTTATATAAGTACTTATATAAATACACTTGTATTGCATCGTGCATGCCCACTTGTTGCTGGGGGCAGTCTCCTGGCTTTTTTGGGGTCCTGTTTCTGGTTCTTCCTCGCTGTCTCCTGAGTCTTCCTCGCTGTCCCCTGCATAACCTTACAGGTTGCACACTGGCATTAAGCTTTGTGTTATATATAATTCCAAAAATAAGCCTTGTTAAAAGCGCAACTTAGATTTTCTATTTGGAATCGTCCCAACTTGGTCCGTCTCAAGCTTGCTTCTGTTTTCGGATCTTGCTTATCTAAAAAACTTACATCCTGCGTCCTTCTTTCTCATGTGAAATCTGCCCAAAGGGGCCCACCTGTTTTGCATCACTAGTCACTTGTCCTTTATAATTATTATTATTACGTCCTTTATTATTTATTATGTTTTTTATAACAATTGTTTTCTAAAATATTGATATCGTTACAATTTAGCTAGCACGAATCATATCCATTTATTACAGGTGTGACCCTTTGCCCCGCTCTTGGGAAGCCCCAAAATTATTGGGATGGGCCTGGCAGCATGAAGGGACCTTTATTTTCTTGGCACCCGTGAAGTTTTGGGGAGAAAAGAGGGGATCAGATTGGATGGGGCTGTGCCTTTTTGCCCCGTTCTGGGTGACTTTTCCTGATTTTCCTATGCATTCCCTCTTTGCAGTGACTCCTTGTGCAGCTTCCTGCCCCTCGAAATTCCACTGGCTCCCTCCAGAAATGGTCACAGGCACCACGGGGCCAGCACTTGGCCTAATAATGGAAATTCCACTTTTTCCCTCCTCTTCTCTTTCACCCTGTTGTTATGAATGAAGTCCCAATAAACATCGAAATTGAATTTAGCAGCAATTTTAATTGAGCAGCAATTTTATATAAATGAACACAATACAAAAAAAATATTTGGCAGTGATTGATTAGTTATGATTAAGGTTTGTGATAAAGCATAAGCAAAACCAACCGGGGCACGGGGAGGGATTCTCACCCTGCCTCACATAGAAAACAGAGTAACCCAAACTAAACTTAANCTGCATAACCTTACAGGTTGCACACTGGCATTAAGCTTTGTGTTATATATAATTCCAAAAATAAGCCTTGTTAAAAGCGCAACTTAGATTTTCTATTTGGAATCGTCCCAACTTGGTCCGTCTCAAGCTTGCTTCTGTTTTCGGATCTTGCTTATCTAAAAAACTTACATCCTGCGTCCTTCTTTCTCATGTGAAATCTGCCCAAAGGGGCCCACCTGTTTTGCATCACTAGTCACTTGTCCTTTATAATTATTATTATTACGTCCTTTATTATTTATTATGTTTTTTATAACAATTGTTTTCTAAAATATTGATATCGTTACAATTTAGCTAGCACGAATCATATCCATTTATTACAGGTGTGACCCTTTGCCCCGCTCTTGGGAATCCCCAAAATTATTGGGATGGGCCTGGCAGCATGAAGGGACCTTTATTTTCTTGGCACCCGTGAAGTTTTGGGGAGAAAAGAGGGGATCAGATTGGATGGGGCTGTGCCTTTTTGCCCCGTTCTGGGTGACTTTTCCTGATTTTCCTATGCATTCCCTCTTTGCAGTGACTCCTTGTGCAGCTTCCTGCCCCTCGAAATTCCACTGGCTCCCTCCAGAAATGGTCACAGGCACCACGGGGCCAGCACTTGGCCTAATAATGGAAATTCCACTTTTTCCCTCCTCTTCTCTTTCACCCTGTTGTTATGAATGAAGTCCCAATAAACATCGAAATTGAATTTAGCAGCAATTTTAATTGAGCAGCAATTTTATATAAATGAATACAATACAAAAAAAAAAATTGGCAGTGATTGAATAATGGAAATTCCACTTTTTTCCTCCTCTTCTCTGAGCTTTAACCCTGTCTTCAACCTGATTCCTTCAGCAATTGCAGGGAAGTGGGGCAGGGAAGAAATTCTCCAAATTTTCTTGGGAGACAGGGGGGTCCAGGTGGAACTTCAAGCTTTCCCACCACTTCCCTGTGTCTGACCTGGGGAAGGTCACTCGCTGATTCCTGTGATAAAATGGAGATAACAGCTCCTTAGGACTCTCTGGATCTCGGTCCCTCGGGAATGTCCCATCCAGGGATGACCTTGGAGCAGGATCAGGAGGGTCAGGTGCCCACCCACAGTGTCTGAGCCTCTCCCAGGACCCTGCAGCTCCAACTCCTCCTTCCCACAACCTGCGGTGGCAACGCGGGGGCTGCTCCCGCGCCGCTCCCTCCTCCAGAAATGCTGTTCCTTGACTCACTGGAAAGCTTTTTTTGGGAGTTCTGGTTCCAGGAAGGAACCAGAGCCTGCAGAACGACATCCCAGCCCTCCTCCCCCTCACAAAAAGAGCTCGATGTAGACACAGAGGTGAAGATGAGGGTGTGGGGTCACTTGGCCACTGCCTGATTTGGTGTCACCTGTGTGAAAAACAGAGTTCACGGCTTGGAATTTTTAAAAGTTTAACAATAATAGGATAAGGGAAGGATGATACTTCTAGTGCTGTGGTGCTTTTGACAAACAGCCAAAAAGCAAAAGTGTATACAGACAGTGTTATCTTTACAGGGTTACACGGCTGAGGTACATGAATATTCAAGTGTTTCATACATTATTCAAACATTCTTGGGAACTTTCTGAAGTTTTGGGAACTCCTTTGCTTGACTTCTTCACACTCCTGCTTATCTGCACGACATCCTGGGTGCCGGGTCAAATATATTTTATTTCTTGTTGTGTGNATAATTGGGACTTTTTCTATATACTTATCATCACTAACAACATGCAAAATACATAAATGTGAAATGTTATTTGGTCATTCTTCACACCTGCCAGAGTGACAGGTCTCACATGGTTTGAGGTTGCCCAGCAGGTTCCCTCAGGGCCAGCAANCCTCCTCTGGTTTGTGTCACGGTTATCTTATCACTTAGATAAGGGCAGTGGAGGGCTTGCACTGTTTCAGTCACACAAAAGCCTTTTTCTCCATCTTGGGTTTTGCTAAGGTCTGTAGTACAACACATTTATCACACTGTTATTTCCATACATAGATATTCTTTCCATACACATACACACTATTATTTCCATACGTAGATATTATATTCATTACACTGNCCTTCAGCAATTGCAGGGAAGTGGAGCAGGGAAGAAATTCTCCACGTTTTCTTGGGAGTGGGGGGGGGGTCCAGGTGGGACTTCAAGTTTTTCCACCACTTGGTGGGATCAAGAACCCCCTGTTCCACCTGGAGGGTCCTGGTGGTGTAAACAGAGGAGCTCTGAGACCAGGGTTTGGTCCCTGGAGTGAGGTTCCAGGATGGGATGCAGAGCCCTGTGTCCTCAGAAAACCTCGGAAAGCTCCATTGATCTGCTTCCGCTCCAGCAGCTGCCCACTCCCCAGCACTGTCACAGCACTGTCACAGCACTGTCACAGCCCTGTCACAGCACACAGGGCAGCAAGGAGGAGCTCAGGGATCAGCTCCACCCTGGAAAATTGGGAAACCGGCTTGTCTGCTCCTCAGCCAGCTCCCAGCTGGATGTCAGCCCGGAGTAAGGGAACTGGGGCTTCACCCCCTCCCCACAGCAGGAAAACCCCAGAGAATCCCCGAATGCTTTGGATTGGAAGGGACCTTAAAACTCATCCTGTTCCACCTTCCACTATCCCAGGCTGCTCCAGACCCCATCCAACCTGGCCTAGAATGCTTCAAGGGATGGGGAAGCCACAGATTCTCTGGGAATTCCATTCCAGGGCCTCACCACCCTCACAGGAAATTCTTCCCGATTTCTTCCCAAGAATTCCTTCCCAATATCTGATCCAAATCTCTCCTCTTTTTGTTAAAAAACGTATCTGTTTTCCCTACGCTTACAATCCAAACCTTTTCCTGCACACGTGGTCCTTGCTGCAGGGTTGGATTATCCGCACACAGATGCTCTTCCCAAGGTTTGCTGCCTGCTCTGGGGGCTGATGGGTTCAGAGGAAACAGAGCCTGGTGGTTTTCTACATTTAACCACATTTCATTCCCCAAAATACCCCCAGTGCCCAAGGGTTGGTGGCAGAAACACAGAGCTTCCCCTGGACGCAGCCGTGCTTCCAAGGAAACTGGCAGGAGTGGTGCTCCATGTCTCCCAGGCATTCCTGAAATGTCCTTTCCTCTTCTCTGCAGCAAGAGGGAGCTTGGGTTGGAGGCTGTCCCATCAGTGTCCCCACAGATCGTGTCACCTCCCGCCCCAAATCCTCCACCCTAAATTCGGCACTGCAGGAATGGGAAGAAGCAAACATGTGAAAGATCCCGAGGTTAAATCCTACAGGGAGAGGCTCCATCCAGGCAGATAAATAGCACAGGGCAGGGGATGTCCCCCAGCTGTGAGGACACGTGTCACAGCGTGCTTGTGGCACCCTTCCCATCCCCAAAACATCCAAATCTGTCTCCAGGGCATGGACTGGGCGGAGTTTCTTGGCACGGAGTGTTGATAGTGGGAAAATGCCAAGTTTTTGAGTGATTTCCTGGTGTAGAAGCTGATTCACAGCTTTTCTTCATTATCAGAGCACTTTGTGAACCTGCCCAGGATCCTCAGGTGGCTGAGAAACCCCAGGGAAGCAATTCCTGAGGATTCCTGAGGATTGCTTGGATGGCGTGGTGCATCCTCCTCTTCTCTGGGCACGCTTCCCCAGGGGAATGAGATGGATCAGTGGTGGTGGCCAGGAGCCATCCCACCATCAGGGCCAAGTGGCACTGAGGGCAGAGGGGATGTCATGGCTGGATTTTGGCTCTGGAAGTGCCACCAGAGGCAGTGCTCGGTGCTGTGGAGGAGAGGAGATTCCCAGGATGTCGCTGTGAAAGCCATTCCCAGGGAACAAGGGCAGAGGTTTTGGCCTCCAGGTGCTCAGACAACCCCAAATTTGTTTCTTTTGGCACTTCCTTCATCCCATCTCCCTTTCAGCTTGAAGGAAAGTAGATCTTCTTCCACGTGGGGAGGCAGGGAGCAAAACCAGGGCCTGATGCCAAGAAATGGCATTCCAGAATGTTGTTCTAGAAGTGGAAGGATAAGTTTCTGGAAATTTTCATGGACCTCTATTTCCACTGGAGGTCCTCTTTCCTTCATCCTCCTCTGCTCCTTGAGCAGTAATTGGGCTGCAAAGCAAAGCTGGAGGGAGGCTGAGGAACCAAAACCATCACTCTCCCATGCCTGTGACTTTGGGAATGCCTCTCCCAGCTCGAACTCGACTTGAAGGCTCTGGAATTCTTTGCTGAAACATTATTTAAAGTCCCCTCAAGACCTGGTTGTCCTTTTTCCTGACAGTTTAATAATTTGGGAATGAGTCAAAGCCTGGGACATGATCAACACAAGGCAAGTTGTTCCTACAGTGCCCTTTCCTTGGCATGCAGGTGGTGCCTGCAATGCCAGGCTGGATTTTCAACCCTTCTGTTGCTCCCTGGATCGTGTGGGTGGGTTTTGATTCCCATGCCCCTCCCAGGCTGCCATCCATGAGGTTTCCAAGCCTTTGTTTGGCCTCTGGCTCGGAGGGGATGCTCTGCCATGGATGGATTTGATTTTGGCACTTGAGCTGCCCTCATCAAACCCCAGGGGTAGTGGGAAGAAGCCAAACCTGGCTGAAATGTGCAGGGATGCACCTGAGCTGGACTAATTCCTTTCCCTCCTTCTGTCCTACCCCGACAAAACCATTCACTGCCTTCCCAAAACAATAATAATAATAATAATTTAAAAAAAAAACAAACCTAAACCCAAACAACAACACAGCCTTGAATATTTTGGCCAACCCTCCTGGGAAAATGCCCATCAGCTCTTCCAGAGATTGAATTCTCAGATAAGACTGTTTGTTTCTGTGCCCTAGTGGCCACACCCAGGGTTGGGATGGTTTCAGCCAGGATTTTTCCTGGCTCCAGCGCTCCCCCGACAGCGTGGGCTCTCCCTGGGGACAGCCTTGCTGTCCCTGGCCGTGGCTAGGGAGGTTTCAGCAGGGCCATTACATGAGGTGTGACAAGTTTCTGGACGTAACAAGGACCAGCCCAAGCTCTCGTTCTCACCACCCAACCGGGCTTTTGATGCCGTGCCCGGCTCTGGCACTGGGAGTGGGGCAGGAGAGAAACTGGAGCATCCGGATCTTCCCACACGTGGGCTGAGTTTTTCCACTCTCGTTGAGTTTTTCTGCTCTCAGTTGGGGTTTTCTTGTGAAAAAAGCCCGACTCAGAGAAGTTAAAATAAATTAAGAATAGTGATAGGGTGAGGGGGAATGGATTAAAACTGGAAAAGGGTGGATTTAGATGGGATATTGGGAAGGAATTCTTCCCTGGGAGGGTGGTGAGGCCCTGGCACAGGTTGCCCAGAGAAGCTGTGGCTGCTCCATCCCTGGAAGTGTCCAAGGCCAGGTTGGATGGGGCTTAGAGCAACCTTGGATAGTGGAAGGTGTCCCTGCCCATGGCAAGGAGCTGGAATTCAATGATCTTTAAGTTCCCTTCCAATCCAAACAATTCTGTGCCCCCGTGAAGAGCAGATGGATTTTCTGTGGAGCTCATCCCACATTTCCCACAGATGAAAATAAAATTATTTATCTCATTTGATTCCCAGCTTTCACCCAACCTTGGAAATTCCAGCTCTTGGCTCCAGTGCAGAGGATCACTTCCATGCCTGGAACACCCATCATGGAAGAGATGAGTCCAGAACCCAAAGCACATTAAAATAGGCAGACATGGAAAATGTTGGTTCTTATGGAAGATGACCCAAAATGCAGTAGATTGAAGCTGAGTTGGAGGCCCTGCAGACACCTGGGGGTGCCCTCAAAATCCCACTACAGCCGTGTCACACCAGCCTGGCAGTGACAGCTCCCTACACAAGCCTGGATCCTAATGTTCAATTTAAAAACACCCACAAAACAAACACAGAACCCCCCACAGTGCTCACAGCGGTGTTGTGAAGACAAACAAAGCAGGTGCCACCTACTTGTCTTCCTCAAACCCTGGCCAAAATGTTCTGTGGCAAAGATTTTGGTGGTCTTTTTGTAAATATTTGTCCTGGCGTGGTTGAGATCCTGTTACGGACCAAGGTTTCCAAAGAGGGATCAGAGCTTGTCTGGGCCTGTGGGATCATGTGGTGCAGGGGACAATCCCATTTTAGCTCCTGCATGTTGACTCCTCGTGTTATGAAACAGGATCAGGAGGGTTGGGCTTGGTCAAGGGGAAATTCCCACTTTCAGCAAAAAAACAATGGCAGATGTGGGATTTGTCAGGGAGAGGGGTTATTTCTTCCTAAATACGGTTGCAACCAGTGTTCCCCTCCTTGAGGGGGACTGGAATTAATTATTTTTGGGAAATTCCAAGAGGATGCTGGCTTTTTTCCCTCTCTTCTTTTGTTCCTATTCCCAACCACCCTCTTCACTGCCCTTTTCCCCTCAGACCCAGCAGGTCTCCAACATTCCCATTCCTGGCTGTGGAGATTCACCACCGAACAACAAACCTCAGCCCTGAGGTTTGTTGATGATTCACACCCACAACTCCCTTTCCTCCACAAACAGGGTGGTTACATCCCTGTGGCTTCCAAGGAGCAGCCCCATGCCAGGAGACCGTCCAGGCTGGGGTGTGCCCAAGCCATGTCGGTGGCCCGATGGCTTGGGTGGCATTGGGCCGGGCTGGTGGCCTGTTTGATGACAGAATCTGGATCTGGCCTTTCCATCAGGACTTTGCTGGGGGTGTGAATCATGCAGGTTGACTCCGAGCGTGGTGGTGCTGTTTGATGTCACTCCAAGCTGATGGGGCTGAAATATCCCTGAGGATCTTGGAGGCTGAGGGAATGTGACGAAATGGCTGCGGTTCCCCGTTGGCTGCAGACCCAAAGGATTCAAGTTCCTCAACTCCTGAGAACAACAAAAAGGCTCCTGGTGAACATCACAGCTGCTGAGTTGGATGTCACATGGAATCATGGAATGGTTTGGTTTGGAAGGGATCCTAAGGATGATCTCATTCCAACCCCAGCTGTGGGCAGGGATGTCTCCCACTACCTTGTGGTTCTCCAAGCTCCCTCCAACCTGGCCTTGAAGCCAACCTTGGCCACCCGGTATTTCATCCACACATGGTGGATTTGGGCTACTCCTGCCCATCCCAGCTGGAAGTTTGGTAGCCTCTGTCATCTGCCATGGGAATGACCTGAGGAGCTGTGTCTGTTGTTTGGAGCCTGCCAGAACAGCTGTGCCAGATGTGCTTTGGGAAAGGGAGGAATAGAGCAGGCTGCCTGCAACAGGCCGAAGTGGAAAAGGCAAAATGTCACACTCAGCTTTTCCTTTTTCCCATGTGCTCCTGAATCCCACAGTCTCCCACTTCTGCTCCTTCACCAAACTCTGTTGCCATTGCAGGTCCAGAGGAAGTAACCCAGCCTTCCCTGACCCTCCAAGAAAGGAGGAGAGGACACAAGCAGATCAGCCTGGTGTTGTCTGGAGTCAGGCTGGACCTCTTGCACCATCTGCGTGACTCAGGGACACGGGGAGCCCCATCCATGTCCTCCACCCTCCCATCTTATCCATGGCCTCTCCTTTCCCTCTTGAGGCTGCACTTCACAAGGCTGAGCTGGAACAGAGATTCCTCCCTGCACCACTGAGGGGAGCTGAGGTTGGAGCCATGCTCCGGGGAGAAAAAAGGGGATGAAGTGGGAAGCGCTGACATTTAAACATCCCTGGATCTGGCTCCATCCCATCCCTCCATCCCGCATTGAATCCACGCTTTGTCTGGCTCCAGTTACACAAAAAGGCCTGGCCTTGCATTCCCACAAGGCATTCCCAAAGTCTGGCACAAACACCCTCTGTGGCTGCCAAGCCCCAAGTGGGTGAAGGTTTCTTTCTCCTAAAACTTCCAGGCCCCTGTTAACTGTTCCATTCCCTTTGTGACACCCACTGGGTGACACCCTGCAGGTGACACCCGCCTGGCCCAGTTTCTGCTGCAAGGCTCACCCTGCTGCCCTCCCCCCAATCCTGCTTTTTCCATGTCCCTGGGAAATGGTTTCAACACCTCCCCGCCGTGTTCTCCTGGCACCATCTGCGCTCCCACTCCCTCAGTCGTCTTTGCCCTGGATTTTCTTCCAGCTCTCTTCACCCCTTGCTTGGAAAAACTGGATTCTGCTTCCAAAGGCGCCGTTCCCTCCAGTGCCGTGGTGCTGCTTGGAGCCCAGAGCCCTTGCAGTGGCCCTGGGCGTGACTGCAATGCCAACAGGGCCCAAGAATAGCAGGGATTTGGGACCTGGCCAGAGCCTTGGCAGCCTCCTCCAGGGACACAGGGATAGGGGTCAGGTGATGCCCTGGATGCTTTCCCCATCCAGGTGGCACAGGAGCCCCCAGTGGTTGGTTAAACTGGGATTTGGGGAATCCTGCAGCTTCCCAGCCCCTTGAAGGGCTGTTTTTTAGCACCTGAACAGGGGCTGCACGTAAGAAAATGTACATTTTCCACACAGGAGGGACTTCCCTCCCCATCCCATCTTATTCCTTTCCCTCACTCTGCCTGTCCTTAATTATTTCCCCCCAAGCTTTGTGTGTTCGCCTTGAATTATTTTGCTTTGCACCAATATTTCTCTCCTCCCTCCCTCTCTCTTTCCACTTGTCTGAAATATTAATCTTGTTTATTATTATTATTATTATTAACCTCCCCTCTCTCCAATCTATTTAAAAGCTTTCTCACATTCCCACTTCCCACAGCCCATTTCTCACTTGACATTTTTTCTATTCAGCCGCACTTTGTTTTAACAGCCTCATTTATTTACTGCTCATTTATTTGTTTTAATTCCAAAGCTTTTCTTCTTTCTTGTTGTGGGCTGTGTTCAAGCCTTGTTCCCCCTTCCCGCTGAGAAGCTGCATTTTTCTGCTCGATTGGCTCCGAGATGAGCTGGATTTGGGGATGATAATTCATTTTCATTTTGGGATTTTCGATGGGATGGAAGGAAAGGAAGTCTCATTTTCCATTTTTCCAGCTGCCTGAGACAACCCTGGTGTTATACATTAAACAAACACGTGGATTAATACCTGTTTTTTTCCCTCCCTGCTCCAGCAGATCCTGTTTCCTGCCTGATGTTTTTCATGCCCATATTTATAAGGAATCTTGCTCAGAGGGAATGTTTTTTTTCCCCCAGATTATTTCTGAAATATTGTTGCTGCATTATCTGTCACGTGGGCCTTTCACATCCTCGCTAAAGGATGAAATAGTTCAAGATTCTTGCTCAAGGTCAGACCAGAGAACAGAATGGAAAACTTGGAAAACTGGGGGCTCATTCCCTCCACCCTCTGGACACTGAGACAGAATCACTGAGGGTTGAAGCTGCTGCTGCAAAAAAGGAGGAACTGGGCAAAGGAAAAATGACTGAAAGCAAAAATCTCATAACAAAGCTTGGGAATGAGTCCAGCTTCCCAGGATTTTGCAGGCAGAGGAAGAGACTATGAAGAGACTTCCCAGGTTCCCCAGAGCTCCCTGGGTCCCAAGGGACTACCAGAGTCCCAAGTCACGGTCCCAAGACTACCAGAGTTCCAGGAGAGCTTGGAAAAAGCCCTCAGTGGGATTTTTTTGGGTAGTCCTGAGCAGGGCAGGAGTTGGCCTCGCTGATCCTTTTAGGTCCCTCCCAACTCAAGGTATCCCGTGATTCTGTGATTAATTTGGGGAAAACAAAGAGCACCTGGATGTTCTTTCTTCTGTTTCCACACCTTTTGTGACCTTACAAACCTTGACCCTGAGCTCCCCTTGGTCATTTCTCTCTCCAAAGGGTCCTGCCAAGACTTTCTGACCAGGATTTATTTCATTTCTCAGTCATTTTCACTGCCATTTGTAGATTTTTAACTCCTCCAGGTGCCTCCATGCACTTTGTGCCTCTCCTGCACCCTGAGTCATTTGGCTTTCCTGCACCCTGAGTCAAGAGGTGGTGTGGGAGCAGAAGGAGGGAGACCAGAAAGACTGGAAAGGTCATGGAGGACTGGAAAAACCTGACAGAGTCTGGAGTTTGTCTCCAGGGAGCAACAAATATTGTCACCTGGAAACCCTGGATGGTTCTGGAGGACGGAAGAACAAAACAAAAGCATCAAACCCCATCTCTGCCTGGACTACTGGAGCCTCTGAGTGACATCTCCAGGCAGAAACAGTGGGATCAGGGGTGGAACAAGAGGATCTTTAAGGTCCCTTTAAGCCCAAACCTTTCTATGATTCCGTGATTGAAGGAATGCTGCTGCTTCCTGCTTAAAGCATTTTGTGCAAGGGAGATAATTCTGAATGTCACTGGACAATCCAAAAACCCTTCCTTGCCTCCTCTCCCACTTCCTAGAGATATTAAGCTCCCATTCCATGGCAGAGAGAAAGGACGGAGGGTGCCAGCAAGCCAGGAGTCACCCCAGCCGTGCCCTGACTCACTCCAGGCTTTGGCTCAGCCCAAAAAAAAGGACTCCCGAGTTTGGATCAGCTCAATTACTCCCCAAATTAGCAACGCAGACAGGAGCAGGCCTCGGAAAAAAAGATTGGATGAGGAGGGGAGGTAAAAAAACATCGCTATCTGCAGCCTCGTAATGGGTTCCTACGCACAAACACACCCAGCACTGATCACATCTCGGCTGCTGGCACGGCCCAAACCTCAAATTATTGCAATCAGAGGAAGCCAGAGATGAGGCAGTGCTGGTATAAAACCTTCCCGGGGTGCATCTTCCCACACTGCTCCAGCTCTGAGGGCACGAGGACCAACCATGAAGGCTTTTCTGGTGGCTCTGCTGGCTGTAGTCCTGTGTGCCCAGCAAGGTAAGGAGCTCAGGAGGCTGGGAGAGCCAGAGCAGAGGATGGAGAGGAAAAACAAGGAGATAAAAGAGGACCAAGAGGGTTTGGCAGCTTTTGCTGCAGCTGCTGAGGTCTTGCTGGGGCGTTTTTGATGTCAGCCGTGGCGAGAAATATTCCATGTGGTCGAGTCCTCGCTCCTGGGTGGCTTCTCTGTAACCCAGAGGAGATGAATTCTGGTTTCTCACACCCTCAGATACCCAGCTCCAACCACTCACAGCTGAAGACACGACCTGAAAAATGCTGACAGGAATCAAGCAGGGCCCAGAGCTTTTGCCTTTGGTCTGATTTTTGTTCCTGAATGAAACTCGAGGAGCTGTTGTGGACGAAAAAGCGTGGCTGGTCTTGGCACCGCGTCTCCTGCCAGCGTTTCACTTTATTCCCCACAATTCCAATTAAGTAATGAGGCTGCTGGCAGATCTTTGAAAGCCTCAGAGCTCTTTGCTCCTAAATTGGAAGAGCTGTTAAGTGCCTGGGAGTGCGTTTGGAATGGGATGCACAACTTGTCCTCTTTAAAAGGAGGTGCAGCGGTACCTGGATAATTGTGGGGGAATATGCACTTGGGAATTCTTGGCTCTGGGTGTGGGTTTGCCAGCCCGAGGAGCACGATTTGCACCGTTTGGGTTGTTTCTGGCTGCATTTGCAAAACTCCAGCTAATGGAGGGTGGAGGGCAGACGCAGGAAAGGCTTTAGAGCAGCTCTAATGGCCCGAGCTGTTGTTTCCTGGCTGGAAGGGATTTGCTTTGGATCACTTAGGGAACATCAGCGCTTTCAGTCGCTCTCAGGCACGTGCTGAGCACTCGGCTCCATCTGCAGCAGGAAATGGTTTGGGAAATTTGGCAGAAAAGCAGAGCAGGGATTGCTCCAGGGTCTGGGAAATGCAATAATCCTCGCCAGGTCTGGGTTTTGCTTTGCCTGCAGAGGGACAGGAGCCCCCAGCTCGGGCTGGGGAGCCTCCAGAGGAGAGGTGGGAGGCTGAAAATTCCCGAGTGATGGAGAAATAGTCAGAGATGAAAAGAACTTAAATCCAGTTTGCAGCAAGGCTGATTTTACTTCCTGCTATAGAGAGCCCCTGAGCTTGCAACACCTGGCACTGGAAAAGAGCAGAGAATCAGCAAATGATAAAATGGTTCGGATTGGAAAGGACCTTAAAGATCATCCTGTTCCACCCCTTGCCATGGGCAGGGACACCTTCCACTGTCCCAGGTTGTTCCAAACCCCGTCCAACTTTCCTTGAAGGATCTGGGAAGGTTTCAGAGCAAGCCAGTGCTGTGCTGAGACACCCAGCGCTCCCCAGATCACAGAGGGGAGGCCTCTTTTCCTCCTCCTTGGGATTGTTAGAGACTAAAAGGGCTTTCAGTTCTCTTTTAAAACTGCTTCTGCAATTGTTTAAACAACTGTCGTGGGCAGACCCAACCTCAGAGGAGAGCTTGAATCAAGAACAAACTTTGAAAGGTCACTGGGAGGGGTTTCCTTGCTAAAAAACAGTCTAAGTTTGATTGGAAGGGGTGTTTTGGAAAAAAAAAAAAAAAAAAAGCCTTCCTGGGCTGAGAAAGTCAGGAAAAACAGAACCAGGGAAATCTTAGCCTCATGGAGATCCCTCTCTGGTTTATAATTTTTGTTCACCTTCAACCAAGAGCTCTTCACCGCTGGTGACAATGGAGCAGGATTTCCTGAGAGTAGCCCAGTTGCCTCTGTCACCCCTGCCCCAAAATGAGGAGCATTTCTTGGAGTTTTGCGCAGGAGGGAAAACAATTTCCACCAATTGTGAATCCACTTCTGGGAAATCAAAAGGCACATCTGTGTTCCAATGGCCAGCCTGGGAGTTTGACTCAATTTACTTCAGCTGTGCCCAGTAATATCTCACTTTTTTCTGGCTCTGGGATAGACCTGTCTCAGCCCTGAGGGAAAAATATCATGGAGAACACTTTATTTCAGGTGCTGATAAGAATAATCCATCCATTGTCCAGGGCAGCCTCTCCCAGGGAGCTCCCTTTACTGTGGTGCCTCAGTAATTTGGCTCCCAGGGGTGTCATTAGGCATTAATTAATTCATATCTGGGCAGAGTTTTGCAGATGTAGGATGAAAATATTTAAAATTGACCTCTAGAACTGGGCCGGTTCCTCCTGTCCTTGCCAGGACTTTGCTTTTGGAGGTCAATTTTCAACAAGGCCAACGTGGATCCTGAGGAGAAGAAAAATTCACCTGAAAATGCTGAAAACTTTAAATTTAACCCCTTGAAATCTCCAATCCAGAAAGAAAACTTGGTTTGCTCTCTACATTTGTTTCCTCAGCTCCATTAATCAAACCCAAGCTTATTTCACTTGCTGGGAAAAGTTGTTCACACCAGACTTTTCCCCCTTGTATTTTCCAAGGCTTTTGGCACTTTTTTTCCCTGGGAGGGAATTGCTGGCAATCACTGATCTGTGTCGTGGGTGTTTTTCCCAGCTTCCTCCCTGTTCTGCTACATCTGTGACAACGAACATTCCAACTGGAACTGCCTGAAAACCTACAGGTGTGAGGACCATGAGAACTACTGCCTGACCACATACACTACTACTGGATTTGGTGAGTCCCAGGAACTGGGATTTTTTTTTCTTCTAGAGACGTCGGTGGACAGCT
>VXAX01005389.1:256539-322165 GCA_013399835.1 Leptocoma aspasia | reverse complement strand
CCTTCCAGGAGAAGGGGACATTTAGGAGGGGGATTAACCCCACCTGAAGTTGGAGGGGTGATGAGGAGTTGGGGGGTGAGATTCCCACCTCAGATGATTCCTGCAGACCCAGCCCAGCCCCTGGAATGGCTCAGTGGCAGCTGAGAGCCCTCGGGGCAGCTCCATGGGAATAGGGATATCCATGAGGGATATCCAGGGCAGGGATGGGGCAGTAATCTCTGGATTTGATACTAAAGCCTGATTAAAGCCCTTTTTAAATTTCTTTTTAATTGGTTGCACCTCAAACCATCATTTCTTAAACTGACAGAGGTGGTTGAACCACAAGAAGGTGCAATTCTGGCTCCCAGCTCCTCCTTGTTGCTTCCAGGTGCAACTTTGCTGATCACACAATCCCTTAAGGTTGGAAAAGACCTCTAAGATCGTGGAGTCTGATCTATTAGGAAAAATTCCATCATGGAAAGGGTGGTCGAGCATCCAGGCTGCCCAGGGTGGCAGGATCACATCCATGGAAGTGTTCAGAAAAAATGTGGATGTGGTGCTCAGAGCCAGGGTTTAGTGCTGGACCTGGACTCGATGATCTTGGAGGTCTTTCCCAGCCTTAATAATTCCAGGATTCCCAGCTGATCCCGGGTTTGGGATGGAGACGCAGAGTCCCATTCTCATTCTGATAATTGTCCAGGGGATTTTTTTGGAAGCTGTGCCTCAATTTTCCTGGCTAGGCTCTGCCAAGGAGTGCTCTAGGTCAGGCAGGGAGCAGAAGGTGAAGCCTGGAATATCCCTCTGTTTTAGGGGAATGGTTGATTTCCTCAGCTCAGGGGGCTTTTGCCTGTTTGCAAACTGAATTTTTCCCTGTAGGATTTGACCTGCAAATTCCTGGCCATTCTGGTCCTGGACTAACAGACCTTTTTGGCTCCCACTTAATTTGAGGAAGGAAATATTCCTGTTGATGGATTTCACAGGCTTGAAACTTGGAATTGTGCTCAAGTTGAGGATGTTAAGGCAAATAAAAGGATCCTTTCCTGCAGCTTTACTCCCATTTTTTTAAAGATCAAGAAATGAGACAGCAAATTCCTTGAGGAATGTTTCTCTTCAGTTAGAGCAGAGGTCTTGGTGGGTGTGGAGACATCCAAAGGCAGCCTGGATTAACTCAAGGTTTGCATCCGGAAGAAATAAAATTCCCTTCCCCTCTCAGCCCTTGTTGCAAGAGAGACCTCAAGAAATGAAATAAAATTAAAGTGTTTTTCTGTAGCTTGACCAAAATTGTCCTCACTGACTTCAGGGTGTGCCAGTTTAGGAGCCAATCCCGGAATTCTGGATTAATTGGTGAGTCAGAAATCTCTGCAGCACAGAGAGAGGCTGAAAAATTCATCCTTGTGTGGTGCTTCCCCCTTCTCCTGCCAAGGAGGCTCCCAGGGCAACCAGAGTCTGAAATTAGGAGCTTTGGGAGGTTGGGATGAAACAGGATTTGGGCATGTAACCAAAATCCTGGTTTCCTGCACTGAGTCAGGAAGTTTTTCTGGGAATGGGCATGGATTAAAGATGCTGCATTTATGAAGGATTAAAGTGAGCTCTGTGGCTGGAAAATCCAGTTTGAGGATTGAGTGTTTCTGTGAGGAAAGGATGGTTCCCAGTGGGGTGGAGCTGAAATATTCCTTATTATATTCCATATTATGAAATTTTGCACGAGGAAAAGGGAATGAAGCCAAACACTTTGGACAGGGACTATCTAAAGGAGGGTCCCAGACTTGAAAAAATTAATTTGGGCCTGAAAGGTTCAGGACAATATTGAAGCCAAGAGCCAGGTAGGACAAATGGAGCTTCTGGAGATGGGAATGACCACGATAGAAAGCAAATTGAAAACATCCGGATATGAAGCAAAAGAGAGCTGGGTGCCAAGTCTGAGGCTTTGGGAATGACCATGGGAATGGTGGGAAGTGGGATCTGAGTTGCCTGGTGGCCTCAGCTCAGTGCCAGTCAGTGAGGGACAACAGAGTAGGGAACGTGAGGGCTGTGGACCACAAGAGGAAATGCCATGAGAAATAAGGGGATGTTGGCTGGAGTGGGAAAAGAAAGCAGAGTTTCCACACAGGCAGAGGAAGAACAGAGACCTAAAAGGAAAACAGTGATCCTGCGGTCATGAACTGAGCTGGAGCCAGATCTGGGCTAGCAGGACAGAGCTTAAGGAGCCTGTTTGGGCCAGGACTTGTCCAAGGTCAAACAAGGGCAGTGGGGGGGTTGGGACATTGCTGGCAAAAGCACAAAGAAAGCTGGGCAAGGGAGAGGAGTGAGGAAGATGAAGAGCAAGGAAGGCAAAGCTAAAGGACAAAGCTGCTGCAAGAATTAGCTGGGCATTAACTGCCAGTAGCCAGGGATATTCTGGAAATGAGGATGAGTTTAATCCCTGGAGGGTGACATTGCAGCCAGATAAACAGATGAGGAGGAAATTCCCCTTATCATGCAAAGAATCCTTCCCCAAGGATCTCTTTGCTCTCAATGATGCTTCAGCCTCGTCAAGTGCCAGCTGTTCTCATTCAGTGATTTTAGCAAAGCACTTTGCAGATGCAGAGAGTTCCAGATGTGCACGTTTTGTGGAGCGAGGGAGTTGTTCCCCATGGGTTTGTTGGCAAAAGGAATCTGCTGCAGCCAAGGCAGGGATTTGCTGAGCCCAGACTTCTACAGATTTTCCTCCTGGCACAGGAGAGCTCTGAAAAATCAACCCAAATCATAGAAAGGTTTGGGTTGGAAGGGATCTTAAAAACGATCTCGTTCCAACCGCCTGTCATGAGTAGGGACACCTTCCCCTATCCCAGGTTGCTCCAAACCTCATCCAGCCTGACCTTGAACACTTTCAGGGATGGGCCAGCCACAGCTTCCCTGGTCCAGTGTCTCCATACAAGAACCAGTGGCCAGAAATTGAGGCTTGGAGGGGCCAGGTTGGAAAGAAAACCCAAAAGTTTCACACCACAAGCAGTGGGAGACTGGGCTGCTCTTCCCAACACCACAGTGGAGATGCTAGATGTTTTAATGGATTCAAGGAAGAGTCAACCAAATATCCAGAGGGAATATCCCTGAGGGTTCCTAAATGAGCAAACCCCAGCTGTGGCAGCAATTTGAGCTTAATCTGGCTCCTGGAGAGTCCTTGGGGTTAAGTTTAACCCATGCAGGAATTTTTATGCTGGTGACCACCGGGCTTGACAGATCCTCTATCCACCCCAAATTTTGTGCTCCTAAGGACATTCCCAGAGGTGCCTGATGGATGCTTTCATGCTTCTTTTGCAGCTTTGTCCCTGACCTGCTTCACGTGCAAAGATGCGACTTCCAACATGCATTGTCTCAGCACCAGCACATGCTCAGAAAATGAGAAGTATTGCCTGACAACCTACTCCACCACAGGAACAGGTGAGTGTGGAGCTTTCCCAAAGCCCTGAGGGCAAGGTGGGGGCTCAGCTGGGGCTGACAGCTCATCCTCCTCTCACCAGGAGCTACAGTGGAGGAATTAATTGGCATTAATTGGAGGATTTTAGCACGCAGAGAGCAAATCTTGGGAAGGTGGGAGCCTGGCATAGCCTGGCTCTGTTGCAACATATCGTAAAAATACTTCTAATTAAACTCAATTAAAATTAAATTAATTAAAGTGATTAAACACTCTCAGGACAGGGAGATGCGGGAATAAAAATAATAATTTTTATTATCCCTGCACAAACTCTTTGTCTCAACTCCAAGCTCAAGTTTATGCCCATGACGTGGTGGAAATGGAAAGGGCCGGGCGCTGTGGAAGGAGCAATCCCAAGGCACGGTGCCAACATTTTGCAATCCCACATTGTACAAATAAGTCCCAAATTCTTGCCCTCAGCTGGCCCCGAAACCAGCAAAGGATTTGTAAGACCTGGTGATGGTGTCCATAGGTCACACATAGACAAATAATGATGGAATGTGCTGAAACCCAAGGGAAAACCCAACGGCATAGCGTGCAGAATAACAAATTCCCCACGGGATTGCACAGCCAGGCTATGATTGAAACCTTAAAAAGAAAAAAAAATCCAGGATGAAAAACTGAACTTTTCCTGTTGTTTTCTCTCCCTCCCACTCCAGGCAAGGACTGGAGCCAGCGAATCACCAAGAAATGTTCTCACTTTTGCCCAACACTTGACCTGAACATCGGCATAGCCGGAGTCGCCACCAGCTGCTGCGAGACCTCCTTGTGCAACATGAGTGGGGCCACCAGCGTGAAAACCAGTTCCACCCTCCTCACCCTGGGGGTCCTGGCCAGTCTCGCCTGCATCCTCAGGATGGGCTTTTGAGGGGCTTTTGGGGAAAAGGAGCTGCTTGGCTTTGCATGGCGCGGTTCAAGCTGCGGTCCATCAGGTGGGAATGCTGCCCTGTGCCTCTTGCCTGGAAGGTCACCTCCCATCAGGAGGTATTTTTTGCTCTTTCCACGCTCTGATGATGTCTGGGAGAGAAAGGGGTAAAATGGAGCCCTGCACGTGCAGAATGGCCCCATGTGGTCACCATCTCTCTCACTCCTGGCATTTACAACTCCGTGCATTTTTTTGCCTTTCATTTTATCCCCGCCATTCTCTCATGCCATATTTTCCCCCATTTTCCACCCTGTATCGTTCTGCTCTGAGAAAGCCTTTAATATTCCAGTTGTTAAACTGGAAACTGGGCACAATAAAGTGTTATTTTATTCTATTGTGTGGCTGCGTGGTGTGGCACATTGGGCGTAGCTGCTGGATGTATCCATGTTATGGGATAAAAGTGGAGGCGTTCGCCTGCAAGTTGAATAATGCTGAAATATATTAAAATTACTTTGCATTCACTTCAGGAAGCCTCTCCTCAGATTTTATTTTTCTGCACTGGCAGAAATGGTATTTTTGTGACTCCATTTCGGAATAAACTGAATTCTGTTTAACTTCTTTTCAGTTCCTCTCCTGGGGCAGCTGCCTGGAAGGAAATGGCTCTTGAGCTCTCCAGGAAACAGAGGGGACAAGGCAGGGAAGGGATCTGGAGCTTTCTTTAAACTGGTTTCAGATCTCCCAGTGGAAATCCCTTTAGAAGCATTAGGATTATTTAGAAAAGGGAGAAATGTATCTTGCACGGTGGTTAAAGGAAAATAGTAGGAAAAGACAGATGGTTTCTGGAAAGAAACCTAGATTTTTTCAGACTCATCTATGAAAAAATATTAACACTGCAAATCAATCTTTTATGTTTGCTCATCAAGTTAAAATTGAAGGGACTCATTACCCTGCTCTGACCTTCCTTGTGGATAATCTTAGGAATGAGAGGTTTCCTCACTCCGACCCTTCCAGGGAGGCTGGAGCGCTTTCTCCTGGGACAAAGGAGCTCTCCACAAGGATCATCCCGAGGAAGATCTCCCAGGGAAACCAGCTGGGTGCAGCTCACCCTGCTCATTCTGACAGGTATTTTCTGGGATTAGAGGAACAACAACGCTCGGGAACAGCCACATCTTTGTTCTTTACAGCAGCTTTGCAGAGGAAACGTGGGCTCATGGCTCCAGCTCATCCCGATCTACTCTTGCTCCTTCCTGTTCACCTTCCTCCCATCCATGTCCAACCCCAGCTCTGCATTCCTTGGTTGTTTTCTCTCCCAGATTTCCTTGTTGGCTTCTTCCTCCAGTCCTACTCTGGGTTTTTCCATCCAAGCTCTGCTTCCTTGCTTCAACTCATTGCTTCCTCCTCGGTGTAAATGCAAGATTGGCCAAGGATACTTTGATTTTGGCCATGAGTCTCCCAATTCTCCACATGGATTTTATTGCCTATCCCAGCTGAGCTGGCTCCATCCATCTGCCTGATTTATTCTCCTCACCCTGCGACCCTTCCTGCCAAATTTAGGGATATTCAAGTGACACAGATCCAAAAATCCCAAACATGCCAATTCTGTGACCTTGGCTCCTAACATGGTGACAACTGAACTATTTGGAATAATCTTCATCCTGTGCTGTCCATAGGTTTAGGATTCCTTAGGGACAATGGCTGGCACAGGGAAAGGCCAAGATGGGGCTGGTACGGCCTCAGGTCTTGTTCTACTAAGCTTGGGAGTCCAGACCTGCCCTTGGCAGCCAGGTTTAAAATTAAGGTCATGTCTTGAGCTGCCTGAACTTGGCAGGTGCCTCTGTTTTGGGATGGGAAGGATCCTGGCATGGCAAAGGGGATGGAAGCAGGTGGGACACCCCTGGAGGGTTTCATGCCCTGGTTATGGCTTTTGCATGGAGAAGTTATAAACAGCTCTGGGAATCCAGAAGTGCCATCCCTAAGGGAGCAGCTCCATCCTGGCTGCCTCCTTCTTGCCTAATTTCCCCCTGACCCCATAGGTTTTTCCCTAGTGCCCAACAAAACGCGTCCATGTGCTCCAAAGCTGACCCACATCCCAAAGCCCTTACCTGGAGGCGGGAGCAGCAACTTCCCTGAGGCACAGGAGGTCCTAAAACCACCAGAGCTCCCGTGGTGAACCCTCCCCTTGGAATGTTGTGTAAGAGGAGACTCTGCCAGCCTTCCCGAGAAATCCTGATTGACACCTCCCACGCAGGTGCTGCTCCCTAATTCCAAATCTTTCCATCACCCCGGGTTTCTGGTGCCTCCCATGGCTGCAGACTCCTCACATGGGAGCGTGGAGCTGCCCCATGAGCAGAGACACCTGTGATGCCTGGAGGGCTTTTGGGAAGGAGATGGGAGTCTCGTTCCAGTAGCTGGGATTGATCCTGGCTGGTAACTGCCTCTCTCTCCCTGTGGATTATATAAAACTCATTTTTCAGAGCTCTGAGTCACCAGGACCTGGATCAGCCAAGGAGGCTTTTCCCTGCCTAAATGAGGCATCTGCAGCAGGTGCTTTAACTTTGGCCCTTCTTTTCCCTCGCTCGGGGTTTTCCCACCACTGGTTTTGAAGGATCTGTGCTGCCTTCTGCTCTCCTTGAATAATTCCCCTGCCTTTTCCCTCTCAACACAAAATTTCTCCCCTTTTTCCCTGTTTATTTGCCCAGATCCAACATAGTGCCTCAATGCCAAAGCAAGAGACAGGATGGGTGCAAGAGGTCAAAGCAACACCCTCAAAAATCTTCTGGAAGCCACGGAAAGGGTCTAAAAATCTTCTGGAAGCCATGGAAAGGGACAAAAGCAACCCTTTTTCCAAAGCTGACTGCTGCTTTCTTGTCACGGAGCCAACTCATGGCTCCAATTTGAGTCCATTGCCAACTCATGGCTCCAATTTGATCCACTTTAATTTTCCTTTATGGATAATGATAAGATTATTCCAGAGAGGTGACTCAGCTTCCTTGGGGAATTTTTTTTCCCAGCATTCCTCAATCTTACTCCTTACTTGCTGTCCCTGCTCCAGGCCCTTCTCCAGGCTGTGATCCTGGGCTGCAGGAGACACCCTCCCCATGCTGGATCCTTGAGTGATGCCTCTGAATGCTTTTGAGTTTTGTAATCTGCCCTATTGGGAAATAAATCTCTTTTCCATGCTCTCCATGCACCAGGAAGAGCGAATGCTCCAGCATTCCAAGGTACCTTAGAACCACAGCACTAAGGAAGACATTAATGTCCTGGAGACAGCTCCCAGAAAACTCAGAAAATCCCATTTCCCACCTGAATTTCTCTTCTTAGTACACATTTGTTGGATGTGCTGGGAATGTTTCAGCCTCACTGCTCCTTCAAAGTCAAAGTCAAAAAGTCAAAAAGTCAAAGGCAAAAGCAAAGTCAAAGTCGACTTGTGCTGATCCTATTCCCAGAAGATAAATGTGGGAATAAAAAGGATTTTGGAAAAGTCAACAAAGTCAGCTTGGATGGGGCTTGGAGAAACCTAGGATAGTAGAAGGTGTCACTGTCCATGGCATGAGGTTGGGCCTAGGTGATTTTTAAGGTCCCTTCCTAACAACCCAGTCGATGATTCCATGGAAATCAACAGGAGCAGGGATATGGAAGGGGAAAGGAATAAACACAACAAGTCTGTGGGATAAATCAGACCAAAAATAAGGGAAAAAAAGGTTATTTCACCCTCACTGCAAAATGCCAGCAGGGAGCCACTCCCACTAATGAGGGAGAAAAACCTGTTTATAAAACACTGGGGCAAAGGACCAAGCTGTCAATTTGATCATCACCACGTCCCCGCTGACCTCACCAACCTCCAAAACCCAGGGAATGTCTGTTTGGACACAGGGCTTGAACAACTCTGGAATTCACCACCTGATGACGTCGTTCCGGGAGCAGATCAGGAGGACCTGAAAAAAGAGTCAGGCAATCACATGGATCAGGAAATCATCCAGTGTTGGAATGATTCACGTTACAAACAGACAAAAATGGCCTGCTGATGGCAGGGAATTGCCAGTGAAGTTATTCCGTAATTTCCAGAAAAAGAGGGGTTTGACAATATTTTCTTTCTGCTATCCAGGACTAGTCTTGTTTACGAAGAAGCTCAACTTGGCAGCTCGAGCTCTGACAAGATGCATCTTGAATGAGGGTTTCTATCCCAGAGTGTCAGGAAGAGATTTTAAGGAATTCAGAGGAGAGGAGCAACACAGAGGAATAAAAGCAAAAGGCTTGATTTAAGAGGAAATGAAAAAAAAATGACACTTGGAGGGATGGCTCTTTCCAGAGCAGAGCTGCAATTCCAGGGTGCCAATTTGTGAGCTTGGAAATGGAAGCCTGATTTCAAGAAACTGTTGGGCGTGGAGAAAAGCAGCTCCTCTAAAGAATCCCTGGATAGCAGCAAAACTTCATTAAATCAAAATTGTACAAGGTATTTGAGGATTACAAGCAGGAAAAAAAAGAGCAAGCGGAGGGATTAACCAGGGGAAAGTTGATAAAGAAATTAAGACTGATGTGAAAATTTGAGGAAAATCTTCTGTTTAACCAACCATTAGCCAATTTAATTCAGTGTAAAACACACTGATTTTGAGGTAAACCAGCTCAGGCCAGCTCAGAGGCCTAAGCCAATGAATGGTGCAAACCCTGGAACATCACGTGCTGTCTGTGCAAAGGGACTAGAAAAATTCATTCCTAGGACAATCTCCCCATGCCTCTGGGCTCTGCTTTCATCAGAGCAGTGGCTCTGGAAGGAAGGAAAGGAAGAAATTCAGAGGAGGAGGGAGCAGATCTCGACTTCCCAACACTCACACGACCGGAAGAGCAAGAAATGCGTGGCTTGAAAGGGTTTTTCCCCAAGGTTCCGAGGGCTCTGGAGTGGAAAACTCCCACATGAACATTCCACACCCTCGGGTTGGTTCCATGTCCACCCGGCAGCCAGCGGGAACCTGTAAAACTGCTGCTGTTGGGCTGGGGTATAAAACCTTCCCTCCAAGCAGCTTCCCAGTCCTGCTGGGAGGGAGGATCTGCTGGAGATGAGGACTCCTCTTGTCACCTTGCTGGCTGCTGTCCTCTGTGTGGAACAAGGTGAGCCTCTCGTGCTGCTCCTGCTTAAGACAAGGATTAGGGGGAAGATGGTGGCAATTTTCCACGTGGTGAAACCTCAGAGGGCTGTCACGGTGTTGTGATGGTGTCAGCAATGTCCTTTTGCACCTCAATCAATGATTTGATGCAGAAATAAGCATCTGATTAATTGATTCTTCTTTCCACTGCTACAGCTCTAGTGGTGCTGGATGCCAGGTTAAATCCACACTGTGGTCTTTGGGATCTTCAAAAAGGAGGCAAGATGGAAGTGATAGAAAGCATAACGAATTGGGGTTTTTTCCCTTAATAATTTAAGTTTTTGAGTATTTTAGAGACTTTTCCATGCTGCTGCTTCCTCCCTTGTAGTGGTTTGCCATGTGTCTTCCTAGATAATGCAACACTGGGAATTTTTTGTAGATTAAATCAGCGGCAGAGGTGAAAGAACTTTTCATGTTAAAGGCATCCTGCTCCCAAAGGGAAGGCTGAGTGTTGTCCTCCTCCAGGGAGTGAGACACACAAGTTTCTCCATCGCTGCTGGCACGTGGGAATGATGACCAGAGTGCCAAAATTTCCCCCACACATGATAGTTTCCCAGAAACCACGATACGAATCTGGTTGAGAAAGACGCATCTAATTAATCAATTATCACTGATGTATCAACCCCCTACTCCTACATCCTTTGGAATGGTTCTCCAGCATGCCTGGAAGAGCAGGACCTTCAGCCAGTTTTGGGTGTGGGAAAATGACTATTCAATTCTTAAAAAAAAATTGGATTTAGTGCCCACAATTCCTGATTGAAGCAACATAACATGGACAGAAAAGGAGAATTTTCAAAGGCCACGTTCTCAGTGTGACCCAGGATGAATTGGAAAGCTCACAGAGATCCAGGATCCCAGATCCATGGTGGGATTCCTTACTGGTGACATTTGACATTGGCAGCAGATTCCCAACGGATTTAAGGACAGGCTTTTACACAGCACCTTTCTGTGGCCCAGTCCAGATCCAGAATAAGAGATTGCAGCTTTCTGGCCTAAAACCGGGGAAAAGAAAAATGTGGAAACTGGTATTTGATCCTTCTCAGGTATCCCGGGTCTCATCCAAGACCCTAATGACCAAATTTTGGGCAAAACTCTTGATATCTCAGCCGACCAAAGAAGGTCTTTCGCCTTTTCAATCCATAAACTCACTGATGTGGATATTTTGTGGCCAGCAAAAATCATAAAAGGTCTTGATCGTTTTCACAGAATCACATGAAGGGTGGAAAAGACCTCTAAGATCGTCAGGTCCTTGCTGCAATGTTGGACAAGACCAGGCAGATATTTGCTTAAGGTGTCCCTGAAAGTTTCCAACAAGGAAGATTCCACAGCCTGGAATTTCTCAGAGACTCTCATCCCTTTAGGAATTTAGTTTTAATATCTCTTAGCATCCGTTTTTGTTCTGTTCTCCTGTATTTCCACCACGGGACACATAAAACATTTTATTGCTTTCTTCCTTGCTGCTTCTTTTTTCTTGTGTGAAGAAGATTCCTGTGACTTTCCTCAGCAGATTCTCACTTTCAACAAACAAACTAAAACCCTTCCAACCTTTTTGACAAGGTCACATTTCCAAGATCTCTGACCTTTTCTCTGGTCCCTCTCCAAATGCTCTGCATAGTTTTGGAAGTGCTGCAGAGAGATTTGGGCACCGGGGCTCCAGCTGAGGCCTTGCCAGTGAGGAAAGGCCACTTTGTGTATCTTGCACATGACATTTCTGCCTGTGTCCCCTTGGGTGATGCCTGTTTCCATGGTTGGAACGTGACACTGTTGACTCCTGCTGTTGTCACCGTGGTTCTGAATCGTAACTGAACCAGTTGTTTGTCGCCCTACTTTTAAGTGTCTAAGTTTTATTTTTTATCTATTGAAATTTATTTCTCTATATTTAATTGCATCCACTCTTCCACTCTTTTATTGCATTCACCTGTCAAAATCACCTAAAATCACAGAATCATGCAATGGTTTGGGTTGAAAGGGAGCTTCAAGATCATCTCATTCCAACTCCCTGCCATGGGCAGGGACACCTTCCACCATCCCAAGTTGCTCCAAGCCCTGTCCAAGCTGGCCTTGGACACTTCCAGGGATGGGGCAACCACAGCTTCTCTGGGCAACCTGTGCCAGGGCCTTGCCACCCACACAGGGAAGAATTCCTTCCATTGCTCCAGTTGGCTTGACCAATAATCCTTGGGAATTACCCTCTGAGGGTGTTTTCATGCCTGGCTTTTCACTCATTCCCTGGAATTTTCAGCAGTCCACGTTTCCTGGGCTTGCTTGAGAACAACATAATTCAAGGTTGCGCCAAAAATTGCTTAAAACCTCCTCGAATCTCCTCTACTCTGCACACGAAAATTTGACTTCTTGTAGAGGTGAATGAAGCAAAAAAAAAACTGCACAGGATCAACAGCTGATGACTTTTTCCTTCCTTTCTAACTTCTTGTTTCATGGTGTGACCTCTGCCGTCCTTCCACTTTCTCACTGCCAACTTCTTATCGGGCAAAAGTGCCCCCACAGGGACGTGTCCTTTAGTTGCTTTTGCCCTTTCCAAAGTGACAGACTGGCCCCAGACTTAGCGGGAACTCAGCCAGCATTTGGCTTTGTTTCCCTCCAAAAAATTAGCTTTGTTTTTAAAGGAACTCAGTCACAAAACCCCTCACTTCGCTCTGGGTGATTTCACCAGCTCTGAACTCAACCACCGCTATAAAACCTTTCAATCTGCCCGGCTGGGGAGGGCTCTGCACATATTTTGGGGTGTTTTATCACCCAGACTCTGTTTTTGCTCTTCTTCCTTTGTTTTACTACTTTCCAGAGGTCTGGCCTACCACATTCTGGTTTTGAGGGCAGGCACAGACATTCTTGGCAGGAAACACAACTCCTGACCTTCCTGCCAGTCATCTGCCACTGGGATAGTGGGAGATGTCCCTGCCTGTTGGATTATTCCCAGCTTTTATAGAGATGGGGCAACTGAGAGGTGTTTTAATAGATTTTATTCTATTGTTGCAGATTTAAGAATTATCTCACCAAATCTGCCTTTTTAGCACTTAAACCAAGCTTTTGGCTAAGATTTTCCATTCATTCCCGATTTTATGCTAAAAACAGGAGTTTGACAGAGCATCTGAGGGCTCTCACCAGACTTCCCAGAACTGAGGTTAAGCCAGTTCAGTGACGTTCAAGCACAAAAAAAGAGATGTGACAGCAGTCTCTGAGCCAGATGAAAGAGAAGTAGGACACTGGGCATTGTCCACCTCCTCGAAATGCTGTGGGCATCTTTAAATTCTCCCTGCCAAGCCCTGCCCAGGAGAAACCCTGAGCAGTAATTGGCAATTCCCGTGGCCGAGCCCTCAGGAGCGAGCTGCTACAGCTCAGCAATAATCTCCTTCATAAAAGCTCCCGAATCCTTGAATTCCACTCACATCTCCTGCTCCCAGGGATTGCAAACAGATCGATAACACCTTGCAGCCTGAGCCAGAGGAGACAGAGAGGGATTTTGCTCTGCTGCCACAGGTCAGGAGATACAGAAAGTCACTGGTCATTCCCACAGAAACATTCCTCAATGGGAAATGGAGACCTCTGCACTGGAACTTTTGTGGTTTTTAAGCCTTGTAATGTGCTTTTTCCCATTTTTCTCCCCCCCCCTCCCAGTTTATCCATTCATGTGCTACACCTGCCAAGAACAGGAGTCCAACAAGGACTGTTTGACCATTTCCATGTGTGCCGAGGAGGACAAACACTGTGTGACCGTCCGGAAGGACGTCGGGACAAGTAGGTTTGGGAGCAACACCCTGTTTGTTTGGTAGGAGAGCAGTCCCAGGAATGGGATTTCATCCCAGTATGGGAACAACAGGCCTTGGTGACCAACTTTTAGGAGACACCGACCTTGTGGCTGCTGCAGTGTCCAGACACACTTGATATTCCTGCTGGAAACTGGGGAAATGATGAGGACACACAGAGCAGTACCAGGGAGTGGATTCACACCTGGAGCTGTGCGTGTTTCGCTCCCAGAACTGTTTTGAGAAGTGTTTTGGGCAAACCTCACCACGGCTGACCCCCTGTGCCAAGCACAATCCTTCAGGTCTGTCCTGGGGGCTCTGCACCCTCAAAGACCTCCACGTGCTCTTACCCCAAATCTCAGGTCGTGCAGAACATTCCCCCTGTGTTTATATTGTAGGAAAAACCATCCCTGCATCACTCCAGGCAGCTGGAACTGAGAGCCACAGGTGCTAATTCCACGTTAGGATTGACAAAACCTAAAAACACGGAGCCCAGAGAAGTCCTGGTTGGACTTGATGATCTTAGAGGCCTTTTCCAACATTAACAGCTCTGGAATTCTATGACACTGTGGCTGCCTCATCCCTGGAAGTGTCCAAGGCCAGGCTGGGCCTCTGAGCAACCTGGGATAGTGGGAGGTGTCCCTGCCTGTTGGATTATTCCCAGCTTTTATAGAGATGGGGCAACTGAGAGGTGTTTTAATAGATTTTATTCTATTATCAGTCTCGAAAAAGGGTGAGACATAAGAGATGTAAAACTCAACTCCATTCTATCAGAAGCAAACCTATTTCCTGCTTACAATCCTTTATAAATGTTTTTCAGCCTATTAGCTTTTGCCACACAGTGCTGCTGATACTTCCAACACAAATCACCTATATATATATATTTTAATATATATATATCTCACCTATGTATATATATATATTTTTTACCCCACGTGGTCCTGCTACAATGCATCTTTCACAGTTCTAATTCTCTAAAACATCTGGTCTTTTTGCAAGGCCATATTTTGCAACTTGTTGAAACTTGTTTCTAGTTCAATCTCTCTCTCTCTCAACAATGTCATCTCTATTCCATGGTGTAGGAACTGCCCCCAGCCCCAGAGAAACTCCCAAAAAACCAAAGGAATTCCCTCTCCCTGCCATCAGTGCCTATTAGAAACTCAATGGGAACAAAATTCCACAGATAAGAAGGAAAGAACAGGGAAAAAGCCAACCCCCAACAGCTCCCAAGTCAGCACAATTTGTCTCACAAAGTTTGCATACACATGTGCAAGACTCTGTGAGCTTTCAGTCAGATTCTGAGAATTCATTACAAATCCATTTCTCACATCTCCCCCTCCTTTTTGGATTGTAAAAACTTTTTTGATGGTCTTACTTATCATTTGTTGTACACAGTGAATTAATTACAAATCCATTTCTCACATCTGCCCATGGATGATTTTTAAGGTCCCTTCCAACCCAAGCCATTCCATAATTCCATGATTAATTCCATGAATTTTGCCTTGAGGATTAGTGCCTGGCATTCCTTTACTCACCGAAACAGATTTAGCCACGAAAATATGTAAACAATGATTTTTCATCCTCCTTTTTCTCTTTTCTCCCCCGCTTTTTTTCCTGCACTAGAGCCCAACAAGCCTAAATACATCATTTCCAAGATGTGTTCTCCAACGTGTCAGCAACAAACCCAAAGCTCCCAGAATGTTTCCTGCTGTGAGAAACCCTTGTGCAACGTGAATGGAGTCAGCAGCAGGCAAAGCAGCCACGGGGTGATGTCCCTGGGTGTCCTGGCCAGCGTCACTTACATCTTTGCATATGGATTCTGATGGGTTTGGAGGAGCTCCCCGTGATGGCTGAAATAAAAGTGTTGTTCTGGGATGATTTCCACTCTCAAAGGTTTGTGTTTTGTGGTTGAGCTTCCCCCCCTGGGATTTTTGAGAGAGCCTGGTTAAGTCAGGTGCTGAACTCCCATTGATTTCCTGAGCCTACCTGAATCCAAAGTGTCCCCAGACATCCAGCTCACCTAAGAAAACATATACAAAATGGCCTTTTTGACATGTGCAAGCTTCAAATCATTATTGCTCCGAGGGGATCCTTGAAGGCGTAGTTTTGTCTCTTACTTTGAAAGCTCTGTGAGGAAGAACATCCCACCCTGCCTGAAACACAGGGAACGGCTCTTCAGCTGTGTCAGCACAGGGGATGATCGGTGAATTTGTTCACAGTGAGTTTGTGGTTATCAAACATCTGTTTATAAACAGGCAGGTCGAAGTAAAGCTGATTTGTGGCAGCGTTGTGGACATTTCTCCAGCCTCAGTGGGGAGCAATTTCTGGCTCATCGGGGTCTTTCCTCCCATTCCCATTTTGAAATGAGCTTCTCTCATGTCTTGGTTTGAAAAGACGGGAGTCTGCTAAGGAAGGCAGGAGCCTCCCCTGAAATGGAACATGTAACCCCCTCCCTCCAAATTACCACAATTTTGAAATTAAAAAGCTCTCAGGCAAAGATATGGGAATAGGAATAACAGTTCTTTACTAGGAAAACTGAAAATACAAATGGAATTAGCACAAACAAAACTACTGACAGAGTCAGAACAGGAGCTGACACCCTGTGGGTCAGGGTGGTGGCAGCAGTGCCATTAAATGGTGGCTGCTCCTCCTGCAGTGACAGATGTGGCTCTGCTGGAGCAGGGATCCTGTACAAGGGTGGAGTTTTCCTCTGAAGGTCTGGTGGTGGTGTAGATGGGCCTGGTCTTCCCCTGGGAATCCAGCAGAGAAGAGGCTGCTCCTCTGGGAATCCAGCAGAGAAGAGGCTACTTTGGTGTCCCAAAAACTCTGATTATATGCAGGTAGGAATGCCTGGCTCCTCCCCCTGGGTGGAGCATCTCCCAATGGGATGATGGAATTTTATCAGTCATGCAGTGACATTCAATGGCCCATGAACAGAAGATAATTAATAATCAATGGCCCATTAACAGAAGATATCTCCCCAGAGGGAGGATTGGTTGTGAAAGAGATAAGGAAACTGCCCAATGAACAGGAGATACCTGCCCCACCTCTAACAGATGGCAAATAGAATACACACTTACCTTACAATCCAGGACATCTCATCAGAGAAAAAGGGGAAAGGCAGAGAGGGAAACATGTGGCTGAGGGAGGAAAGGCAGTGGGAAGGTGGGAGGGAGAAGGGAAGGAATGGGGGCAGCCTGCTGAGCTGGGAGTTGCTCTCACACTGCCTCCTCATGGACCTCACCCAGCTGGAAAAGACATCCCCATATCCATTCCCCTCTTTTTTCCCAGGGCCAAAACAACCTCACACAGCTGTCGTCAGTCCCTGTCATTCAGAGATTGTGAGAGGCTTTCTACAGACCCACGTTCCTGGCAGAGAAACCATCGATTGTGTTGAGCTTTGTTCAGTTTTGCCCTCCAGGCTCTCTGCTCCCTCCTCACCCCACGGGAGCTGCAGCTGAGGGGAGACAGAGAAGCTCTGTAGGAGGCCTGGGGATGTCACAGAGAAGAAGGGCAGCCAGCCAGAGACTCACACAAACAGCTCAGAGCTTCTTGGGTCACAGCCCCGGCTGCAAGCTCCCATTCCTGGAAAACACACAGAAAAAAAGAAAAAAAAAAAAAAGGGAAAAGCTGGCAGCATCCCTAGCTCAGCTGTGTCCTGGGAGAAACCAGAGCTGGTCCAAACAATTGAAGGGTGTCGGGGTTTTTTTTGTTGTGTTTGATGATTAAACAAGATCTCTGCTTTCTCTGAAGCACTGCCCTGGAACTCTGCTGGGTTTTGGTAGCACATGTGGAAGGATGTGGATTTTTGAGGCATTTCATGGTGCCTGGATTTCAGAGCCACTGGTTTTCCAGGAAGATGAAAGATTCCACATCAACTTCGTGTTTTGTGCTGTGNGACATCCCCATATCCATTCCCCTCTTTTTTCCCAGGGCCAAAACAACCTCACACAGCTGTCGTCAGTCCCTGTCATTCAGAGATTGTGAGAGGCTTTCTACAGACCCACGTTCCTGGCAGAGAAACCATCGATTGTGTTGAGCTTTGTTCAGTTTTGCCCTCCAGGCTCTCTGCTCCCTCCTCACCCCACGGGAGCTGCAGCTGAGGGGAGACAGAGAAGCTCTGTAGGAGGCCTGGGGATGTCACAGAGAAGAAGGGCAGCCAGCCAGAGACTCACACAAACAGCTCAGAGCTTCTTGGGTCACAGCCCCGGCTGCAAGCTCCCATTCCTGGAAAACACACAGAAAAAAAGAAAAAAAAAAAAAAAGGGAAAAGCTGGCAGCATCCCTAGCTCAGCTGTGTCCTGGGAGAAACCAGAGCTGGTCCAAACAATTGAAGGGTGTCGGGGTTTTTTTTGTTGTGTTTGATGATTAAACAAGATCTCTGCTTTCTCTGAAGCACTGCCCTGGAACTCTGCTGGGTTTTGGTAGCACATGTGGAAGGATGTGGATTTTTGAGGCATTTCATGGTGCCTGGATTTCAGAGCCACTGGTTTTCCAGGAAGATGAAAGATTCCACATCAACTTCGTGTTTTGTGCTGTGAGCTGTGGATCTGGTGACTGGTTTTTAATATTTTGTTTAATGGAGGGAGGGGAAATGAAGCAAATGGAAGAGGTGACACCACAGTGGTGGGCAGGGACAAGAGGACACTGACACCCCAGTGAGCAGATTGGTGAGCTGCACCTGGAGAAGGCAGATGTCAAAAGACCAAATCAACAGCAGAACCTGCTGTTAATTTTCTCTCACCAAAGACAACCTCAAAAGGGAAGGAAAATTAGGATGGAGAAGGGGAAGAACAAGTTTTTAAACCAAAAAGAAGGAAGAGATGTCCAGCTGCTGAGGGCAGGCACTGGTAGGGCTGTGGTGGCTGTGCTGCATCCCAAATCCAGGAGCAAGTCCTCCATACCCTGCACAGTTTTTCCCTGCAGGACCTCAAGGGCTTTCAAAAAACCCCAAGAAAGTTGGGCTCCAGGCCAAAGCTGTTACTGTTTTACAGTTACATATTGGCAGGAGAACGAGGAAGTAGAAGGAGCAATTTATATCTCAACCAGTTTTGCTGGGCATGAGAAAGCAAAATCTCCTCGGTGGAGAGACCATCTGGAGGGGAAGGAACAAGAGGAGGGTTGAGTTAAGTCCAGTGAGGGTGTGAGGAACCAGGATGGACACAGTTCAGGATGGAAACAAACTTTATCCAGATCTTTTGCAGACCCTTATTCCCAGCTCTTCCCCCACTTTTCGCCTCAGGAGTTTAAGTGCTGCCAAAAGGTGAAATGAGAGCAGTTTCCTAGAACTGTCTACAAATTTAGAGGAACCCTTTCTTTTCCTGAAATTTCTGGATGCCAAAGCAGCTGAATTAGCCAGGATTATCCCAAATGATCCTTTAGAGGTGAAGGGATTGTATTAAACAGGATTTACTCGTTGCCTTGTCCACCCACCTAATTCCTGGACTGAAAGCTCCTGGTTGTGGGAGCTGAAGGTCAGGGAAAAATAAATCTGGAGGTGGGAATCCTGGATGGACTTTGTCAGTGCTGATCCTCTGAGTGGAAAACTGCTGGAACTCTTTCAAATGAAGAAGGAAGAGGGACAATTTAAAACTCTCCTTCTTGACTGAAGGTGAGGAATGGGCTGATTATGAGGTCACAGCTCCTTTTCCACACTGGTTCCTCCCTTCCCTGGGCTGGAGGAAGGTGCAGGTAGAAGATCAAAGGTTCTGTGGCTCAGTCTTAGGCAAAGCCTAAATCTCCTTTTTTCCCCCATGGAAATCACTCCCATTTCCCTTTTCCAGTGTGAGGTTTGGGTGCTGGTGCTCTCCAGGCTGAGCTGTTTGGGAGGAGAATTCGAGGTGATTCTTGGAGCCTCAGTGTAGGATTTGTTTTTCCAATCCCACAACTTTGAGCTGCACTTGCAGAGTCAGGAGTTGTGTTTGTGCTTCCATGTGTGGAGTAAGAGGGAAAACAGGTGTGGAGACACAACCACATCAAACACAAGAGCAAGAACCATTCTGCTGCCACAGATATTAATGAGATGAACTAATTAACACATCAAAAGTGAATAAAATTAGTGTTTTCGATATAAATATGCAAATCAGTGAGGGTTGTCAGCCAAAGTGGTGTCCAGGAAAATTGGGAAAAGAAATCCATCACAGCTACCAAACCCAGCCTGTTTCTCCTGCTCCTCTTTCTTTGCAACAGGGAAATCTGGGTGTTTTGGGAAACTGGGTATCAACAAATCACAGATTCATTTAGGTTGGAAAAGACCTCCAAGGTCATTGAGTCCAACCTGTGACCAATCCTCACATTGTCAACCAGACCAGAGCACTGAGTGCCACATCCAAAGCCTTTCCATGAAGAAATATGGAAATAATGCATTATTTTAAACGGCATAGGGTACTCTGTAGGGACACACAGAGCAGCCAACCCAGACTGGGGAAAAAACTCTGAAATAAATCATCAAACAATGGTGTAGGG
The DNA here is from genome assembly GCA_013399835.1 of Leptocoma aspasia. Taxonomy (NCBI): domain Eukaryota; kingdom Metazoa; phylum Chordata; class Aves; order Passeriformes; family Nectariniidae; genus Leptocoma; species Leptocoma aspasia. The sequence goes on along the minus strand of VXAX01005389.1, from coordinate 302,500 downwards.
GCTATCAAGGAGGCAGGGGTGATCAGCAAGAATTTTGTGACAGGTAGGTGACATCCCTCCCTGTGACAAGATAACAAAATCTGTGAGGGTAAAAGTGGTACCTGTCACACAGCTCAGCCTTAAGAAAGCTTTTGGCACGTGGTAGGCTCAGAAGCAAAACCAAGAAAACCCTGTGGGGCTGAAATCACGAGCAAATCACAGCCAACAATTTGCTGCCAGGCTGGAAGGATCCATTAAAAGGCTCCTCTTGGCTCCGGGATGACGCAAAGTTTTAATGGCTGGTTTGGATGATGTATCAGACAATAAATTCACTGAGCTCACGGGTGACGAGCTGAGAGAATCTGCAAACAGGAGAATTCTGGGTGATTCCAGCAGGCTTAAGTGGTAGGTTGAGAAAAGAGGGTGTAATTTAGGACGGACAAGCACAAAGCTCTCCAGTTAATGTGGCACAAATATGGGATGAGGGAATCTCCCTCGCAGCAATCTGGCAGCAAAAGAAGATGTGCTGGATCACAAAGTTTAACACGTGTCAAACTTTGGGCCAAAATGTGAAACAAAGCCTTGTTGGAATTCTGCACTCCATGGAAAAAATCTTACACATTGCACTGGGAAGTGTAAACTGGTGTGTGATGGGATGAGAACCTTCCAGATCCTCCAAATGGAAGGCTCGGGCTGCTTTGTTCTTCTCATTTTTTGTGTTGGGGTTGACACCAGCAGCAAAGAGGATTTTAGATAGGATCAGAAGGAATTCCTGGCATCTAAAGTAGGGTGAAGAGCTGGAAAACTGCCTCCAGAAGCAGCAGCTTTAGTACTGTAATTAGGATTCATCAAATCACGGAAAAACTCCGGTCTCAGCATCTCCTTCGTGCCTCCACTGGGGCTGGAGGATGAACTCATTCCTGGTCATTCCCATTCCTGCCTCTCTCTGTCACCTTTCTGTCATTCCCATTTGGAGCTGGTTCCCTCCACCAGAGCAGAACTGGGGTGTCCAGGATTGGGCTTTGCTTTAGCACAGAATCATGGAATGTTTTGGGTTGGAAGGGAGCTACAAGATCTCATTCCAACCACTCTGGCCATAAGCAGGGACACTTTCCATGAGATCAGCTTGCTCCAAGACAAAAATTGAACAGCAAAAGTGACCCAAAGCCCTTCCAGTGATGTAGAAAGAACTCCCATGTAGGAGCTTTCACTCCAAAGGATGTTCAGCTCCAGGGGTCCCAGGATTTCAGTCAACATTAAAGCAGTGCTGAGGCAGAAGGTGGGGAGAGCTCTGCACAGGAATGATGGTTTCCCCGTTTTCCAGCTGATCCCTTACTCAGGCAAGTCCTGACATTCCACACAAAGAATTGGGGGTGCCAGGGGTACAATTTTCCTTGGTCCAGGAGAGGCAGGAACTGGCTCTGTGCTCACAACAGCTCACCTGGGACCTGCCTGCAGCTCCAGGATGCAGAATTAGATGTTAATCAGCAATTAGATAACGAGCAGACCCCACTCCTGGGAATGAGAAACTCCCTCCTGCAGTCACAGGAAACTGGAGGAATAAAACTCTCTGCGAGATCTCTGGGGAGAAGAGAGCAATTTTATCATCTAAAAATCTTGGAGAAAGGAGATTTTGCCTTTCACACTCTTCCTTATGGATTTCATTGGATCACAAGCACCAATGTGGGTGTGCCCAGATCATCTGGCCCGTGCCACTTCTGTGCCACCAGCAGCCAAAAGATGAAAGCCCCACAATTCTCCTCCTGCCTTTAAGGCTGAGCACAAGGTGAAGGTAAAAGGTGAAAGGCAGAGCAAAAAAACCCCAAATTTGGACTTGTTTTTTACAGCTTTTGGAGAGAGGATGCTGCCTTTGCTCACTTTCTCTTTCGTTTCTCCCCTTTTAGATGAAATTCCTGACTATTCCAGCCCTTTTGTTTACTTTATCTGGGCGTTTTATGGCTCCCAGCCTGCTCTTAGTCCTCTGGAGTTTCCTGTCCAAGGTCAGCTTGTTCTTTCTCTACTTTTGAGTGAACACAGGCATGGTGCTCCACGGCAATCAGCAAATGCTTTTCCTTTCACCCTTTGCTCTGCTGGTTCTTCTGGTTCTTCCATGCCTGGGAACATTCCCATTCCTATTTTTTACACCAAGTTTTTCGTTTCTACACTCCAAGCCTCCATAAGTCTATCACCTTGCCTACAGCTTCAGCGTATTTTTGTGCTGCCTCCTTGGAGCCTGGTGAATTCCTTGGCCATAGAAAAGTGAATTTTTTGGTGGAAGGAATAAGGGAAAGGACTGAGAAGTCTCTGCCTTCCCCCAAAAAACCCAGAGATGAGGCCCCTGTTGCAGGAGAGAAGGTCCAGGAAATTTTGCAGGTGGTCCAGAACCTCTGATGGCACAAAAAAAGTTCAGGACTGGGGAAAAAAAGCTATAAAATGAGTCTAGAGTTCACCCAGGAGATGGAATTAGGCCTGGAGACAGGGATAGACACTATACAGTTAAGGATTAATGTTGGAGAAGAGAATCATGGAATAGCCTGAGTTGGAAGAGCAAAAGGATCAGCAATTCCAACCCTAAAAAACCACACAAACCACAGCACACGGCCAAGGTCCATCCAGGACGTGGTTGGACACTTACAGGGCCTAAAGGGTTAGGCTTGAGCTTAAAGGGGGTTCCTGGAGCCACGGGCACAGTCTGAGGAGGGCCCTGCTGAGACTGCTCAGGGAAATTAAAGCTTTTGCCTGAGAAACAAGCTCTTCTTAAAGAGTCACAGTTGTTTTCCTGCCAAAAGCCTAAAACAGGCATGACTGAGGGTGAGTCACGCAGACTTTGGAAGGAGGAAGTGTGAGAATTCCAACACCGGCTGAGCATTGCCAGACTGCAATCCACTTTCACCTTGGGCTTGGGGAGAGAAGGGAAAAGGAAATGTGGATGTCAGCCAGAAGTGAAAGTTCACCAACCTGGCAACCAGATACTGACTGCAGGTTGTGGCTGGAGGGGGCAGATGAAGCTTTTTATTCCTTTATCTATAAAAAATTATAGCAAAAGGCGTGGCCCAAAGATCTCGTTGGGCACCTTTATTTCAGGAATTTTCAGGAACCTCTGTAGCTACCTGAGAGAAATCCCAGGTTTTTCCTCACAGGATGCCTCAGAGGTGGTAGAGGACAGTGACCTGTGTGGCACCACAGACAGCAAAGAATAATCTGCAGCTTGGTTTGCCCACAGAAAGTCGATGTCTGGAGCATCCTTGGATGCTCCAAATATGATCCTGAGGTTCTTCTGGACAAATTTGATCCAGAGAGATCAGGAGGAACTCCAGGAGGAGGAACATCCAGGGTGGGATGATGATGAGGAAGGGCTGAGATATGGAGCTGGGCCTCTCATTCAGCCAGGTGCAGCAGGATGGTGTTCCCAGGAATTCCAGGGATGGTGATTCCAGCTCCAGCATTCCATGGAGTGTCAGGGGCTGTGCCAGCATCTGGGCAAGGGGGACCTTAATGTTCAGACTATGTTCAGCAAAGTGCTCTGGACAAAGAGAATTTCGGGGATGAGAGGAAGCAGCAAGGATGGAGATCCTGGGTTCCTCCTTTCTCATGTCCTCCCAGTCCTCTGCCAAACTGATTCTCCATGTTTTGGCAGGTGAGACAAGACCCTCCCACAGAGCACTTCCAACCCTCTCTGGAAGAAATCTGAACAATTCCCAACTCCAGAGCATGATGCAATTACTGAAAAAAAAACGACTCCATCCCCTTCTTGTGTCATTGGAGGAAGGCGGTTTGAGCAGTTCTGCCCCACTACCGGGGAAACGTCTCATTTGCAAATTCCTCTGGGGTTTTGGTGCCTCACGTGCACAGCCAGGCCCAGGAAGTCTCACACAAACACTGAAACAGAAGCGTGGTGGGGAAGGAACCTCTCTGTGTCCCACCTGGCTCCACAGAAGCTGAGCAAGCTTTCACTGACCCTGAATTTCAAGCTCTAACTCGTCAAGTGCCTGTTCAACATCAAATCCTTGCAGGCCTAGTTAGTCTAGGTTTAATTTCTGCACCATCTCTGCTACCCTGACCCATCAAGGGACCTGTCACACTGATCATTTCCTGATTTTAACTGCACTTATTCCTCCCCAGTGCACCAAAACCATGAAATATTTACCCTAGCACCAGTTTGCCCTCTGATCCAGCCACTTCCTTATCTCCTTCTCCCTCGAGTGTGTTTTTGTAGCTGTCTCCACCTCTCCCCAGCACAGGCCACATTCCTGGTGCTGGACTTTAGCTCTGCTGCCTCTCTTGCTTCACCCTTCTTTTTGTGAAGAAATATTTGTTGGCCTTGCACTCACAATATGAAGCCAATTGTTCAAATAAAGTCGTCCAGTGACCTCCAAACTTGCAAGAAGAGGCAGGGCAGCGTTTTGTGGGCTGGACTAGAACAGAAATCACTGCCAGCAGAGCTGCTGCATTGAGCTCTGCACAACAACTTTGGTGGGGGGGAAGTGGGAGATGAGCTTAGGCCATAGAATATAAAATATCCTGAGCTGGAAGGGACCCAAAAGGATCATCGAGTTCTCAGAAGGGCTTCCTTTTTTACCTGGTGTAATTCCCACCACAGAAAACTGGTTCCTGGTGGCTCTGGTCACCTCTTCCTTTTGCAGCATCCTGTGATTAGAGCTGTTCCCTCCCAGCCATTCCATCGGGATGACTCCAGATCCCGTGCTGGGCTGTGACCTCTGTGACTCTTAGGTTCTCCCTCTTCCTTCTTATCAGCAGACAGACACTCTTCAGGAAAAAAATGGGGCTGATAATGTTGAATTTAACTGTGGGAGAAATCCAGGAAGCTGTAGATCCTTGTACTCTTCCCTTGGGGGTGAGGAGAGTGTATCATAAAATCTCAAATCTGGGTTGGAAAAGATCTTAAAAATCATCCCGTTCCAGCTTCCTGCCATGGGCAGGGACACCTTCCACTATCCCAGGTTGCTCCAAGCCCCATCCAGCTTGGCCTGGAACACTTCCAGGGATGGGGCAGCCACAGCTTCTCTGGGCAACCTGTGCCAGGGACTCAGCACCCTCACAGGGAGGAATTCCTTCCCAATATCAAACCAAAATCTACTTCCTTGGCCTTTATGGAACAGGGGTTTTGTAAATGTGTCTGAATTACATTTTCTCAAGTTACCACAAAGCTGAAACTTCCCATTTTTTTTAGCATTTTGTTTGTCCCAGCAGCCTGTTCCAGTGGAAGATATGAGACCACAGAAACTGCTCGGAAGTGAGTTCCTGCTAGAATACCTGGCAGTGCCAAACAAAACTAAGCCACAGGAAAGAAAAGGGAAACAGAGGTTTGCAGGCATGGGTTTGCTTCCCAAGCAGAGTGCTCTGAATGCCTCTGACAAGACAGGAGCCAGAATTTCTCCTGACAGATGCATTTGCCAAGAAATGCTGACTCTGCAGAATTAAACCCATCTGTGGCACAGAGTTTGTCAAGCCTGCTTGTTTCCTGCTGGCTCACCAGCCTTATCCTCCATTCCCAGACTTTTCTGACAGCCAGATTCACAGGGGCCCTCCCCCACTGCCCCTCCTGCAGCTCGGTTCCTAGAGGATTTAGTTATTTCCATGGGACCTACTGAATTTGGGACACTCCAACATCAGGGGGCTTATTTACAGTCTGAAGACTCATCCTGCCAAGCAGCCCAGGCTGTCCCATGCCACCCCAGCTGCTGGGCTCTTCAAGCTTCCCAATCCTGTATATCTAATCCAATTTAGGCTCTGGTCAACAGATGGGGAAGTTGGTTCTTTATGTGCTTGGGTGGGGGCTGTGAGTGCAGAGGGGTCAGACCTGAAGAGGGGGTGTTGCATATTGTGTATTCGGGGGAGTCTCGCCTGCGGGAGAGCCATGGAGGGAGCCCTGGATACAGGGAATGTGTGTGTACAGGGTGGTTTGGAATGTGTGGAAGACGATGTGTGTGTGCGCTCAGGGGATCTGTAAGAGGAGATGCACGGAGGAGGGAAGGGAGGCAGGAAATCAGCAGGTCCTGTGGCTAGAGGAAGTCAGAGAATCACGGAATCCCAGAACAAGCTGAGTTGGAGGGATTGGACTTGGATGAGTGGGGTCCAGCATAGAAGCAGCCCCCAACTCCCATCTTTTCCTTCAGGGAAACAGAGGGGACCCGAAAAGGGGCTGGAAAAAGCCTCTTGGGGCACGGCTAGGGGAAAGCTGGCTCTGTTCCCCCTGGGCCAGCCGCTGCCATGCCGACACGTTCTTCCCAGGCCTCCTTTCCCGGCTCCGGTTCTCCCTAGCGCGGAAACGAAACCAGGCGTGGCCGGGGAGGCGGAGGGGGAAGGCGGCGTGGGGGCCGGGCCCGGCCCGCGGGGCGGAGCCGCCGCCCTTTCCCCACCCCCGGCGCCCGGCCTTGCCGCCAGCCCTGAGCTCCTCCAGCCGCCCTGCACATTTCTCCGGCCACATCGTCCTCACCATGAAGGCGCTCCTGCTCGCTGTGCTGGCCGCGGTGCTGTGCGTGGAGAGAGGTGAGGGAAGGGGATGCCCCCGCCACCATCGCCTCCCCCGCGGGTCCCCCGGTCCCTCGCCAGCCCTGCGTTAGGGAGCAAATTGGGGGTTGGGGGAGTGATGCGTGTGGCAGGGTAGGCTGTGGAAGTTGGAGGTTTGTAGGGGATATAAGGGTTGAAAAGGGGTTGGGCGCACAGCGCGGAGCCGCGTTACGGTTCGGAGCGGGATGCGGGGGTGTCTCTCCAAGCCGTGCGTCGCAGCAATGTCCCTCCTGAAGCAGCAACTTCAGGGCTGCCCCGCCTGTGTGAATAGGTGAGCATCTCCGGCTGTGCTGGTGGATATCCTGGAGCAATCCCAGTTGCAGCTCGAACAAAGAGCAGGGCCGGCTCCGCTCCCCTTTTTCGGCGCAGCCGGGCGGGATAACGGCGCTGGGATGGGCTGAGATGCAGCCGAGAGGAAGCGGGGTGGAGGGGAGAGGCAGCCCAGCCCCGGCAATGGCTGATGGAGCAAAGTCAGGGCAGAGCCACTCGTGATCCTGGCTCCTGCCGCCTCCTCCGAGCATCCTTGGGGGCCGCCCGCGGGGCGCGATGACCCCTAAGGGACAATGCCCCGATGTGGGGCGCATGCTGTGGCTGCCGCCGAGCCCGGGGAGAACGCGGTTCTTGTTACTGTGTGTTAAACTGCCAAGTTGCCCAAGTGGCAGGGCCTGCCATCCCCTCCTTCCCCATCGACTCCATTCCTCGCTATCCAAACTCCTCGGGGCCGTGCAAAACCACGGATTGTCCCCATATGTCGCTGCTTGGAGAAGCCAGACAAAGCAAACCGGGAGAGTTCTGAGCCCTCCCAGCCGCTGCTCAGCAAACAGGGTTCCTTCTTGTTTTCTGAGAGCACCGCTGAGATTAAACTGGCTGTTTGCTGCTCTTCCCATTCCTCCCAGTGGGATCCTGGAAGCAACTGGCAATTGAAGCGTTGAGTCTCGGGCAGAGCCCAGCTGGCTTATGCTCAGTTCCAGCTGGGAGGATGGGCGGCCCAGGCCAAGGCAGTGAAGGGTTTCATTCCCCCCCGCCAAAAAAAAAAAACCAAAACCAAAAAAACACAACCCTTTCAGCTTTGAAAGTAAGTTTTTTTCCAGGCAAGATGGTTTGCTGCAGGTGGTTTTATCCCCAAACACTTCCAGCATATCCAGGGGGGATTTCACAGAAGAGCTTTACCTCCTGCTCAAAGATCTTGCCTGTGGATCTTGATAAGGATTTTGCCTGAGAGAATGGAAAAGCAACATCGGGGCTGAATGGAAAAGCTGCCGAAGCAACAGCATTTTCCTGGTGTTAACGAGCTCCAAAGTGGGCTTTTAAAGGCGTTTTTCTCCCTGTGTTTGCAAGAATGATTCAACTCCTTGTCTGAAGGAATTCCCCCAAATGCCCTGCTCTGTTTTAGGAGCTCTTTGTTCCTCCGAGAAGCCAATCACCAAACAAATAAACATATAAATTCTTCCACTGGTGAAAATGAAGCTTCTCTTTTGCATTGTTCAGTCTTGGGATTTTTTTTTTCCTTTTCTTCTTTTCGTGTAACCTTGAGCTCCAACTCTTTGCTCCATCTACAGCTGCATGAAATTAATTCTGCCACCCCTCTTGTGCCTTTTGTCTAAACCACTCAGCCTGTTTGTGCTCTCATAACTCTGCAGTGGCTGGTTTTTTGGGACAGAAAGTGACTGAATATTTCCTTTCTTTAACTCTGCCTCTCCTGGAAGGATTTTTTTTTTCTGTTAAGGGGTAATGGGTAGGTGTGACAATGAAAAACACGGGGACAGGTAGGAGATGCAGTGGCAGGAGCAGGGATTGAGTCACGTGGCAGAGGATTTCAATGCCCAACAGCACTTTTATGTCATGCCCCAAGATTTTTGGTGTGTTTGAACCTTTAATGAACGGCATTGCACCACTCGTGCCTTCAGTGCAGTGAGCAAATACATATGGGGACATCTGTCCTGCCAGAATGCCCACAGGAAGCCTCTAATCCACTTCATTCCTGATTGCTGAAGATTCCTGGGATGAGTCAGTTCTCCTCAGGGTGAGGTGAAGAGTTTGGGACGGGTCACCTGAGACTTGGGAGCAGAACTGGGCTTTGCTCTGAGGTCCCACGTGGAGTTGTGACCAACCCAGCGAGGAGCAGTGGCTCAGTGGCTGGTCCCATCCTCCTCCCCTCCTAAACATAGAGATCCACTGAGGAATCTCTGCTGGAGGTTTTGACTCTGTAATCCCGGTGCTGTGGGTTGTGGTGGCTGCGTTGGAGTGCTCAGGTAACCCAGGTTTGTTGTAGGGATCGTGGAAATTCCTGCTTGGGGGGTTGTGGTTTTGGCTTCCACTCCAAAGCAGAGATTTGGCTGCTCTGCTATGACATTCAGGATCTCCCACTAACCTGCTTTAATCTGTTTCTCTGAGATTATATTTTGTTTTCTTTTCCCTCCTCAGCTGTGGCTGCTCAAAAGTCATTCCTCTGAGAGCAATTGTTTTTTTTTTTTTCTCGTTTTCTTGTAGAAACCTTTTATTTTTCTGAGAGAAACAGGAATGAGAAGAACCTTGAGATGTGGTGCAGTCCTGTGGCAGAGTGGGGCAGATGCTGAGCAATATTTGTCCAAATAATAATTCCTCAAAATAGCCATGTCAGGAACTGCTGAGCCTCAGGGAGCTCTCCCAGGGCTTCCCCTGCTTCACTTCCTTAGGAAAATAATCCAAGGGGGCCTACAAGAAAGCTGGAGTGGGATTTTTTTTACAGGGTTAGGACAAGCAGGAATGGCTTCAAACTGAAAGAAGAGAGTAGGTTGAGGTTGGATATTGGGAAGAAATTCTTCCCTGTGAGGCGAGGAGACCCTGGCAGAGGTTGCCCAGAGAAGCTGTGGCTGCCCCATCCCTGGAATGTCCAAGGCCAGGTTGGGTGGAGCTTGGAGCACCCTGGGACAGTGGAGGTGTCCCTGCCCATGGCAGGGGGGTGGAACTGAGTGCTCCTGAAGCTCCCTTCCAGCCCAAACCATTCCATGATTTTTGATAATCCATTTGTGGTGGGAGTGAGGGAGGTGGGAGCAGGGACGGGGCTGCCTCGCACTTCCCACCCTGAATCAGCCCCCGCTCTGTTTTGCATCCCAAAAATACAGAAAGGGAAAGGCAGTTCTTCGTGGAAGGGCTGCCTGGGAGCTCCAAAATCCTGAGTCCATGGAAGATTTGGAACAGGCCTGATCTGTCTGCATATGTAGGTCAACAACTGCAGCGTGGATGTGATGCTCTTGTATGCAAAATACAGAGATCAAAGTGCCCGTGGCCCTGCTGAGTCTCTGGTCCAGGCTGTCTCCACAAGCATTTCCCACTCCAAATGCTGTTTTCCAGTTGTTCCTCTTTGTGAAGGATGAGGGATAGAAACCAGCTAGTCCATCCTGCTGCTGTAGGATAAGCCATAAATGGCCTCAAGTTGCTCCAGGGGAAGTTTAGTTTGGAAATGAGGAAGAATTTCTTCACTGGTCAAATTTTGGAACAGCAGTGGAATCACCATCCCTGGAAGTGTTGAAAAAATTGTGCAGCTGTGTTGCCTAAAGACTTGGCTTAGTGGTGGAATTTGGCAGTGCTGGGTTAATGGTTAGATTCAAAGATCTTAGAGGTCTTTTCCTGAAATGATTCCATGATTATATAATTTTAGGGCACCTGCCGGTCTTGCAGGTCTTGAGCTTTCTGCAGCTGAAAAATCATTTCCACCACGTGCTCCAGCTCAAGCATGGCCTGATCTTGGTGCCCAAAGCCGGGTCAAGGAAAGTTTGAACCCGTGGTCACACCTGGAGCATTTCCCGTCAGTGTCACAGAATCATAAAATCAGAATGGTTTCGCTTGCAAGGGACCTAAAGATCATCCATTCCAGCCCCCCTGCCCCAGGCAGGGACAACCATGTCTGTGGTGGCTGAGCTGAACGAGCTCAAACCTCAAAAATTCACACCTGGAGTTCGGTGTAAATTTGGCAGCTGTAGCTCAGACACATTCTTGGTGCAAACAAGGGGGTGACAGAAAACGCCAGGCTGTGGTTGTATCAGCTTTAGCTGACAAGAGCTTGAAATGCCTCCCTGAGGCTTGAACCCTTCGCTTGCCAATTTTTTTTTGGGGAATAAAAAAATCCCCTACTGCAGGTTGATAAAACTGAAACAGAAAGTGTGGTTGTGGGCAGATGCCAGACGTCCCGTGGGACAGAGGTGGGGACCTCCAAGTGAGGACATCTTCCCACCAGCTCCTAAATGAGGTTTGCCTTTCTCTTGCAGCCCACACGCTCATCTGCTTTTCCTGCTCGGATGCCTCCTCCAACTGGGCCTGCCTGAAGCCTGTCCAGTGTGGAGAAAATGAAAACCACTGCGTGACGACGTACGTCGGAGTGGGACTCGGTGAGTGGTGACAGCACCTCCTCTGCCCCTCCTGGCTTCTCTCCTGGGTCACCTGCTGAGCTGCAGCGAGGCTTTGCCTTCTTCTGGCTGGGGGGGGAAAAAAAAGGGAAAGTTCTGCTTAGCAACTGAGTGTCGGACCATCCCACGGGAATTCTTAGGAGGAGTCACGTTAAAGCCCACGTGCCTGCACCGATGCCCGCGAGTCCGGGGGGAATCTCAGGCTGGGGGCGGGGAGTTTGCTGATGAATAAGTGAGAGCGTGGAGGATGCTGCAGGCTCCCTGTGTGGGAAGCTCCAGGGTTGCTATTCCTGCTGATTTCTTGCCTCGTGTTTGGGTTCTTCATCCCCGAGTACCACCTTTGCTTCACTTTCCGTGGACGAGGTGGGAAGGGAGGGTTGCAGGTTTCCTTCCTGAGTGCCTGGAGAGGTTTGGGGGGTTCTGTCCTTCCCAGCTGCTGCTCCGAGGGAGGCAGGATGCTCTCTGGCAGATCTCCTGGCGCCTTTGCAGGAACCAGAGCCCATCCTGGCTCTCCCTGGCAGGAGGAGGGGGAATTTCATGCCCGAGTCTGCAGCGTGGGTGGGTCAGATGTGCACAAACAGAGACTGGGAGCTTTTATAAACTTCCCTTCGTAGCCCAGTGCTAATGGTTTCCTCTTTCCTGCCTCTTAACGTGGGCTGTGCCTCTCTGGAAATGCAGACTTGGCTCCCAAGTGCCTCCCCAGTGCTCCCTGTCTCCCTTGAGGAGCCCCAGAGTGAAGCTTAAGAGGGATTTTTAGGATTCCTCACCGGAGCCGTTGCAGCTGAACATTGGCCGATCCACAGGGGTGTCCCTGGGGTGTTGTGTGGTCTCTGGGGTGTTTGTGAGGGCTCATCACGGGTGATCCTTGATTAGATGGGCTGGCTGGGATTCCTGGCTCCGAGAACCACTTCATCCTCTCCGGAGCATCCTCCCTGTGCCACCCCGGCTCTTCCGGTGCCGCAATTCCTTTGCAGAGCCGGCAACCAGAAACCCAAAAAACCCCATTCTAAACCTGTCTCTTTCCCTTCCTCTCCACCCCCACCCCCAAATCCAGGCGGCAAATCCGGCCAGTCCATCTCCAAGGGGTGCTCTCCCATCTGCCCCAGCGCCGGGATCAACCTGGGAATAGCGGCCGCCTCCGTTTACTGCTGCAACTCCTTCCTCTGCAACATCAGCGGTTCCAGCAGCGTCCGAGCCAGTTCCTCCATCCTGGCCTTGGGAATTCTCATCAGCCTCATCTACGTCCTCCAGGCTCGAGAGTGATGGGGCTGCCTGAGGAAGAGCCGCCTCCCACGGGCCTCTTTAGCCAATATCTTCTCTGTTGCTGTCTGCAAGGAGATCCTCTTCCTTCTCAGCAGGCTTCCAAGGTGATTGTTTCCCAGACTTTTTTGCTCTTCCAAGCGTTGGAGAGCTGGGCGGTTTGGCCGAGCTGTTCTCCTCCTCCTGTGGACGTCTCCCGCTGCGCTNCACCACCACCCCCAACCCTGCCCCATTTCTGAGGTTGGTTCAATCAGGCTGGGACTCGCTGAGAACAGATTCACCCCAAGCACCACCAGGTCTGCTCCAGCACATGGGTGGCACAGGCAGCAGGAATGCAGGATCCAAAGGGAGACACGTTCTGGCCCCTCACAGCTGCAGTCTCTTTTTATAAAATAGTCTCGTTTCTTCTGATCCTGGGCTGATTTTTCTGGAAAACCAATGCCGTGTACCTTGTCCTTCCGAGTTCTGTAAGTGCCAGACCTGAATAAACTTGCTCCTGTTGTTACCTGAGATGGGAGGTGTGTGTGTTTCCTTGCTCCAGGGATTAGGAACTCTTTTATGGAAAATCCCAATGTTGTGCCCAGCACGAGGGTCCCTCACCCTCTTGAGCAGCTTTTTGGGTGCTTCATCTCCACAGATCCATCTCCTCCCTGTTGCTGTCCTTCCTGATAAAAACCTCTGGGCCAGCTGGTTCCACCTCCCTTGGGAATGACTTTTTCCAGCTGCATTTGAGTGATAAATGCCAGGTTTTGGGGTCTGAGTCAACTCTAACAGAGCGATTACCCTGGCAGGAGGACTCTGAAGTGAATCTGCATTTTACAAGGACTTGGTGCCTCAGTTTCCCCACTTTGGACTTGTCACGGTGACCACCACAATGGCGATACCTGAATGACCACGGGCAACAGGTCTGAAAAATTTGGTGAAGTCAGAGGAGAAGATGTCAATACCCAGATCTTCAGGTCCAACCTTCAATGCCTGATGGTGCCCGTGGACTGCTGGAGGTGACTTCACCACCCAACCTTCCACATCTGCTGTCCCTCAGTTCCCAGGATCTTCCCAGGTGTTTTGGCAAAGTTTTTCCTAGCAGTTCTCAGCTGTCCCATGGGAGACGTGTCCTCCTGCCCTCTCTGTGTCATCTGTCCTGCCTACTCTGCTTGCCTGTGGACCTGCCCGACACAAACCAAGCCAAAATTCAGCCTTAAACTGCCAAGTTCAAGCTTTTTGTCACTTCCACTGATTGATCAGAGGTGCACTGGGCTTTTTTTTTTTTTCTATTTCTAGCAGCAAAACCCAGGTGATGGCACATTTCAGCCATGCCTTGTACCTGCTTGTCCTATTCTATGTCAAAACCCAAACAAAAAGCTCCACAAACCTTCAGTTCCACCTCTGTCCCCTCTTCAAGGAGTGATAAATGAAAGGTGGTTGCAGTTGTACAGAAATATTGGTGGCAGAAGTGGTTTTAGGGTTTTTTTTCCCCCTCCCTTCTTAATTAAAGGGACACAGATATTAATGACAGCTTTTCCAACAGGGAGGGATGGGTCAGTGGGATGTGATCTGCAATTTAGTGGTTAATTTGGGAAGAATGCGTCACTTGTGTTGGTCCTTGGATGTGCCTTCCTTTGGATAATGCATCCTCCTGGGACCTTGGGGCCCGAGGTGCCCCACAAACCTCTGCTATGCACGTGGAGCACAGGGAAAATTGGGGAAAAACTTCCTAAACTGAGATGAATATTCTCCAGCTTCCCTGTGCCTCAGCCTTCCTCCCAAAAAGGGTTCAAAACATCGTTTTTTGGGTTCATTTGTCCCTCAGCACTTGCTGTGACACTGAAGTGGCAGCTGGACCACTCTAGATTGAATTTAGGGGGCTCTGTCTTTTCTGGCCATCTGGAAAAAGGTTTTGGGGTTGGTTTGGGACCCGATTAGCAAAGAGCTGAACTTCAAAGCCATCAGCTGTGTCCTGATGTCCATCCATGCTTTTATGAGGGTCCTGATGATGCCACACTGGACAACCCCATGGGCTGAAGACCTGGTTGTCTCCTCCAAGGGCCATCTCCTTCCTTTCTTGGGGTTCCTTGGCCAGTGCCAAGGATTTGGTTGTGCCAGGGAGCAAAGGAGCATCCAGAGGCTGCTTATCCCAATAAATTCCAAATTATATTCACGGAATTGCCAGGGGACTGAGCTGAGGGTTGGTTGGATAAATTTTGCGCGGAGATTTGTTTTTCTTCCTCACTCTCTTTTTGTCTCTTCCTTCCCGTGTACTCTAATCTAGAATATGGAAAAAGGGATATTTTCAGTATTTCCTTTCCTGGCAAAGACCTCTTGGATAGATCCATGTGTGTTTGAGAGAGGGAGGGGGTGACAGTTTGTCACAGTTGAATCCCCAGCACTTTCTCATCAGTCATGCCAACTCTCACTATTCCTGGTCCTACTCTGGGTTTCTTTTTTGCCCCCCAAATCCCCAGAATAACATAAATCTGGTGAGAACCTCATCTGTTGTAAAACCCAGGCCTAAAAAAGGGCAGATGAAGTAATTAAAACCATTAATAATAAGACAATAAGTAGGAAAAGCACAGGATTTATGAAGTGTTCATACTGGTGGGTTGTTAAACTGGATTTGGAATTTGGGGGCTGTGGTGGGACAGCCCTGAAGTGCTTTGGATGTGTTTCTGTGGACTGTGGAATTAAGAGATCAAAATCTGAGCAGAAAACTCAGATATTTCACCTGTTCTGACAAGACAAGAGGTTATGAGGGGAGGAGGTTTGAAACATAAAATATCCTGCAAGAGTTTTTGCTGGAAATTAAGAGCTAAAGTGAAATACCTGCCCACTTTGGAGCATGTTCCTGAGGAAATGGTTTCAGTGCTTCCATCCTGGAATTGGCTGTAATTCACCAGCAGCTGCTGCCATCTCCCACTACCCCACCAAGGGCTCGAAATTTTGTGGCTTGTCTAAAAATGCTCAAAATCCATCCTGGCATCAGCACTTCCCACCCAGGATCTGAAGGTTTGCTGTTTGCCCAAGAGAAGGACTTCAAAATGAGCACAGTTCTTCCAGCTGGTTTTGAGAATTGGTTTTTTTTTATTTAAGGGCAAAATTTCTTTTGGAAACCACAAACCTGACGTGACTTCCTTGCTCCAAGAGAGCAAATGATCAGTTGCTTAATTATTACTCCAAGGATCCACTTTGCTGCTCCAAGGATGTCCTGGATTGGTGTTGATTTGCTCAAGTTGGGGGTTTTTTGAAGGGATTTGTCTCCCAGGGACTTCATTTGCTGTGGAAAAAGGAGGCTGTGGTCCCAGCACCCCCGTGGTGGGGGTGTCTGTGTCTCCGTGGGATGAGTGGATCCATGCCCTCTGGAAGAAGCAGCTGTGGTGCACATCTGGATGCCTGGAGGTTTAGGGCCCTTTCCCTTGCTCCGGTTGGTCTCAGCTGTTTGGGATGAAGGTGGCTCTGGATCCTTGATCCTGAAGGAATAATTTCACCCCTCTCTGAGGATGATGTTTTGCATTTTGGGAGTGCCCGTGGTGCCCAGGGAAGCGAAGCCCTGGGTTGGTCCTGCCACCTACTGGCTGTTGCCAGCCTCGGTGGAGGAACTTTGAAGTCCAGATCTCCGAAATCAAGGTGGATGAGCTGCCTCGAACCAAATAATTGCACCCAAAGCAGAGATTCAGCAGCAGCAGAGACAGATTGAAGGTTTTAATTCGTCCAGCTTTGCTCTGATTGTGGAAATTGAGAAATAAAAGGCTTAAGAGGCTTCTCAAGTCCAACATTTTCCATGGGAGCACTTTTTCCCAGCCCTAATCCTCCAGTTTCGTCAAATGAAAATATATGAAGCCAATAAAATGTTGCAGGAAAAACAAAGATGTTGGCACGTTTTATTTCAGCTTTGTTGGGTGATCTGAGGTGGTTTCCCTGAAATGTTGATTTTACTAATTCCTATCTGTGAGATTTGTAACTGTGTATTATCTTTATTGTAACGGGATAAGCGGGATAAAGAAGCATCCATCCCTTTAAATATATTAACCTAAGTATAAGTGAAGTGTATGTTCCATCTTGTTTCTTATACTCTAATAAAAAATATATGGAGTTAATAAAAAAAATACACTTGGAAGGAGATTTTTGAGTGGCTCTGCAGATATTCCATGTATTAACTCCTGTTTTGTGTGGAAGGAAAATGCCTGGATTGTATTCCAAGCTCAGGGCTGCAGGTTGTGGGCTGGATAAAAGGACAGACCGAATTTAGGGACTAAAAAGGGTTAAAATTCCTACATTTCATCTCAGGGCCATTGGAATCTCTTCCTGGGGATGGATAAAAAACCAGGAATTGTCTTTGCCTCCAGTAGTTCATAAATATCCTTGACTTGCCTGTGACCCTGCCGGGAATGGAGATGGGATTTGGCCTTGGAGCCTGCACTCTTCCTTGTGGGAGAGGGCGGCTATTTTGGGCACAGAGAGGGCCCTGGGTGGGTGTCCGTGGGCAGCTGCTCCTCTTCTTGCACTCCCAGGGATCCAACGCTGCTCCCGCCTCCCGACGGACACGCGGACACGCGGACACAGGGCTGTGTGGGGTTTTTTGGTGGTCCCCACACGGCTGGGAACCTGCCACCTGGGCCCTTTGGAGGCGGTTCCCTCGTGAGTTCTTTTGGCGAGGGTGAAGAACGAGCAGGACTCTGGATTTCTCGGTCTTCAGGCTGTTGTTTATTTTTCTCTTAAGTTCAGTACGCTGTCCACACACCAGACTGAACGTATGAGAAGCAAAGCATAAAATGAAGCAAAATTGCCACACAAACACCCAAAACCAAGGACTTTTAAAGCTAATCAGTCCAATTACTTTCTAACACTTATCTTGTTTTTACTTTTCTACCAATAACTTCTATTAATCTACACACGTAGCACCCATGCCACTACTTTCTCTAACCAATGACTTTGTGCCACCAGCACTACAGAAAATGGAGTGGAAGAAGAGCAAGAAAGAGAGGAGACAACACCCAAAATCCTCCATCTTGTCCCCTATTCACTCTCATATTAAAATCCTAAAACTCTCTATTCTCCACCCTGTGACAAACTATTGTTACTGCTGCTACCTAGTTCACACCTGTGTGCTCCAACTCCCAAAGCCTTGGCAATTTCTTTTCCTGGGACAGAGGTTAAAAGCAGTGTTCTGCCGAGAATCAGGGCTTTCTAAAACAGACAGAGAAACATTCCCTGGATTCCAACAGGCTGGGTGCTCTGGAGATTCCTCCCCCGCTCTCCCAACATTCAGCTCCACAAAGTTACGTCACCCGAATTTTTGTTTAAAGGTTTTGTGGGGATCCCAGCTGGATCCCGTGGGAGAAGGGGATTATATTCCCTGGGGAATGTAAGAGAAATGCAGAATAACAGTGATGGGCTCGGGAGTTTCATTCCTTTCCTCAGGATAATTCCGGGCTGGACTACTGTTTCCACTGCTATCCACATTTTGCAGCCTGATTTGCAAGTGGTTTTTTGGGATGGGAGGGCTCCAGTGGTGACAGGGAATATCCTGGGGACTGGGGGGACGTTGCACAGCCAGGGGTCACAGAGGAAACCTGCACGTCCCTCCTGCCTGGTGTTCCTGTTTTTCCTCACATTGTCACCATGTCCCAGCTCCTGCTGTTCCCTAAGGAGCTGCCTGTCTCTGCACAGGCCCAGGATGGGATTTTCCGTATTTCAGCTGTTTGGAAGGTCGAGGGAAATGGTGCCACATCTCCTGTTTGCTCTTCAGACGTTCCTCACTGCCATCCCAAAGTTGTCCTGATCATCCTAGCATGGGAGACACCAAACAGGGCTGAGGTGGGGGAATTCCGGCCTTCCCATCACAGGATCCTGGAATGGTTTTTGTTGGAAGGGACCTTCAAGATAATCTCATTCCAACCCCCTGCCATGGGCAGGGACACCTTCCGCTATCTCAGGTTGCTCCAAGCCCCAGCCCACCTGGCCTTGGACACACAGATCCAGGGGCAGCCACAGCTTCTCTGGGAAACCTGTGCTTCACCACCCTCCCAGGGAAGAATTCCTTCCCAATATCCCATCTATCCCTGCCCTCTGGCAGTGGGAAGCCATTCCCTGTGTCCTGTCCCTCCATCCCTTGTCCCAAGTCCCTCTCCAGCTCTCCTGGAGCCCCTTCAGGCACTGGCAGGAGCTTTGAGTTCTCCCTGGATCCTTCTTTTCTCCAGGCTGGACATTCCCAGCTCTCCCAGCCTGGCTCCAGAGCAGAGGGGCTCCAGCCCTTGGAGCATCTCCGTGGCCTCCTCTGGACTCACTCCAGCAGGTTCCTGCCATCCATGTGCTTCTGACTCCAGACCTGGGTACAGTATTCCTGATGGGATCTCCTGAGGGCAGAGCAGAGGGGTTACATCCTACCCTTTGCTGTCTCTCTGGACAGGGCTCCTCTCTGTCCGGGGCAAATAATGGGTTTTGGAGGAGGAAAAAGCTCTGGAACTGAAGAGGAGTCTCTAAAAAGCTGATTCATTTGGGAGTTTATTTTGGACAAGTCAAGAAAGGTGTGTAGGAAGGGAATTGAGAATTTAAAATTGGAGTGGTGCTAAAGGAAGATAAAAAAAAAAAAAGACTGAATCAAGAGCTCTACCTTTCCACCTTCCTGCCAGTGCTGACCCTCTCCACCTCCTTTCCTCCTGCTTCCTTTTCTCCCCATTCCGTGGATTTTGAGAGATTGTGGGGGCAAGGGAGGAACAGCACCTCGAGGCTGCAGGAGGCTGGAAAGGTGGGAGGAGGCTGGAAGGGTGGGAGGTGGCTGTGGAAGCATGTTCCAACCTTCCTGCTTTTCATTTCCCAAGAAAAAGAGATTTCAGGAGTTGCACAGTGTGCCTGGGTCTCCGTGGTGTGACCTTTCCTGGGATACAGGGGACACTCGGCCACCCGGGCTGACATTGATAACTTGTTCTCTGCCTGAGAGTTAAAGCTGCACGGAAATTTAACACAAACAGCACCAAACTCACGGGGGCAGAGGTGTGAGCAGCTCCCTGCTCTCTGCTCCAATTAACTCCAATTAACACCAGCACCTGGGTGGGTTGAGTTTCACACGGATTCTTGTCATGCTTTGTCACCCAGAGCTAAACCAGGTGTTTTCCACAGGTGCGAAGTGCTCCTGGCTCAGATTGCACCTCTCATTGCTCAGATTGTGGCAGATTCACTGACCCGTTGTTGCTCCAGAGGCTGAGTTTTGCACCTGAGCTCAGACCAGTAAAACCTGCTGGTTCCAGGAGCAGCAGCACCCGTTTAGTACCAAACTATGAAAGATGCAAAAAAAAAAAAAATTTTTTTTTCAAGTTCAATTCACTCAGAGATAAAGGATGGTGGCACCTTGTCTGTGACCACTCGGCACTGAAAGAACTCGGGTTCTTTATAAGGACAAGGTGGAGCTACTCCTGTTGGAATTCAACTCCTGGGTTGTTCAAGGCAATTCAGATAAACTGAATTTTTCTCCTTATTTTATTTTCGCCTGAAGGTTTCTCATCCTCGAGCTGGTTGGAGCCAAGCGACTGCAAACCACGAATTTTAGGAACAGTGAAGAGTTAAAAATACCGAAATTATCCTGAGAAGTCCTTCCTTCCTTCCTTGGGAAATGGGCTGGGAGGAGGGATTTGCATTTTCTTCTCTTGTCAGGAGGTGGCAGTGGCAGGTCCCAGTTCTGCCAGTGCGTTCCCTTGGCATGGACTGGGATGGGACTGTTGCCATTCCAGGACCACAAATTCCGTCTCCTAAGGGACATGACGGAGAAAGAACTTCATTTGGAACCTGTGGATGAGGAATAAATCCATCCCAGACCTCTCTTCGACTCTTTTCCATGGCAGATGCTATGGGGCCCCCTGAGCCCTCCCTTCCCAGCCTGCTTTCCAGGCTGCAAAAATTCCATCTCTCCCATAACTCCTCGTGTTGCCTGGGGTTAAATCCGTGTTCCAGGCCACGTGAAATGCTGGGATCACAGGGACACGGTGGGATAGCTCAGAGAATTGAGTTCTGCCGTGGCTGGGCTCAGGGAGGTGGGGTAGATCAGGACAGGTGGTGGTGTTGTGGGTATCTGATCACAGCCTGATCAGATGGGAGCAGGAAAAGCCTTTTCCAGACGCCTGGAACAAGCCTCACGTTCCCAACCGCCTTCTTTTATTGTGAAGCCATTCCCTCTTGTCCTGCCACTCCAGGCCCTTGTCCAAAATCCCTCTCCAGCTCTCCTGGAGTCCCTTTAGGCACTGGAAGGGGCTCTAAGGTCTCTGCAGAGCCTTCTCCAGGCAGAAAAATCCCAATTCAGCCTTTCCTCATAGGAGAGGTTTTGGTTTCCTCACCTTTCCGAGGGAGAAATGCTCTGGGAGCCACAAGTCTTGAGGTCAGAAACATCTTCCGGAAATCTTCAAGCATCTGGAGACCATACCTGACGGTCTCCAGATTTCCAGGATCTCCAGGGCTGTTTTTTGGTGCAGGACACACTGAGCATCTCACCTGGGCAGTGGAATCTTCATTTAAGCTTTCTACTGGTTTGGGCAGCTCCCAGCAGCCAAAAACCTGGATATTTCCAGCTCCAATGCCAAGCTTTGCAGGATTAGAGGGAGATGAAAAGGGCCTGGAGGCAAAGCTGGTACTTTTCAGTCGGGTTATTTAGTGTTTTACATGTGTTGTCCTTGTTCTTCCCTTCTGGGTCAGCGAGAAGTGACTCAGGTAGGAAAGTATCTCCTGTTCCTTGGATTAAGTCTGGAACAAAGGCAGGGGATAATTAAGGCAGGTGACAGCTACACTGAATGAGTGATTTACATTCCTGCATCATTAACAATGCCTTGGAAAGGCTGGATGGAGCAAATCATCTCCAAAAAAGTGATTGCTGCCTCAGTCAGGGTTGACAGGAAGGGAGAATTTCTCAGCTTAGAAGCAAAAAGAACAAAAAGGGAGCGAGAAAAGAATCGATAAGGAAAGGAATTAAAATTCCCACTAGTTATAAATATATGATCAATCCTTGCCATGCACATCATAAACACACTTTAGGAATTATGAACTCCTGGAAGATTCCCCCATGGGATCTTTGTATCCGTGTGCTGGCCACTGGCCAGGGAAGCGATGGACGTGAAGGTCTCACCCAGAAAGAGTTAAGAGCTACACAGGGGTTAATCTAAATAATAACCTGGAGATAAGAGGTACCTGCATGGGATTCAGAGAGGGAGAAAAACAGGTTGGGGAAAAAAAAAAAAAAAAAAAAGGAAGGTGAATGATTACCTGGAGGGGACAGGACTCCTTATAAAAATAAACCATCTTCTTCCTGCCTTCTTGTCCTGGGGAACATCCAAAGCATCTCCGAGCCCCAGGAGCAGCTCACAGCACATGGCTGGGGCAGAGAGTGGGACATGGAGAGGTCTGGTGGGAATCTGGGATGAGCAGCAGATTTAAGGAGCCCTTTGTAGGGTGGTCTGACCTGTCTGCCCTGGGTCTGGCTTTAATCACATTCTCTCAGGTCTCTGTTGGAGCCAGGAGACAGCAGAACCCTGGGATGCATCAAAAGGAATGTGACCATCAGGTCCAGGGATGGGATTCCCTCCCTCTGCTCCACCCCCTCTAGATCTCACCTGGATCCAGCTCTGAGGGCCTCAGCACAAGGACGTGGAGCTGCTGGAGAAGGTCCAGAGGAGACCAAGATGATGCTCCAAGGACTGGAGTCCCTCTGCTCTGCAGCCAGGTGGGAAGAGCTGGGAATGCCCAGCCTGGAGAAGGGAAAGCTCCAGGGAGCCCTCAGAGCCCCTTCCAGTGCCTAAAGGGGCTCCAGGAGAGCTGGAGAGGGACTTGGGACAAGGGATGGAGGGACAGGACAATGGGAATGGCTTCCCAGTGCCAGAGGGCAGGGATAGATGGGATTTGGGAAGGAATTTTTCCCTGTGAGGGTGGTGAGGGGCTGGAATTCCCAGAACAGCTGCGGCTGCCCCATCCCTTCAAGGCTGGATGGGGCTTGGATCAACCTGGGACAGTGGAAGGTGTCCCTGCCCATGGCAGGGGGTTGGAATGAGACAGTCTTGAAGGTCCCTTCCAACCCAAACCATTCCATGATTCTTTGTCCCAGCTCAGTGCCGAGGTGAAAACCAGTGTGGACAGAGCTGCCAAACTTCCTGCATCCATCTGCAGCTCCAATCTGTGCCAAGCCCACCTGCTCCCAGCTGTGAAAGCCACAACTCTCTGCTCAGCCGGGTCCTTTCAGCCTGTGGCTTGTCCCACCGAGGGGATACATGTCCTTTCCCTGAGGGCACCTTCCAGAAGCTCAGTCGTGGGAATCACCTGACCTTGACACACTCCAGAGGCTTGGGAGAGGGATGAAGTGTCTCCAAAGCTGTGCCAATGTAATGGTTTTTAAGCCAGGCAGAGACACGTTGGATCCTGGCCATACATTGTAGGGGATTGTAGTAAAATCAATTAGCAGGAACAAGGCTGCTGTGACTAATGAGCTAATGAGTGGTGCCTTAGTGAAAATGGCTCTGAAAGAGCTGCAGGGTTGGATTCCTGACTCGTTATTCATAGGATTAGGCCACAGTCAGGCTTGGCACTCTTTATTTTTCACTTTGCTTTCCTAGCATTCTCTTTAACTTTTAAAGGTATTCCTCATCAGTGGAGGGGATGGAGAAGGGCAGGGATACCTGTTTAATTCCTCTCTTTCTGGTGCAAGAATCTCAGCTCCGGAGAATTTCGGTTTCTGCGAGGGACAGGTGGGGACCGTGATGTCCCAGAGGTGAAATTCTTGGGATTTAATCCCTGGAATCTTCCCAGCAGCAGTTCAGTGATCAGAGTAACCCATCCGTGGTGCTTCCATGGGTGCCTTTCATCCCTGACCCCTGGAGCTGCTGGAGTGAGTCCAGAGGAGGCCATGGAGATGCTCCAAAGGCTGGAGCCCCTCTGCTCTGGAGCCAGCTGGGAAGAGCTGGGATTGTCCAGTCTGGAGAAGGGATCCAGGGAGCCCTCAGAGCCCCTTCCAGTGCCTAAAGGGGCTCCAGGAGAGCTGGAGAGGGACTTGGGACAAGGGGTGGAGGGACAGAATAAGGGGGAATGGCTTTAAACAGGAATTGGGTGAGGTTAAATGGGATACTGGGAAGAAATCCTTCTTTGTGAGGATGGTGAGGCCCTGGAATGGAATTGCCAGAGCAGCTGTGGCTGCTCCATCCCTGAAGGTGTCCAAGGCCAGGTTGGGACAGCGTCTGGAGCAGCCTGGGATAGTGGGAGATGTCCCTTCATGGCAAGGGTTGGAATGGGATCATCTTTAAGTCCTCTTCCAACAAAAGCTTAGCACAAGCACATGACAGTGTCGTGTCAGCATCCCTCCACCCTTAAATCCAGTCCCATCTTTCACTCCTGCATCTGCCTGCTCTGGAAATTTGGGATTCATAGGAGACACATCAAGAGCTGCTTAGAGTAATGAATATGGAAAGTTCAAAATAATTAAGTCAAGAAGGCTCTCAGTGCCTGCAGCCCTTGGTGCCTGAAACTCTGCCCTGGAGGTGGATGGGGAATTTTAGGATTTGCAGTGGGATTGGGCAGCCTGGGAGGTTTTGGGATTTGGAGATTTCCAGGGTGGATGCAAGTGAGGCAGATCTGGTGAAGATGCCTCCACCCTGAGACAGCCTCAGCTGGCTAGTTAGGACAGGAAAAGAGTTTGCCACGGGATTCCCAGGCTGGAAGTAAACATTTGGTTGAACTTTTCCTTTTATTTATGACAACAAACTCATCTGAAGTGCGAGAGTTGTTGTATTAATTTCCCTTTGAACAGATACACTAAAAAATGTATATTTTTTTAAAATCCGACTTGTGACGAGGCAGATTTATGCAGATTGTGTGTCTTTTTATCTTTTTTCTGTAATTAGTGCAAACCCCCCCCAGTAGGACAGATTGTGGTTTCCTACAGAATAATAAAAGGAATTCAACAAAACAATATTTGAATATTCTCATTAGCTCTTGTTACTTTTTGGTGAGTTGCCAGCCCTGCAACGCAGCAGCACAGGGTGTGCATAAAAGAGGAGACATTTCAGGACTCAGATAAAATCAACTGAAACCATAAACAAGGTGTGTTGACACCCCCCCAAAACCATCCTCCGGAGCCAAGGGGGGAACAGGATTTAGAGCAGGGTGGTGGCAGAGATTCTTCCATCCAAGATTTTCTAAGGCGAGGGAGATCACATTTCAGCTGTGCAGGTGAAGCCAGTCATTTAACACACATTGTTTGAGGCCACTTAATACCAGAAACCAGAAGCCACACCCCATCTACGTTTTTTTTCTCTTTTTCTTTCCCCCCCCCCCGCTACGAACAAGGCAAACACCGTCAGAGGATTTCGCCTTTTTAATAGGATTAGAATATTTTCTGCTGAACACGAGGAATGCCAGACCTAAATATTTAGGAATATACCTAAATCTCTTTCCCTAGGTAATTTTTGGGGCTGGAAATAACTGCTTAGCTCTCATAATCCACATAATTACTGTATTAGAGGAATACTGTGAAAACAATCCGTCGGGAATTCCTGAGGACGGAAGTCTCCCAGAAGTGGTGCTTGGAACAGCAACAGGGGTTGCTGAAATGCTGAGACCACCTTTAGATTGGATATTAGGGACAAATTCTTCCCTGTGAGGCTGGGGAGGCCCTGGAATGGAATTTGGGAGAAGCTGTGGCTGCCCCACCCCTGGGAGCGTCCANCCATCCTTGGTGCTTCCATGGGTGCCTTTCATCCCTGACCCCTGGAGCTGCTGGAGTGAGTCCAGAGGAGGCCATGGAGATGCTCCAAAGGCTGGAGCCCCTCTGCTCTGTAGTCAGGTGGGAAGAGCTGGGATTGTCCAGTCTGGAGAAGGGATCCAGGGAGCCCTTAGAGCTCCTTCCAGTGCCTAAAGGGGCTCCAGGAGAGCTGGAGAGGGACTTGGGACAAGGGGTGGAGGGACAGAATAAGGGGGAATGGCTTTAAACAGGAATTGGGTGAGGTTAAATGGGATACTGGGAAGAAATCCTTCTTTGTGAGGATGGTGAGGCCCTGGAATGGAATTGCCAGAGCAGCTGTGGCTGCTCCATCCCTGAAGGTGTCCAAGGCCAGGTTGGGACAGCGTCTGGAGCAGCCTGGGATAGTGGGAGATGTCCCTTCATGGCAAGGGTTGGAATGGGATCATCTTTAAGTCCTCTTCCAACAAAAGCTTAGCACAAGCACATGACAGTGTCGTGTCAGCATCCCTCCACCCTTAAATCCAGTCCCATCTTTCACTCCTGCATCTGCCTGCTCTGGAAATTTGGGATTCATAGGAGACACATCAAGAGCTGCTTAGAGTAATGAATATGGAAAGTTCAAAATAATTAAGTCAAGAAGGCTCTCAGTGCCTGCAGCCCTTGGTGCCTGAAACTCTGCCCTGGAGGTGGATGGGGAATTTTAGGATTTGCAGTGGAATTGGGCAGCCTGGGAGGTTTTGGGATTTGGAGATTTCCAGGGTGGATGCAAGTGAGGCAGATCTGGTGAAGATGCCTCCACCCTGAGACAGCCTCAGCTGGCTAGTTAGGACAGGAAAAGAGTTTGCCACGGGATTCCCAGGCTGGAAGTAAACATTTGGTTGAACTTTTCCTTTTATTTATGACAACAAACTCATCTGAAGTGCGAGAGTTGTTGTATTAATTTCCCTTTGAACAGATACACTAAAAAATGTATATTTTTTTAAAATCCGACTTGTGACGAGGCAGATTTATGCAGATTGTGTGTCTTTTTATCTTTTTTCTGTAATTAGTGCAAACCCCCCCCAGTAGGACAGATTGTGGTTTCCTACAGAATAATAAAAGGAATTCAACAAAACAATATTTGAATATTCTCATTAGCTCTTGTTACTTTTTGGTGAGTTGCCAGCCCTGCAACGCAGCAGCACAGGGTGTGCATAAAAGAGGAGACATTTCAGGACTCAGATAAAATCAACTGAAACCATAAACAAGGTGTGTTGACACCCCCCCAAAACCATCCTCCGGAGCCAAGGGGGGAACAGGATTTAGAGCAGGGTGGTGGCAGAGATTCTTCCATCCAAGATTTTCTAAGGCGAGGGAGATCACATTTCAGCTGTGCAGGTGAAGCCAGTCATTTAACACACATTGTTTGAGGCCACTTAATACCAGAAACCAGAAGCCACCCCCCATCTACGTTTTTTTTCTCTTTTTCTTTCCCCCCCCCCCGCTACGAACAAGGCAAACACCGTCAGAGGATTTCGCCTTTTTAATAGGATTAGAATATTTTCTGCTGAACACGAGGAATGCCAGACCTAAATATTTAGGAATATACCTAAATCTCTTTCCCTAGGTAATTTTTGGGGCTGGAAATAACTGCTTAGCTCTCATAATCCACATAATTACTGTATTAGAGGAATACTGTGAAAACAATCCGTCGGGAATTCCTGAGGACGGAAGTCTCCCAGAAGTGGTGCTTGGAACAGCAACAGGGGTTGCTGAAATGCTGAGACCACCTTTAGATTGGATATTAGGGACAAATTCTTCCCTGTGAGGCTGGGGAGGCCCTGGAATGGAATTTGGGAGAAGCTGTGGCTGCCCCACCCCTGGGAGTGTCCAAGGCCAGGTTGGAAGAGGTTTGGAACTGCCTGGGATAGTGGAAGTTGTCCCTGCCCATGGCAGGAGGTTGGGACTGGATGGTCTTCAAATTCTCTTCCAACCCAAGCCATTCCATGATTCTGGAGCTTTAAATTTGGAGAGATGATGATTGGATTTTTTTTTTATCCAGCATTCCTAGAAAAACTTTTAACATTCCAAGGCAGGACAAGACCAAATGGCCTCAAGTTGCAGCAGGGAAAGTTTAGATTGGATATTAGGAAAAATTTCTTTGCAGAAAGGGTTGACAGGCATTGGAAGAGGCTCCAGGGTAGTGATGGAAGTGGCACAACTCTGGAAGTGCCAAAAATCCTCTGGATGTGGCACTTGAGGACAGGGTTTAGTGGAGAAAATCGTACTGGTGCTGGTTGGACTCTGAACGTGATGATCCTGACATCTTTCCCAACCTTAGTGATTCTATCATTCCAAGAGTTCAAGTGAATAACCCTGAATAAAGTTCCTTCGATGGTGGAATAACGAAGGTGGTGGGGATATCTCCAACACCATCTTGGATTCAGCTTTTCCCCATTCCTTAGTAAAAGTCTGTGCTGGGAGGGTGCCCGGCACAGCCACCAAAAAGCTCTTCCTTCCCAGTTTTTGCAATTCCACGCTTAGACTTGCTCGTTGGAGGAGGATTTCCTAGAATGGAGCTGGCCTGAGGTGCAGGAAAATCCAGCAGGGTTGGGAATGGGAAAAGTGTTTGGGAAGGGAAAAAAGTCATGAGCTTGCAACCACGCTTGGAGAGGGTTGGCTCAGAGCAGAGGGGCTTCTCCATTCCATCCTTCCTTGGGATAAAGAGCCTGAGAGATTCCTTTGGCCCAAACTTTCGGCTCCTGGTCCTGTTTTTTTTCCTCCGTGCTTTTTCCAGTGAGTGAGTGATTGAAAGTCAGATTTCCACTTCTAGACCAGGCTTGGAGCAACCTGGTCTAGTGGAAGGTGTCCCTGCCCATGGAGAGGGTTTGGGATAAGATGATCCCTTCCAATCCAAACCATTCCATGATTCTCCTCCTCCTGATAAACTCTGGACCCCACTGAAGGTGAAAACGCAGAGGAGGAATATCCATGAGGTTCAATTCCTTGAAGTTCACACCCACCGAGGTGTTTTTACCCAGGATGTCTTGAAACCACTCCAAAAAAGGAGGGAAAAATCTCACCAAGCTGCAAGACAAGACCTGGAAACCAGGATTACTTAACACCCCGGGCCTTCCACATCCTGCTCCGACACAAAACACCAGGTTTAACCAATCCCAGCCATTGTCCACCCTTCAAAAACGTATTTTCTTCTCCAGGGAACATGAAAAGAGATGACGAAGTAGCAAGAGGTGGGGCCTGCTCTGGGGCTCCTTCAATTTGTTTATAGCTCAATGGGAGTCGTTTTTCCAGTAGATTTGGATCCGGGGACGGAATCGGTGCATGGCAAATCACCGGGACGTGTGACATCGGTGGAGAGCGGTGACAACCCGGTGACCAGACAGCGAGGGCTCTGCAAGATGAAGGTGTTTCTGCCTCTCCTGCTGGCTGCTGCCACTTGCATGGATTTGGGTGAGTTCCTGCTCGGATTTTTCCAGATGCAGCGTGGTGGGATAGGATGCGCCCTGTTCCCTCTGAAAGCCATGTCTCCGACTTCAGGCAGTTTTCAGAAAAAAAACCAAAAAAAACCTGTCTTTGGGATATTTCCATATGTTCAGGGTGGTGATGGTGTCATTGGGACTGTCACGTCAGGCTCTTTAGGGAGTTTCACAAGGCAGAGTGTCATTAAACCGTGACATTACTTTAATGCAAATTCCCACTCTCACTTTTTCCATGTTTGTGCTCAGTCTCACTCTTTTTTTTTTTTAAACATTATTTTTAACTTTCTGTACCTTTTTTGATACTTAACCCTGGATGTCAGTTCCATGCAGCGTGTGTGGGAGCTCTCCAAAAATGTTACATGTGGGATTTATCCAATTTTAGCTGTTAGAAATGGAAAAGATGGGCTGGAACACTGCTGGTGGCCCAGGTACTCCAGGGTTGATGTTTATCAGAGAATCATGGAATGGTTTGGGTTAGGAGGGACTTTAAATATCACAGTGGGGCACTGGAACAGATTACCCCAAAAAGTTGTGGATGCTCATTCCTGGAAGTGTCCAAGGCCAGGTTGGGCAGGGCTTGGAGCAGCCTGGCCCAGTGGAAGGTGGTGGAATCCATGGCAGGGGGTGGAATTCCATGATCATGAAGGTCCCTTCCAACCCAAACCATTCTGTGATTCCATTCCATGATTCCATGATCCTCCCTCCATCCTTTCTGTCCCTTGTTTCTACCACCACACCGGTTTCTTGGACAAAAAATTGATGACGCCAAGCTTTGCTGGTGTTCTCCTGGATGTCCAAGGTAATTCACGTTCAGGATCTGTGGCTATTAATTGAGATATTCTCAGATCCAGACAGTGCCGAGTCTCATTTTTATCTGTGCCTGTCTATGGAACTATGTTAGGATTTTTTAACTCCTATTTATTTTCTTCTTTTGCAAGGACATTTTCGGTCCTCCCTCCTTGCTGAGCAGACTCTGCAGGGGAGAAACAGGTGGTGGCTTGTTTGGTTTTCTTTTCAGAGGACAACACAAATCCTGTCGATTGGATTTGTCCAGCACCCTGAAATGTGAGACTAAAAATGGTGCTTCCTCCTAAAGATGAATTTCACAACCGTCAGACGTGAATTAGTGCAAACAAAGCATCAGGCAAAGCAAGAGAATAAAGTTTGCTTTAGCAGAAAAATTGCTGTGTTTGTTTAAAAAAGGGCTTTTTCTGGCTCATTAGTTAGGATGATGTGTGATTTCACAGGGTGACTTGTTTGCCTGCTGACATCCCATTGGAGCTGAATCATTTCTCCTTTTTAGTGAGGTTTTAAGGAATTTCAGTGGGAATGTCACACAGTCAGGGTGGCAATGGCTTCCCACACCAAAGAGGGGCTGTTGGGGTGTGATGGCACCAAAATATATCGGTGTGGTTGTAACACACACTTTGAGGTGTCTGCTGTGGGAAGGAAGAGAGCGCCTAGAGGAGAGGACCCAAATGAAATGTTGGGTTCTTCAGAAAAACCCGCAGAGAGCAAAATGCCTGGAAAAACTTGTCAAAAATGGATTTTTTTGGTGATAGGAGGCACCAGACACTGTTTTGATTTGATATCTTTAGCTTGGAGTGCTCTGTGTCACAAAAATCTGGGTTCTTCAGTGGTTTTCTTCAAAGTTTCTCCATCTCAGAAGACTTTAGGCACTGAAAGATTTGGGCTGTGGTTATTCTGTGGTTGTAGGAGCTGAGAAGCACCTGCAGCTCTCAAGGGCTTTACAGATTAACAGGGGTGAGGAACGTCCCTGAAGTAGTGAGAGACAAGGCAGGAGGAGCTGGCTCAGGACGGATTTGGAGTCATGAGTAACAAATTTTGTGTCTGTGGTCTCTGCCTAGAGCAGAACTTGTCACGTGCAATCCATTCATGGTGCTGCTGTCTGGTTTAATTCTTCTCTGTGAGGGTGGCGAGGTCCTGGCACAGGTTTTCCCTGAGAATCTGTGGCTGCTCCATCCCTGGAAGTGTCCAAGGCCAGGCTGGACAAGGTTTGGAGCAACCTGGGACAGTGAAAGTTGTCCCTGCTCATGGCAGGGGTCTGGAACTGGAAGATTTTAACTTCCCTTCCAACCCAAACTGTTCCATGATTTAAAATAACCCCTCACACGTTCTTCTCACAAACCCAGAATCTCAGCACAAGGGGAAGGGTTGCGCTCAGTTTGTTCTCGTGGCTCGGTGAATTCGATGGAGACAAATTCCTTCTGCCTGGGACACCCTCCCAGCCTTTGGGAAGAGCTGGCAGAGTGGATACCACCAGAGGAAATTCTCACTGCTCCAACTCACGCCCAAGTCTGGCTTTTTTGTGTGTGTGTATCCAGATCCTTCACCAAGGGGACAAACCTGACCGAGCTGACAAATCTCTGTGATAAAGTGACTGACCTGGTAGACAAGGGATGAGCTGTGGATATTTTCTATCCAGAATTCAGGAAGGACTTTGATGCTCTCTCCTACAAGACCATGGAATCAGGGAAGGGTTTGGGTTGGAAGGGACCTACAGACCTTCCAGTTCCACCCCCTGCCATGGCAGGGACACCTTCCACTATCCCAGGTTGCTCCAAGCCCTGTCCAACCTGGCCTTGGACATTTCCAGGGATGGGGCAGCCACAGCTTCTCAGGGAAAACCTTGAACACTTCTAGAGATGAGGAGTCCACAATCTCTTTAGGAAACCTGTTCCAAAATCCTCATGGAGAAGCAGTTAAGGCATGGGCTGGGTGGACATTTCTCTCCCTAGGAAAAGCTCGGACTTCTCAGGCTGGAGAAGTGAAGGTTCAAATTGGGAATCTTATAAATGTCTGTAAATTCCTGAAGGGAGAGAGCAAAGGGGACAGAGCCAAGCTCCTTTCAGTGATTCCCAGTGCCAGGATCAGGGAAAGGACACAAACTGAAACACAGGAAACATCAGGAAATACTTCATGACTCTGAGGTTGACTGAGCACTGGCAGAGGTTTCCCAGGGAAGTTGCAGGATCTCCATGCTTGGAGGTATTAAAACCCCACCTGGAGACAGTCCTGAATTAGAGGCTTTAGGTGGTCCTGCTTGAGGGCAGGGATTGGGCTGGTGGAACTCCAGAGGCCCCTTCCAGCCTCCCCTGTTCTGTGATTCTGGGAGTTTGGGAGTCTGGGATCTCTTTCTGACACTCTGCTGAAGTCAGGGGGAGATGTAGATCCAGAAAACAGAGAAATAAATCAGCCCAAGCTCTTTCGTGTGTCACGGGGTCTCCTGTGTGTGCGGCTCTGTCTTGTTTGACTCATCACAAGGGTCTGAACCCGACCTGAGGCTGTGCTTTGACCACCAGACTTTTGTGTTTCTCATTCCCACCAGCCCAAACACGTTCTATTATTCCATTCCCATCCTCAGCATGATTATTTTGGAAAATCCCTCCCGAGAGATGCCTGGAGGGGCACAGACAGGATCCACGCTGAGGCCATCCTCATGTTTTCCATCCTCCTGTTTTCCCTCCTCACAGGACACTCCCTGCAGTGTTACACCTGCAGGGATTTGACCCAAGCTGAGAAGTGCCAGACAATTGAGAACTGCACAGAGTTCGAGTTCATATGCAAGACTACGATGTATTCCCAGGAGGATGGTAAGGACAATTCCTTCTTTATCCACACTTTTAACAGGAATCAGTGTTTCCACAGTGTGGTGTGGTTCCTCTTTCCACTTAAATGTGGAAAAACTCCCCTGGGAGCTCCAGCCCTCCTGCTGGTGTGGGAAGCAGTGTTTGTGTGAGGGGATATTCGGTGAATGCAAGCTCCTGGTTAATGCTCAGAAATAAGATTTTAACTTTTTGCAAGGTCCTGTGGTGATAGGAAAACAGGGAATGGCTTTAAACCCAAAGAAGGTGAGTTTAGATTGGATATTAGCAAGAAATTGCTCCCTGTGAGGGTGGGTAGGCCCTGGCAGAAGTTTCCTGGAGAAGCTGTGGCTGCCCCATCCTTGGAAGTGTCCAAGGCCAGGTTGGAGAGGACTTGGAGCACCCTGGGATAGTGGAAGGTGTCCCATGGCAGAGAGGTTGGAATTTGACAATCTTTAAGTTCCTTTCCAACCCAAGCCATTCTCTAATTCTGTGACACCAGCTCCTGGTCACCAGAAGACAAACGAGAATGGTGATGCTCTCCTGTGTTTTTCCCAGTCCTAACCATTCCTGCTTTTTTTTTTTTTTTCCTTTGCCACAGTTTATCCCCCCGTGGGGTACTCGACTGTCACCAAGATGTGCTCGTCCACCTGCGAGCCCTCGGACGTGGATGGCATCGGGATGACACGTCCTGTCAGCTGCTGTTACACTGACCTGTGCAACTTCGATGGCGCAGCAAGTTTGGGCATCAGCCTTGTGCCAGTTGGGATCCTGGCAAGTTCCCTCTGTGCCTTTTTCTGGACTAGACTGTGAGGATGGCAGTTATTTATCCTGAAAATTCCGTGAAGAAAATAATAACCCCCCACCAGCCCAGCTTTCCGTGTGGATGCCTCATGAACAACACTCAACAGCTCCCAATTTTTTTTTTTTTTTTTAATATCCACACTTTTCCCACAACTAAGAGAGAAGCACAATTCAGGAAGGCCCAACTCAATTTTTTTATTGAATTTTCAACAACTCCCCTGAAATTAACTGTGGAGTTTCTTTGCTATGCTGGTCTGGTTGGGTTTGAAGTAAAAAATTCAAATATGTGAAGTATGCTTAAGGCAAAAAACCTTGAGAAGAGCCTTCCTTATCTCCTTAGAGCAGATCCTCCCCACCACATCATTTTCTGCTGTTCTTCCTAGATTTCCTTCTGTGTACCCAAAAAATTAAGGAGACATTCCTGTGTCCAAAATATGAGGCAGGAGACTGAACTTGCCATGCCAATGATCTGTTTCAGGGAGGTTAAAATCTCATGTTCTCTTTTTTTCTCAGGTTCTCATGTTTTCTTTAAAATCTCGTGTACCCTTTCCAGCAGAATAAAAAGAATCTTGTGTTAAAACGGTTGTAATCACATTTAATTTTCCTTTTTTTTTTTTATTTCCAAACACCATCTTTCAGTATTGTTTAACAGTTAACAGTGTTGGGTTTTGGGGTCAGTCGCACAGCAGATGGATGAGGCATTTCCCATTATCCCTCACTGGAAGTGGCTTTCCATCAACATTTCTTCCATCGAGTCCCCTTGTACAAATCTGTCTTTACTGGGAATACTGAATTTTCCCTGAATTTGGAGAGCAGTGGAATGACTTTTCCCCTTGCTTTAATCCTCCAGCGCATTGTCTGCAATTCCTTGTCTGTTGCTCCGGGCTCCTACGTTTTGATCCCTCCTGCTCTGGTTCTGCATTTTCCTGTAATCCCCTTTCCAAGGTCCACCAAAAATGTCTTCCTCCAGTTATCACCCTGCTCCTGATATTTGGGATAATCGACCCAAATGTGGTATAAACCCCTCCACGTGGCACGTGTGGTTTCCAAGAGAGGTGGTACAATTCCCATCCTTTGGAAGATTCCATGGCCTGGACGGATGAAGTCCTGAGAAACCTGGGCTGGCCTCAAAACTGGGAGCTTGGATCAGGAACTTGGATTAGGAACACTCTGAGGTTGCTTTTCCAGCTTGAGCTCCCTGTAAATCATGATCCCACTGGGATCACTGGAGCACCATCATTTCCAGGCATTCTACAAGGAACATACACTGGGAAGAAATTCTTCCCTGGGAGGATGATGAAGCTCAGGTTGCCCAGAGAAGCTGTGGCTGGCCCATCCCTGGAAGTGTCCAAGGCCAGGTTGGACGGGGCTTGGAGCAACCTGGGCTAGTGGGAGGTGTCCCTGCTGGGGTTGGAATGAGATAATCTTGAAGGTCCCTTTGCACTCAAACCACTCCATGATTCCATGAAGCTCTGAAAGCTCCTTGGTGGGGATTTCTCCAGCTCTGCTGAAGTCACAGATCCTGGAGCCAAGTGGGTTGACCCAAGAGGTGCCACCTGGGAGAAAACCGGGAAGTCCCAACACTTGCCCCACGATTTCATTTGGGGTAAGCGGTGAAATTGTTCACCGTGTCCTTCAGCCCTCCCATTTATGACTCCCTTGAACCACTGAGATTTTTTTTTTTGAGGTCCACACCCTCCAAAAATCATCAGGCACAGCTGATTGCAGCCACCTCTCAGGTGGCTGAGCTGGAGCGGCTCCGTAGCCATCATGGCTTTGAGCTGATCCTCCCCTCCCTTCGTTGGCCACTTCACCCCTTTGATCTCTGGCCAGTTTGGCAGCGTGTTTCCCACATTCTGGCTGTTCCCTGCAGAGATCACGGCTGTGGGGGAGATCTGGTCTGAAAGGCAGAAAATCTCTGTGGGTGAGGCTTTGGAGTCGCTCCCCCTGGAGTGGAGCTCTCCAAGCACAGGGTGATGCTTTGTGGTGAGACATCAACCTGAACCTCTCTGTGGTTTGCATCTTTTCTGACACAAAAATTAATATATTAATTAATATATTAGCTCTGTTCCATCTGGTGTGAAGCTGTCCTCAACTTCCTGGTTCTGGAAATGTCTCTGATTATTTATTTCCCCCCAATACCCACAGAAGTATGGAGTTTTTTTTGGTTCATTTTTGCTGAAATTTAATTCCCTCCTCATCCAGTTGACCTCCAGGTCCATCTTTTTTTTTCTGATCCTCCTCATTCCTGCAGGGTGTTTGAAGCTGTCCCTGAAGATTTCCCTGCATTTGTTTAGGAATGAGTCTTTTGCTCCTTTTTTTTTTTCTCTCCCAAGCTCTCCCAACCCTTTGAGTTTTCCTCTTGTCCCGTCACAGTGAATCCTTGGAAGAGTTTGGCTCAGTCTTTTCTGGATCTTTTTTGAAATGCTGGGAGAGGACAAGGGCTCATGTTTCAGACAAAATGCAAGGAGAACTTCAGGGAGAGATGGGTAATTTGTCCAAGAGCTGTCTGAGGAAATCAGGCAGGGCTTTGCTTGGTCAGTGGAGACTGCCTTTGGAGCAGACACCCACCCCACACCTTCCTGACTCTTCTATGGAGCTGGGATAAGTTGCCACCTAATTTTTTGTTAATGGGAATTAATAAAGTGATCTGTGTTTTCCTCCTAGCTCAGCTCAGGCATGAATTTTCGTAGAACAACCTGGCTTTGGTTTGTTGCTTCAGCTCCAAGCGTGAGAGACCTTCCCAAGGGCCTGGATCTGTCTAAACAGATTCCCTTGGGAGCAGTAGGATTCAGGCAGGATTTTGGATAAACACAACCTCGCTGTACACAGAGCTAAGCTCCCTACAATATTTCTCTGAATAGATTTTGTTTTTTCCCCGTCCCCAGAGGCAAAAGCAGGTGAATTCCCTCTTGGAAGCCCTCCAGGTAAAATCCAGCTTGGTGGCTGCAGGCTATAGCTCAGGAATGTGGGAATCAGCAAACAGCCCTGCCAGAATGTTTCACTGCTGCCTCCGAAAAATAGGGATCTGTGTCGTGCTTCCAATTCTCACAGAATAGAATCAGTCCAGTCTGTTTGCTAATTCCTCCTTGGAGGAAGTGTTCCAAGAGGCCAAGGCAGTTGTGATTTCCTGCTGGGGATTGCAGAACCCTTCAGTGACATCCTGAGGAGGAGGCACCGAGGTTTTCTTTCATGTCCCTGCATAAAGAAAGCCCTTTGCTGCTGCTCCTGAAAGTGTGAAGTCTGAATTTCAACAGTGCTGGAGTTGTTCAGTCTAGAAGTTAATCTCTCTAATTCCCTGGGACAGGGACACCTTCCATTATCCCAGGTTGCTCCAAGCTCCATCCAACGTGGCCTTGGACACTTCCAGGGATGGGCCAGCCACAGCTTTGCTGGGCAACCTGTGCCACACTCCCAGGGAAGAATTCCTTCCCAATATCCCATCTAACCCTGCCCAGTGGCAGTGAGAAACCATTCCCTGTGTCCTGTCCCTCCACCCCGTATCCAAAGTCCCTCTCCAACTCTCCTGAAGCCCCTTTAGGCACCAGAAGGAGCTCTGAGGTCTCCTCTGGAGTCTTCTCTTGTCGAGGTGAACACCCCCAGCTCTCCCAGCCTGTCCATGCAGTGCCACCTTACATTCCTGGAAAAAAAAAACCCCAAAAAACCCTGGATAGCTGTACCCAGAGTGGGCATCCCAGAGCTGTGCGTGTGCCTAGACCAGGAATCAGAAATGCGCGCTCGTAAAATCCAGGAAGTTTTTTCAAAACTGATTTTAAGAACAAATGTGGATGGCTTCCATCACTCCGAGGAGGATTCCCGTGGTTATATAAGGAGATTAGCTTTGACTTCAAGGCTGTGTCAATGTGACTCAGGCCCTCAAGGGCAGGGCTGTGTCACCAGGCCGTGGTTATGGGATTTGCAAATCCCTGCTCCCTATGGCAACTCCGCTTTGCAAACAAACTGGGAAGGACTTGGACCCAGCACAGGAATCCAAGGGAGAATGGAAACTCTTGCTGATGTTTGGAAAGGTATCCAGCTGGATGGGACAGCAACTGAGGCACAGTGAAAGGTGTTTTGGGGGCAAAGCAGGAATAAAAGGAGTTGCCTCCCAGTACGGATCCAGATCTGGAATTACACATGGGGTTGGAAGGCAGCTCTGGAGTCTGTGGTCCAACCCCCCGGGCTAGTTTGGGGGAGGATTCAGCTGCCTTTCCCAATATGTGGATGGGAGGGCTGTTCCAAATTTTTGGTGAACTATGGAGTTTTATAGACTTTTCTTAGGCTACATTAAGATGAAGGTGGGGTGGGAACTGAGCCATCCTTCATAGTTCTCCCTTATTCATGGATGAAGAATATTTCATGGGATAACAGGATGGTTTGGGTTGGAAAGGACTTCAAGATGATCCAGTTCCAACCCCCTGCCATGGGCAGGGACACCTTCCACTATCCCAGGTTGCTCCAAGCCCCATCCAACCTGGCCTTGGGCACTTCCAGGGATGGAGCAGCCACAGCTTCTCTGGGCAACCTGTGCCAGGGCCTCCCCACCCTCCCAGGGGAGCATTCCTTCCTAAAATCCAATCTAAATCTACCCTTTCTTTCAAACAGAATTATTTCTGTTTGCTGGGACATTTTTTCAACCTGATTTTTTTGGAGTAATCAGTCATTTAAATCTCTTCACAAACCACACAGAGGTTTTTATTTTATGAACTTTTGCAAAGGGCTTTGGTTCAGTGTCACACACTACAGGTTTATGACACAGTTTCCTTGACTCTAAAATGAGAGGAATATTAATCAGCCAGCTTTGATGCTGAAGTTTTTCTGTCTAAATTCAGGCTCTGAGCTCCTCAGAGGAAAAGTTGTTGTAGAGCTTCAAAGCCTTGTTCCAATAATTTGTTATCTTGGCAATGAATCCTTCCCAGTGCTCCTATTTGATTGTATCCAAGGAATTCAGGGCACTTTCCAGGTGCAAAGTTTTCCTGAGAGAAGGATCTCACAGAAAGCTTGGCTGGAAATGTTGCATTCTCCACCCCACAAAACCAAGGTCTGGATGCCTAGTGCATCCTTG
Organism: Leptocoma aspasia; assembly: GCA_013399835.1. Taxonomy (NCBI): domain Eukaryota; kingdom Metazoa; phylum Chordata; class Aves; order Passeriformes; family Nectariniidae; genus Leptocoma; species Leptocoma aspasia. The sequence continues at coordinate 264,692 of VXAX01005389.1, read as the reverse complement.
TCCCAGTTATCAGCCAGAATTAGAATATGCAGCTATTTATAAGGAAAACCTACATCTGGATCCCAAAAATAAAGTGGGATAAAGCCTCGTGAGGAATTAAAAAAGAAGCATTGGAGATAACAGTGCTGCATTTCAACAGCACAGGTTTGTCATGGGCCTGCTTTCCTTAAAAACCTGTTTACTCCAGTGGTGACTAATTCCATGCATCTTTCCAGACCTGTAGGATGGGAGGATACAGCCCAGGGATGGAACCTGGAGTTTCCAGGAGAGAAGCAATGCTATAAAAGGAGGAACAGGAATGGCTCAGCCTCATTTCTCCTCCTGTGATTGGGAAAAAAATGATCCCACTCTGGACTGGACCTCCCTGCTGCGACCCAGCCCCATGGGATACTCATTCCCTTGGGATTGGTGAACCCAGGACACAGCAGGGACATCTCCTGGGGTTATTTCTACCTCAGTGCTGGGAGGAGGTGACTTTGGGGTCACTCCTTGTCCCCAAAAACAAAGCATGAGGATCTCGGAGCCAATCCAGCTGCAAATATCTCGGGGGTTATATCAGCTCCTACAAACTCCTAACAGCCTCATTAAGCTCAGGTGCACCTAATCCTTAATGAACCAATGATGCTGTCACATGTTGTTCCAGAGTTTGGATGATTACAGGATTCTACAAAACCCATTAACCCTTCTTTGGCCTCCAGGGCTGCCAAGAAGCTGCCAAAATAAACGAGGTTATTGAGCAACGAGGGAGAAACGAGAACACAGCTCCATCCATCCGTTCATCCATGCTCCTGCTGTCCTGGATTTCCCAAAAAAAAAAAAAAAACAACCCAGCCACTCCCCAGAGCTCCTAATCTAAACACGCTGGCACCACGGTTCGGAGGTTGGGACATGGATCAGGATGGATTCCACCACGCCTGGCTCAGGTTCCTGGGAATTCCCAGCTTGAACAGAGCTTCCCTGAGCAGTTCAGGGTGGGGGAGGCAGCTGTCTGCATGTGGGATGGAGGATGAGCTCCAAAGCTTGGAAAAATCCATGGAATCATGGCAAGTAGAGAAATGACACTGAATAAAAGAGCTGGATGAAAGAAAAAAAAGAGGTGCTGAACACCTCATCTTAAACTAGAAATGAGGAGGGATTTCTTCACAGAGAAGGGTGTCAGACATTGGGACAGGCTTCCCAAAGAGGTGACTGGTGTTCCAAACCTGTCAGTGCTTAAGAAAAATTTGTTGAATGCCATTTATAACAAGGTTTAACTTTTGATGAGTCCATAGGTGGTTGGGCAGTTGGATTAGATGGTCACTGTAGGTCACTTCCAACTGAAATCTCTTCTCTCTTCTCTTCTCTTCTCTTCTCTTCNCCTCCCCTCTCCTCTCCTCTCCTCTCCTCTCCTCTCCTCTCCTCTCCCTCAGAGACATTTCCAGATAAAAAGGGAATTTCATGCAGGAAGTTCCATTTTTGCTTTGCTGCCATTTCTCACGTGACACAGAATTTCATACAGGTTTTAGAATTTCTCTAGGTTTTAGCTGCACTTGTGTGACCAAGTGATTGTCCCCCGAGCACAAAGTGAGTGCCTGACTCCACACACCTGATATTTCTTTACCAGTGACCTCGTGGCTTTTCAAAGCAACCTCCTGCCAGGAATTTCATTTTATTCCAGAAAAAAGGGGAACACCAGTGGGATTCTCTGCTGTGTTTTTCTATGGAGTAAGGATTCATGAATTACCTTATAAAGGGGTAATATTGTAGCTCAGAGATTATCCGAATAAAACACCTCAGCTCCTTCATCCAACACAGGAGACAGAAAACAACAGATCTTCCAAGGACCCTTTTTGTGATGTTCTCCTAACTGGGGACATCTTGCACACACAGAGCTTGGATTTCTCAAGGTGGCAGTCACAAATAATGATAATTATTGTGCTTGTAGTGCTGATCTTCCAAGAGCAGATCAGAACAGGCTGGAGCCCATGGAAATACCACCCAAGAGCTGTGAGAAGAACAGCAATAATTTATTCTCCATGTGGTTTTTGACCATGACAGCTGTGAAAGTCTGGAATATGAGCCACAAAGATGCACAGATTTCAGATGAGTTTTTTTTTTTTCAAAGAAGAAATAAGAAATAGAATAGAAATAAGGGTGGCAGTTGACTTTTAGAAGCTCAGGAGACCCTAGGCATGTGCTCCTTGAGGAGTAAAAGCCCCTTGAGATACCAATACTGGCTCTCTGTGCTTGAAGAACCCCAAGGCCGTGACATCTTTGCAAAAATAAGATTTCAGAAACCCCTTTTGTGATCCAAGGGTACCAGCAGGCAAAAAAACCATCCTAGTTGCATTCCCCATAATTCTTAAGCTGCCCATGGATGGTGCATGATGGCATTTTTGTTTAAAACCCCTCATTTTGTGGAGAAAAGTCAGATATTTTGCTATTCCCTCTCCCCTCATTTCCAGGATGACTTTCCTGCTCTGCTGTGAGTGCGTCAAAGTCTGTCACCATCTCCCGGGTGCTTGTTTCTCTTTCAGATTTGGGTGGCATCTCCCAACGCAGTGACAGCTGTCTTGATGCTAAAAACACCTCTTCCCCCGTGGCTTCTCTCCCTGGAGATTGGCAGCAGCCAGGAAAGATTTGTTAGGAACAATGTCTGGCTTTGTAAGGACACGGCTCAGCTGATCGTGGCTTTGTGCATGAGCAGGTAACAACACAGAGCTGCTGCTTTGGATTTGCTGCATGGACGGAGTTTCTGGAGGCCCTGTGGATTTCAGGAAACAGACTTTTGGGTGGAAAAGGTTCTGTTAAAGCTTCCACTGGGACTGAAGACGCTTTTTTAAGGATTCAGAAGGTCAACGACATCAAAGCACGTTGATAATCAGCTTATGGCGAAGCTGTTCCCAGGGATCCCGCTTTGGATGGATGTTCCTCACTGGGAGCAGTGGCATGTCCTTCTGCAAGCATCTCCCATCCCTGCTGGCTCCCAGCCACCCTCTGGAATCCTGCCACTGCCCAGGGCAGAGTTTCGACTGGCAGATTTCCACCCACCCCCGGGATTTCACGGAGGCAAAGCCTTCAGCCCCAGCCCGTGTTTGTGCCTCATCCAGGGAGCCCAGGGAGCAGCCAAGGAATGTGTGGAGCAGCAGGCCTCAAAGAAGGAGCAGAGCTTCTCCCAGTCATCCCAAGCTCCTCACTCTGCTCCTCTGGTGAGAGTTTTGGAGGTGTCCTGTGCAAGGCCGGGAGCTGGACGTGATGATCCTTGTGGGTCCCTTCCAACTCAGGATATTCTGTGATTCCATGATTCTAAATCCAAAGGTACTGCAGGAGCAAATGCACTGACACTGGAGCGCCTCGGCTTCACTCAGCCTGCTTTCCCAGGAAATCTTTTAGATCTCCTTCCCTGATTTTTGAGTGAAATTTCCATTGCATTTCTTTTGCAAGGATGTGAAGGGATGGATGTCCCAGTCCCAACATGGCAGGAATAACTCTGCTGCTCCTGGATGATGAGTCCAGAGCAAGGCTGGGCATTAAAAAAAAGGTTTGAACTGTGCCTCAGTACAGGGGTATCACTGCTGGTGTGACTGGGGACACATCAAATTGTCCTTGGAATAGGCAGGAAAGACCTGAAGACATGAAAAATATTCACCCATTGTGTTACACAGGCCTGGAGTGCCAGGACAAGGGGGAATGGCTTCCCACTGACAGAGGGCAGGGATAAATGGGATACTGGGAAGGAATTCTTGGCTGTGAGGGTGCTGAGGCCCTGGCACAGGTTTCCCAGAGAAGCTGTGGCTGCCCCATCCCTGGAAGTGTTCCAGGCAAGGTTGGACAGGACCTGGAGCAACCTGGGATACTGGAAGGTGTCCCATGGCAAGGGGTTGGAATTTGATGATTTTTACAGACCTATCCAACCCAAACCATTCCATGATTCCATTAAGAGACCTGCTGGCCAAAGGCAGCCTGTAGGATTTTTGTTCAGATTCTGGAGTTCTGCAGTAGGTTTTTGGCACTCTGATCCATGGATTTCATATGGTTTGACTTTCAGTTCCTTGTAAGATGTTGGATCTCATGGATTTCAGCAATTTGGCCAAATATGAGCTGCTGTAAAATTGTTCACCGCCACGGCACAACATCCTCACCCACATTTAATGAGGATATTCAGAAACTTAAAGCTCAATCCTAAAACATGTGTGACTGGAGCAAGCCTGGAGCAGCCAACGTGTGACAATTCCCATCTGTCCAATGGGGGCTGAGGGATAAAAGGGATCAGGACCCAGACCAGGGCACAGAAGGATTAAAACACATCCTGCGTGTTTTCCAACCTGGTGGGAATGTGCAGAGTGCAGCCCCAGTCTGTGCTGGAGGTGAAGCCCACCCAAACCATCTGCCCCAGCCCTTTTGCAATGTTCTGAGCATTTCTCTTGTATCCAAGTGACCCAAAATGACTTTTCTAAATTAAGATCCCAACCACGACGCTGTGCTCCACTTCCTTCCCCCTCAACACATCTGCTGCTGACACTGAAAGCTTCTTTTCACCTCATTTTTAGGCTTTGTTTTCAGGCCTGGGGCTATACAGAATAAAGAGGGAAAGAGGCTTCTGTGTTCCTCCGGAATTGGGGATGTGAGAGTCAAGCAGGAGAAGAATGAAGATATCCAAGACAGGATGTGCTGCCGTGGCAGAGGCAGATGCTCCAAGCCCTCCAAACCCTAATATGGAAAAATAGCTCTATTTTAAGACCGGAAAAAAAGTGCACATGATAGGTTTGAGATGAGAAATAATTTGGGAGTGATATTGAAAGTGATATCACTGCTGCTGTACTTCAGCGCTGCCAGGCTCATTCCATAATTAATAACTCCTTCAGATGGAGTGACTTTCCTTTGAGGGTGCAGAATTAAACATTTAAATCCCTCTCTGTAAATACAAGGCTGTGGCAGAGCTCTCTAGAAGCCTTGCAGCTACACTCTAATGTATATTTATACTCCAGGTAAGTATTTTTAGCAAGAACTACAAGTCCTCTCTGTATTTGATGACATCAGAGCTCTGTTTTACATGCAATGTCCCGACTGCAAAAAATGTCCCCTTCTTTTTCCTGCTCTTGGAATATTGCGATAATTTCTGCTCTTTTCTCATCTCTCTTTCAGTTCCAAGAGGGCTGTGTGGGGCTTTCTTCTTCTCTCTCACTCCCAAAGATGATAAAATATATAAATTTTTTAAAAAACGAAGCAGCCAAACAGCTCCTGGTGTTTCCCACCTCTGCAATCAGGGCATGCTGGGATAACAACCACCACTCGTGGCCTGACCAGTGTCCTGCTGTGGAAAGCAACTGGAAATGATTCCTGCTGGAAAACCCAGTCCTTTAAATAAAAATCCTGCTGTTCCCGTGATGCTTCTCTGGGAATCCTGCTCAGGGCAAACCAGGATTGAACCTGGGTCCTCCTTCGGTTTAAATCCAAGCTGAGTGTTGTGTCTTTCCAGAGGAGGAATTATCTCTTGGAATGCCCACTCCACCTTCCGGGATCATGGAGCTCACCAGTAAAGGCTACTCAAGGCTGATATATAGCCCTGATTTTTGGCTGGAGGTGGGACTCAACAGGGTACCCCAGCTGGAATATCCTCCCAGATGTTTGCCTCTCTTGCTCTTTACTCTCTAATTTCTGAGTGGAAAAGAGCACTTCAGGTTTGTAACTGGCAGCAGGAGATGCAGATCAGGAAAAAATTCCTCCCTGTGAGCGTGGTGAGGCACTGGCACAGGTTGCCCAGAGAAACTGTGGCTGCCCCATCCCTGGAAGTGTCCAAGGCCAGGCTGGATGGGGCTTGGATCAACCTGGGACAGTGGAAGGGGTCCCCTCCCTGAAATTTCATCCCTTGAAATTTGATGACCTTGAAGCTCCCTCCCCACCCAAACCATTCCATGATCCTGCATATCTCTAGTGCTACCCCACACTTGCAGAAGGCATGGAAGACGAGGGAAAAGGCAAATTTTTTTGGCCAGAAAAAGCACAAGGCACTGAGGGAAGCCCTCAAATCTGGAGATAAAATCTCTGTTTGTGCTGGGAACAACAAGGCCTCAGACGGACAAGAAAAATCCTTCAGCAGAGCAGAGCAACTCCAGCGTTGGATTCCGCTGGCTGTGAAGCCTCACCCGACGGGACTGAGAGGTTGCAGGTCTTTTTCTGGCCCTTTGGAGACACATTTTCCTCTGTTCTATTTTCTCCAGCCTATATTTAAACTTCTCCCTCCCCGTGTCCACTCGACCCAGTGACGCAAAAATCCGGCCAGGCCTTTGAATCTCCTGCATTTCCTGGGGCAGTGGCACTCACTGGGTTTAACTCCTAAGGAGCAAAGGGAGGGATAAATAACAGCAGTAACCAAAGAAACGGCAAATTGGATTTTTTTAAAGATCTCCCAGTGAGGCCTGCTCAGCCTTGTGGCTGCCACAGTGCAAACAGGTGACTTGCAATGCAAAAAAGGCCATTTTGTACCCCTGTGTGAAGGGTTTGTCACCTCTCCTAATCAAGGAATGTATTAGAGGTGCTTTGAAGATAAAAATTCTGTTTTGGCTCCAGTAGAAACTCGTGGGTCACGTTGGCAGGTGAGTCCTGGGTGACAGGAGGCCGGGAGGGGCAGGAGGCTCAAAGCCAGCACTGGTGACACAAGGGGACAGTCCCCACATGGAGCATCCTTGCAGCACAGCCTGGTCACTCCCAGCCTCCATGCTGAGCGCAGGCACTTTCTCTTTTGCTCCCTGAAACCCTCCCAGTTCTCCCAGTGCATATCCCAAAAGAGCCTCCTGTCCCACTGGACTGTATTTTACCCTTCTCCCCTTTCTTTTCCAGCAGGGATAGCTGGGAAAAAAAAAATCTGGCTCTTAAATCTGGCTCTTCCAAGGAGGATTTTTGCACTCCCTTGCTCATCCCTGTGTGTGGTTTTCCCCCTGTCTGGCACAGGGCAGTTTGGGAGCTGAAAAACCAGGCAGAAACCCCCTCTCTGCACCCTGTGCTGCCCCACATTCCTTTCCCTTGGGAATATCAAGCACAAAAGAAAGATGCTGCAGGCTGAAAAACAGAGAACCCAACTTTATTTATGAAATTCTCACCCAGAAGGGAACCCTCACCCTCCCAGTCCCTCTGTATCCAGACCCTGCTCCAGCCACAGGTGGAAAGCAGAGCCCAGCATCCTGCAGAAAATGTGGAAAGGCTGCTGGAGACAGAGCTGGAAGCCAGGATAAAAAAAAGGGATGTCATCTGAGGATGGCAGGGACGGAGCTTTGCTTCTGGCCTGACACATCTGACTGGTTTTGAAGCAGGGAAAAACAGAACAGACGAGGGGGAAGCAGGAGCTGGTGAGTGGGTGGGTGGAATACTGGGGTTTGAGTAACTTCCAATTATTATCCTCTCCATGGCATCTCCTCCCTGTAGATCTCAGCATTGCCAGGGGGTTTTCAGAGAAGTTGTCAGTGTTTTAGTGGAGCTCTGAGGGTTTCACCTCCAGGAAAAAGGGCTCATCATCCTCCTGAGCTCACAGGTGACCTCTGCCAAGGAATGCAAAATTCTCAGAGTTTTCTTCTAAATGGTACTGAGACAGACCTTGAGAAATTATTCCCTCCGTGCAAGGAGGAAAAAGAGCCCCCTACTTTGGTTTCCTGTGGAAAGAGAGTGGAAAAAGGAAAAAAAAAAAAGGGAGGAAAAATGGACTTTGCCACAGAGGAGCTTGCAGGGATGCTGTGAACACACAAGGATGGTGCACAGGGTGTATCCATGATCCACTCTCCCCTTGCTTCCCAATCATCTGGATGATCCCTGGCAATAGGAACAGAGCAAATTTCCTGGATCTCTGTGAGCTGGGCACACCTGGCTCATTCATATCTGCTTCCACTCCAGCTGCTTTTACAGCAGACAGGGCAACAGAATCAATCCCACATCTGCTCCAAGCTAATCCCAGCTGGGATCCCAGCACTTTTAACTGATTTTTTCCCAGAGCTGAGGGTCTGGGATAACCATTATTTTTCCCATCCTGCAGTTTCTGCTCTGAAGGGATGAAGGGAGGGCAGAATAAGAGAAGAATTGGAATAGTCTTGGAATAGTCTTTAAAACATCTGGAAAGGGAAATCTGGGAGCTCCAACTGCAACCTGAGCTCGGACAGAAGCTGATGGGGGGGGGGGGGGGGGGC
>VXAX01005389.1:224452-256531 GCA_013399835.1 Leptocoma aspasia | reverse complement strand
GGGGGGGGGTGGGACGTGTTTGTCTGGCCAAATTTGGAAATTTGGGTTGCAGGTCTGACCTACCCTGGTCTGTCAGTCCGGGGGGTTGTTCTGAGCTGTCCAGAAATCCATCCCATTCCCACATGGGAGCTGAGCCTTTCTGAACTCATTCCTTAGCTTATCCTTGGAATTAAGCACCAGCTCTTGGAGTTGCCACCCACACCCTGATGGGCAGGAAGGAACTGGGCCCAGATCTGTCTGCTCCTCTCAATCAGGACATGGCACAGGTTGCCCAGAGAAGCTGAAGCTCTGGCTGTCCATGGATGTCTGGAATTGTTCCAGGCCAGGTTGGACGGGGCTCGGAGCAACCTGGGATAGTGGAAGGTGTCCCTGCCCCATGGCAGGGGGTTGGAACTGGATAATCTTGAAGGTTCCTTCCAACCCAACCCATTCTCTGTGGGTCCAGAAGCGGCTGAAGGTGAGGAACATCTGCTTAAACAGCTGGAAACTGGAGATTTCAGGGGTTCAAGTCCAGGTGCCCAAACTCTTGGCTTGAATCCAGCGTTGAGGATGGGGTGAAGCCACACGTCAGCGAAGAAGGACATTCCCAAAGCATCTAAGAGTTCCTGAGGCAGCTCGGCAGGGAGAGTGGTGGGCTTTTGGCTGGAGCTGGGACACTTGTGACCTCACAGGGAGCACTGGAGGACCGTGCCAGCCACCAGGGCCACCAGAGCCAGCGCTGCAGAGCTGCTCCTCACACTGCTGCTGCTCCTGCCATCATCCATGCACAGGTCGGTGTAGCAGCAGGATTTGGGCTTTTGGTCCCCTATCCCGTTGTAGGAGACACATTCCTCCTCACAGTCCCTGGTCACGGTGATGTTGCCAAAAAAGGGATAACCTGGGAGAGGAGGATTGGAGAGGAGGAGGAGGTGGGAGAGGGGAAAAAATAGGGAGGGAAAATGGGATTGAGAAACTCTGACAGAGGAGGTGTTGGACATCCCTAATCCATGGGTGCCTCTAATCCAGTCTGGTTTTTGTGGGAAAAGGTCTGCCAGTTCTCACTGCTGACTCTCTCCCACTCTCCTGCTCCTTCCAAAATCATTCCAACATGGATAAGAGACACAATTCCCTGTAGATGTTTGCACTGTCTATAAATTTAAGGTCCATAGAGATACCGGGGTAGGAAAGGCAACACAGAAGGAACAAGTGCAGTGAGTCCTGATACTTCACTGTGAGCCTCCAAATCTGATGGATTTCTCTCCTTCTCTCTTTAAAGTGGGATAATTTCACCTGGGTTTTTATAGAGACGTTAAGGGATAATCCAAGCTGGGACTGGGATGGGGAGAGGAAGTGTGGCCAGCAGATCGAGGGAGGTGATTCCCCCACTCTGTTCGAGTGAGACCCCACCTGAGCTGCCCCCAGCTCTGGGGTCCTGACACAACAAAGACAGGGAATTGTTGGAATAGATCCAGAGGAGGCCACGGAGATGCTCCAAAGGCTGGAGCCCCTCTGCTCTGGAGCCAGGCTGGGAGAGCTGGGAATGTTCACCTGGAGAAGGGAAGGCTCCAGGGAGAGCTCAGAGCCCCTTCCAGTGCCTAAAGGGGCTCCAGGGGAGCTGGAGAGGGACTTGGGAAAAGGGATGGAGGGACAGGACAAGGAGGAATGGCTTCCCACTGCCAGAGGGTGGGGTTAGATGGGATTTTGAGAAGGAATTTTTCCATGTGAGGGTGCTGAGGCCTTGGCACAGGTTGCCCAGAGAAGCTGTGGCTGTCCCATCCCTGGAAGTGTCTAAGGCCATGTTGGATGTGGTTTGGAGCAACCTGGTCTGCTGGAATGTGGGGGTTTGGAGTTCAATGGGGTTGGGAGTCCCTCCCAACACAACCCATCCTGGAATTCTCAGATTTCTGCCCAGGACCCCTCAGGGGGAGAGGTGGAACTCACCTGTGTCCACGGAGTGCAGTGTTGTGGTGCACACGGTGGCTTTCGGGGGGCACAGGGTGGCTGTCCTGCACTTGGAAATGTCTGTGGGCATCTTGCACGTGTAGCATCGTAGGGACTGGGCTGCGGAGGGGACAGAAGGGCTCTGAGGTGACACAGCAGGGAAGACAGACCCAAACCTGCAACTTTCTGACCAAAATGCAGCAGTGTCCAAAATTAAGAATGTCTGGAGGCAACGGCAAAGCTTGGATACGCCATGGGGGGAAAAGACCAAATCCCAGCACTGCAGGACAAGGGTGGTGCTGCAGGAGCTGGGCCTGAGCAGGACTTTGGAGGCCAAAAAATAGCCCAGAAAAGAGGGATTTGGAGGGACCTGTTCCTTGAGGAGCTTTGGAAGGTCTGAGCATCCTCTGCAAGAGTTCAGCCTGGAGAAGAGGAGGCTGAGGGGAGACTTTTTGGGATCTACAACTTCCTCGTGAGGGGAAGTAGAGGGGCAGCACTGATCTCTTCTCTCTGGAGCAGTGACAGGATCCAAGGGAATGGCCTGGAACTGCATCAGGGGAGGTTTAGGTTGGATATCAGGAAAAGGTTCTTCCCCCAGAGAGTGGTCAGGCACTGGAACAGCTCCCCAGGGAATGGTCATGGCATCAAGAGCTCAGGAAGTGTTTGGGCAACGCTCTCAGGCACAGGCTGGGATTGTTGGGATGTCCTGTGCAGGGCAAGGAGCTGGACTTGGATAATCCTTGTGGGTCCCTTGCAAATCAGGATATTCCATGGTTGTAAAAACCAGCTCCTTCTGCTGAAAGCAGCATTCCCCAGCTGTGACAGTGGCAGCTCCCCCATCCCTCCCCTCACAGCAACAGCTCCTTCCTGCTTGTTTAAGGGAAATTCTGCAGGAATCAGGAACTGAGAGCAGGATTTAAATTTCAGAGCTGTATCAGAGATCCTGGGGGCTGAGTGTGGGGAATTGTTTAAGGGAAATTCTGCAGGAATCAGGAACTGAGAGCAGGATTTAAATTTCAGAGCTGTATCAGAGATCCTGGGGGCTGAGTGTGGCCTCAGAACCACTCTCATTCAGGGGCTATTGCTGCTTTCTAAAGAGGTGATGTTCAAACCCTTGCTGGCTGCCACCTGAGGGACAGACATCTCTAAATATGCAAATCTTGGTCACAGCAGCTCTCAAAAACCTCAGTGTGAGTTCTATCCATCCACAGCCAGCAGACACCGAGAGTGTGAATTTTTCAAAGTCCTGCTGGTGTGGCTTGATGACAAAAACCAGCCTGGTTTGAGATTTTTCCATCCCACCCTCCTTCCACTTGCTGAAAAACAACCTGAAAGCGTCCAGTGCCATCTATTGGTAAAAATTCACACCGACGCTGTTTTTTTTTTTGTTCCCGTTCTGCTGTCAGAGGAACTTCTGGGCCTTTGTGATAAGGATAAATATTTTTGAAGGCATTTGTTTGAGCACCTGACTTCAGAAGGAATTTTTAAGGCATCTACTCCCCGCAGCTGCTCCTTTGGAAAATTCAGCTGTGGGGTAGAGCCTACACAGTGCAAAACTTCTCTTTTTCTCTTTGCAGAAGTAAAAAGGACTTTTTCATGGGAATATTTCAATTTTCGTGTGGCCATACTCCCTGTAAGCAAGGGTGGTGGAGCCATCCCTGTTTATCCCAGCTCAGGACCTCACCAGATCCCTTCCCAATGATCCATGAGAGATTGTCTTATATTTTAACAGAGGTAACACATTATGAACAATCATTTGGATGCCTGTGGATATGATGGATGGATGGATGGATGGATGGATGGATGGATGGATGGATGGATGGATGGATGGATGGATGGATGGATGGAGCAGTTCTGGCTTCAGGCACTTGAGAAACTGCCCTGCAACCCTTGGGGTGAGGTGGTTTCCATTCCCAAACTTCAACATTTGCATGGATGCACTGGGAAGTGCCTTGGGGGAATTAATCCTGGTTAAAAGCAGGTTTAAGGAAGGAAAACCTCAACCCCCTCATCTTTCACTGACTCTGGATGGGGCGTTTACAGGACATGGGTTTTGTGGGAAGGTTGCATGGAAGAGGAAAGCCCAAATCCATAAGGACCAGGACAGGAGAACTGAACAGGGACAGCTCTGCGTCCTGATCTGAGCCAATAATTCCCCATTCCTCACTGTCCATCAGGACCTTCTATTCCTTGATATAAAACCTCGGGAATATGAACAGTCACAAACACATCCCTCGGCCACAACAGGGATGCCTAGACCAGCTGCTTCCCTCTGGATCATCCCAAAAAAAATATTTCTGCCTGATTTCAACTGTAAAGCAAATGGGGTTGATAACTCTGTTTCCATAAAATTCTTTGAGACCTCGTGTGGTTTCTCAGAAAATCCATTAAATCCAAGACAGGAATTCAGATGGAGAGGTTTGATCCCTGCCTGGGCTGCCTTTCCTTTGAGATCTTCCAGGGTCCCATGGAAACAGCCTGAGGATCTCTGGGGCCCATGGGCTGTAGGTTAAACCCCTCTGGGGTGGTGTCATCCCTGGAATGCCTGTTCCAGGCAGGGATGTGGCTGCAGTTGGTCACATCTGCGTGGAGGAAGGACACGGCGATGGCCAAACCCCGCTGCCAGCTTGCCCAAGATCCAGAGCCATCACTGACCCAGGGGAATTCCCCATTTCCACCTGTCTCCTGAAATAAGGGAAAATCCTGGAGCTGGGTGTTTAATAAAACTTTCCAGTGTCCTTGGAGTTATTTCTCATGCCTCCACCCTTGTCTATACTGAAGTTTCACCTTGTTGCTTTCAGCACTTCCAGCAGCCAGCTGGGAGGTTTTTAGGGATGTCAGGAGCTCGGGATGAACATTCCTGAAGGAACAGGGTGGCAGCTCAGGTAGAGACTGGCGCTTCAAGTGCTTGCCCAGGCTGGTCCTGCCCTGTGCCTTGTGCTTGTCCCCTCCATCCCTGGATACGGGTGACAGGAGTCCAAAGGACATGCATCGCTCCCAGGCAGGCATCACAGCTCTTCCCACCAGGAATGCATCTCCCCTTTCCCATTTCACCCTCTCCTTTGACCTTCTTCAATACAAAAGGCATCATTTCCCCTTCCTGGGGGTTACCAGGTCGTTCCCCTCCCTCTCCTCCCAGGAATTTCCCAGAGCGGGGGGCCCTGGAGTGTTGGGAATGAGGAGCTCTTACCCAACTCCACGAAAGCCAGGCCCAGCAGGAATCCCACCAGGAGCTTCTTCATGCTGAGAGCAGATCCAGGCAGCCAGGACAGGTCCAGGGAGCTGCTCCCAGGGAGCTTTATATGTTTTCCCACCCTCCACCACCTGTTGTTGATGCTGTGGGCGGATTCCCTTGGGGTGATCAGGGGAAAGCCCAGCTCCAGTCTGGATTGGGATTTGCAGAGGAACGAGTTCCCCGACGAGGTGACATCACCGCAACGAGCAGACTCCTGCCATACCTCGGCTCTTCCCCAGGTTTATGGCCTGGGGCTGGTCCCATGGAAAAGGAAAAACACGGCTGGCACTGCAAGGTGTGGCCCCATGCCAGGGCTTGGATGGGGAATGTGACGAGGTTTGTTTGCTCCTTCCAGTCTGGCTCCACGAGCCCACAGCTGGCTTGTGTCACACGTGTTGCACCGGCCAACGGCTCTCAAGGGGCAAGTGACAGCAGGCTGGGTTTCCACGTGCTTTGGAGAAATGATTCCATGGGCTGGCAGGACTGGGGTTGCCCAAAGATGTCTGTTTTCCCAAACCCAGCTCAAAGTCAAGCCTGGTTTCTGGATCCGTTGATTATTAATTGAGCTGCTGGGCATGGGAATCGCTTGGACGCCAGTGGGATATGGTGCTTCCAAGTCTGGAATTGGGATAGGCCACGAGGTCTCAGGTCCTGGGTCATGCTGGCAAGGCAGGACGCTCAGCCTGCCTTTGGAAAGCCGTCAATTATGTACCAAATTTTATCCTGAACCTGGGAAACGAGCCCAACATGGAGCAATTAATCAATTTTCCCACTCCAGCACCTTCCTGATAGCAAATTTCACTTTATCCACATCAGGGAAACCCTTTCAAATGTCATAATTTATTTTGCATCTTATTTGGGGAGACAGCTTCAATTGCTTGAAGCTAGGGAGAAATTATTTACTTCTCCCTTTGGATTGAGCTGTTGGTATTTTATATTTCACAGGAAAAGCCGACAGACTTTTTGTTGGGTTTATTGTGATCCAAATTGGAAAACCCCAGTGTTGTGCAATGTCCCATAAAATGACTGAATAAGCCAAAGAGGCAAAGTTTGTGAATCACTGGAGCACTTGGAGATTTTAGGGATGGAGATGAGGTGAGTGGAGGAGCTTTAATGAGGTGCTTTGCCTGTCACAGACTTGTTATGACAGCACACGTGGGAATATTGCTGCCATTCCCGGCAGCCTCTGCTTCTTCCCAGATGGAGGATGGTTCCCAGTAACCTGAGAAGCATTGCTAATGAAAATTTCCACAGCCACGGATGACACAAAGCTGACAGAGCTGGAGAGAAAGACCTACACCTTAATCCTTCTCTATGAGAGTGAAAATTATCCTTTATTTTACCTTCCTGTGCTCTCCGAGTTCAGGTGCTAAAAAAGGCTGGATAAAACATAACTTTCTGGACACACAGGAAAAAAATCCACTCGGTGAAAGCCACCAGACCTGGTTACATCCAGATCCTTGCTCGGAACTGGGCAGCTCAAGGCACATTTGAGCAATATCCTGATTAACAGCCATGAAACTGGAAGAGATCCAGTGGTTTCAGCATTCCAGGTGGTTGTGCCTCAATGGGAAAAGCACAGTGGGGTTGGTGGATTGTGGAGTGGAAATGTCCACATCCTCTCATACCTGAAAGTCATTCCACACCCAGAAATTTTTGGGATAAATCTGTGTGGTTGAAGGAATAGGGATATGAATACTTAACCTCTGTCTTGAAGGCTTGGAAAGGTTGGAGATCTTTCATAATGCAGAACACTGGCAAAACACCAGAGCTCCTGCAGAGGGGCTGAGTGTGCAGCAGTGCCACGCTTCAGGGAAAGAGAATTTGGGAGTGTTCCAGTAAAATTGTGGAGGCAAGGAAAGACCTTTAAGGTCTGTTACCTTTAAGGTATTCCTTGATCTAAAGATAATCAGGAGCGTACGGAGAGATGGAGGCCTGGAAAAAAAACCCAAAACCCAACACAAACAACCACAGGTGGTGTCCAGGTGTGTGCTGGGGTGGAGGGAGGCTGATTTTGGAAGTGGCAACACCCTCCTGGCTTCCCAGCTGGAATTCCACTGCCACTGTCAAGAACAAAATGGGATCCTAATGAAAAAAAAAAAAAACAAAAATAAGGAGAGTGGGACAACAGGATTCACACCAAAAGATGATGCTGGAAACCACTGGTTCCTTTTAGCTTGGCAGAGTTAAGACCAGACTAAGTTAAATGAGACTGGAAATTGAGGCTAGAGATCTTAGACACTAAAAAAAAAAACGGGATTATTTCTGTAAACAAAGGCAGGGAAGAAACCTGACCTGGTTTAAACCTGATAAGTATGTGGGAGCTGTGGTTTGACAGAGCAGTTAGGTAAGGCTTAGACAGCTTGTAGGACTCAGGAGGCCCTAAAAATTCCCTTCTGTCTCTGCCAGGGGTGGAACAAGCTCTGGGAAAGATTTTGAGCACTGACTGACAGGAGCCAGAAGGGATTTTGGTTGAAATGTCACTTCAGGTCTGGAGAGCTGAGAGTATCAACGAGGCATGGCGTGTTAGGGAGAAAGGTTTGTGTGCCAAAAGCCTTCAGGAATTCTCAGAGGGATCAATCCAAACCTTCTCCCAGCCTGTCCCTGGGAGTCTGTCCTAATTTATAAGGTGATACAGGGAGATCTAATCTCTCTCTGCTTATCACAAATACCAGGAAAGGCAGATGACAGAAATTTGGTGTTTATGGGTAAGAAGATGAAGTGCTTCACCTGCTCTAACTTCCCTTACAGTCAATTCTTGTTTGGATGATCAAACCCCACATTTTTATGAGATGTTCTGTGGCAGGGAGCGAACACTAAGCTTTGCTCAGCTGTTCCAGTTGTTGATTATCAGCCACATGTGAAATTAGTCCTGTGTAAAATATTTCTACTCTGATTTATGGAGTCCCTACAGCCCGTGGCTCTTTTTGCACCTCTCTACTAAATTTGATTTCTCACTGTTGCAATTTTCCTCTTCTCCATAGAAATGCATTTTTTCTGGGATATCCCTTGGATAGACTTTGGTGGGCTCTCTGACTCCTTCTCTGGAAAGTCTGTTTTCCAAGGCTTTAATCCTTCTGATGGTCCTTCTCTGAACTCCCTCTGTTTCACCACCTTCTCTCCTACATTGGCCAGCCCAGATCTGGGCAATTTCTTGAGCCACTCCATAGAATCCCAGAATGTTTTGGGTTGGAAGTGACCTTCAATATCATCCAGTTTCAATCCCCTGCCATGGGCAGGGACATCTTCCACTAGCCCAGGTTGCTCCAAGCCCTGTCCAACCTGACCTTGGACACTTCCAGGGATGAGGCAGCCACAGACTCTCTGGGCACCCTGTGCCACGGCCTCCCCACCCTCCCAGGGAAGATTTGTTCCCCCAATATCCCATAAAACCCACTCTCTTTCAGTTTGAAGCCATTCTCCCTTGTCATGACACTCCATGCCCTTGTCCAAAATCCCTCTCCAGCTCTCCTGGAGCCCCTCTTCAGCTACTGAGAGCTCACAATAAAGTCACCCCAGAGCCTTCTCCTCTGCAATCCCAGGAATAAGCAGAACAGATCCGTCTGCTGTGATTCAAACACCAACCAACCCCACCTGACACTGTGGTCATGTCATGGCAACCATGGCATCAATCTATGTGGCATCATTGTCTTTCCTGAGAGCTGATTTTCAGGATGGAGCCTGCTCCATTTTCCAGCTATCAGATTCCCGAGCGTCCTGGTGACAAGTGGTTGGCAGGAAAATACAGATACTGTTGATCATTAAACTGAGCCGCCTGGAGTTCAGTTCCTGTGATTCCAGAGGGGTGGAATTTTTGCCAGGGGATTTTTTTGGGTGCTCCACCGTATTCACGTGTGAGTCAGTAGCAGGGAACCTCTCTGCCCGTGCCTGTGGCTGGAGAGATGTTTGATGATCCAGTGGAAGTTCCACCTCTCATGGGTGTGTGTCAACAACAAGACTTTTGGGCTTGTTGGGGTGGGGTTGGTCTCCACCCTCCTGATGAAACTCTGCCACTGGGCAGGAAGGAATTCAGGTTTCGTTGGGCTGGAAAAGGGTGAAAGTGTGAGCACCCTTCTGCAAGGAGCTCTTTAGGTCTGTCTTCCAGGGGCTGTTTGATATTAAATATTTCTCCTCCATGGCAAATATCCAAAAAAAAAAAAAAAATCTCCAAATTCACAGCTCTGATTCAGTCTCTAAAGAGCTCCTATCCCTTTTTTTTTCTGTGTCTGAGCTTCATTTTGCTGCTTTGCACCCCCTGTCTGAAGATGCGAGGTGAGAAGTTGAACGTCTCCAAGGAGAGAAGGGAGCTGTACTTGCATTTCCCAAATTCTGGCTTAAACTCACTAATCCTGAGGCTAAGAAGAAGGTGCTCCCAAGGATGGGAGGGAAGATTCCAGACTTGCTGGATTTTTACAAAAAGATGTAAAGATTTTTACAGAAAGGTGAGTTGTGTTCAGGGCTCTGTGAGAAAAAAGGGGAGTCCAGGGACATGGTCATGTGGAGGTTGGAGTAATTGAATCATGGAATGGTTTGGGTTGGAAGGGACCCTAAATCTCATCTCATCCAACCTCTCAGCCATGGCTAGGGACACCTTGCACTAGACCAGGTTGCTCAGGTTCCTCTTCTTCCAGCCAGAGGACTGGGGACAATTTCTCCAGGCATCACCTGTGTTTGCTCCACCCCTGGGAATGTAGGTCCCTCAAGCATTTTCTGAAAACAGCAAAAATGTCCATTTTTGCATTCTGGATTGGTTCCCAGAGGGATGAATATCCACAATTCAGGCATTTCAGGGTTCATTTAAGCTGTGTCAGTCCTACCATGGACTTGAGAGATGTCTAGCTCGTGTAAAGTGGTCCCTGAGTGTGTTATGTCCTGATCCCACTGGATTTGTTCCAGAGAATGCCCAGGCTCACTCTGAGGGCCAAGGATGCTTCCAGAAAAGTCGTTCTGGTTGGAAGGATGAGAAATTCAGGCACGAGCTGTGACAGTTGTGATCAGGATCAGAGAATGGATCCTGATCCCTTTTAAAGACCAGCATTGTCACAACCTGGATGTGTCCTCAGATGGGAACCTTGTGTCCGTTATTCCGGTGTGATTCCCTCTTCCATCCCAGTGGCAGCTGCTGCCAGCCCTACATGGAAGCCCACGTGACCCATAAATCCTCACTCCATCATGTAGGGAGCCTGTGGCCAAGTGATTTTCCATCTGAAATCTGGATGATTTGGAATAAAGGGATGGTTAAAGATGGTTAAAGATGATTAAAGGTTGGAAAAGACCCCTGAGATCACCAAATCCAGCCACCACCATGTTCACCATTAAACCATGTCCTCAATTTCCAGATCCACGAGGTTTTTTGAACACTTCCAGGCATGGTGACTCCACCGCTTCCCTTTTCTGGTGCTTGAACACTAAAAAAGCCAAGGCTGAAGGATGCTGGGAATATCCCTGGGGGCTGCTGTTGGCTGGGAGTCTCCAGTGTCTTTTTCCACCCTTTAATCAGCTGATGGCACTGTTGATCTCTCAACGTTCTGCAGCACAAGGGCAACATGCAGAGACTGGCCAGTTACAGAGCTACTTCCTCCCCTTTATCAGGAAGATTTTCCCTCTTTATCAACTTTGGCTGTGCAGAGAGAGGAAGCAGAGACCTCGCTGTGAACTTGTCACTTGCCAAACCCAGGGACTGTCACCGAGCCTGTGACTGAGAGGTGCCTGACATCACTTTGTCAACCTTCAGCATCATCAGCAGTGCCTCTGACTGACAGGTTGGCAGCAGAGTCTGTCACCAGATACAGATCTGGATGAGTCAATCGAAATAAGTAACCCCTGCTAAGTAATAAAATTAGCCTGTGCTGGGTGTTGCCATGGGGATCCAGCACAGCAATGGGAATAGCGTGACAAGGAAGCCAATTCCCATCATCGGGGTCTGTTGGGGTCAAGGAATAAAGTTCTGGGAGCACCAATTAGCAGAAAATGCAGCAGAAATAACCTTTGAAAATTTGCAGAGTCACGGACAGATTGAAGCGGGACAAAAAAATCCGGAGTGGGAGTCACCTGGCCTAAATAAAGTTTTTCTTCTCTGCCATAGGTGGCTCCTGGGTGACTCACTGGAGTTTTTCTTTTTTCAGTCAGGCAGACAAATCCAAATTTCATCAGACAAAAGCTTCAACAAAATGTGGATGGCACTGGGGATTACCTGGCTTTAAAGGGAACCCTGCAAGGGTGGAGATGAGGTCACCTGGAGGCCTCTCCTCAGTAAATGTGTGTGTTTTGGAGTGGCTTCTGTTGGAAGGGACCAATCATGGAGTGGCTTTTGTTGGAAGGGACCTTAAAATCCTTCTTGTTCCAAAACCCGCCATAGGCAGGGACACCTTCCACTATCCCAGGTTGCTCCAAGCCCCATCCAAGCCTGGGTTTGGATGCTTCCAGGGATACAGGGGCATCCACAGCTTCTCTGGGAATTCCATTCCAGGGCCTCACCACCCTCACAAGGAAGAACTCCTTCCCATCTAACCCTGCCCTCTGGCAGTGGGAAGATATTTCCAGTGACCTGTCACTCCATCCCATTTTCCAAAGTCCCTCTCCAGCTCTCCTGGAGCCCCTTTAGGCACTGGAAGGGGCTCTGAGGTCTCCCTGGACCCCTCTCTTTTCCAGGCTGGACATTCCCATCTCTCCCAGCCTGACTCCAGAGCAGAGGGGCTCCAGCCTTTGGAGCATCTCCATGACCTTCTCTGGACTTGCTCCAACATCTCCACATCCTTCTGCTGTTGGACTCCAGAACTGGATGCAGTGCTCCAAGCACGATCTCACCAGAGTGGAGCAGGGGGGCAGAATCTCTCCTCACCTACTGCCACATGTGGGGACAACTCAGGACACAGCTCAGGACACAGCTCAGGACACAGCTCAGGACACAGCGGGGTCTCAGGGCTGCCTTTCCCTGCCAGAACAACTCCCAGGCACACTCTGGGACTCTTGGAGTGTCTTGTGCAGGGCCAGGACCTGGATTTGGTGATCCTTGAAGGTCCCTTCCAACTCTGGACTTGCCAGATTTGAATTTTGCCAACCCATTGAATTTTGGGCTCATTGGGTTTGGTCCCTTGAATTTTTGCCAACCCATTGAATTTTGGGCTCATTGGGTTTGGTCCCTTGAATTTCTGCCAACCCATCCCAGCAGGACCAAGGTCCTTCCTCGTCCATCCACGTGTCCAACGACCAAACCAACGCTCTCTTCATTTGTTGTCCTGCTTCTCGGTATCCTACATAATTCCAGAGCAGTTTGGCTTTGCCAATTAATTTGGATTTAATCTGACTTCAGCCCCTTTTAGCCTCTGACACCACAGACCAGTCGTGTCTTTCCTTCCTCGCCCATCCCTTCCCTCCCTGCTGAGATGTTTTTGAGGTGGCACACCCTGATTTCTGGGATCAGGAGTGTAACACGCTTGGGATCATACTGTCCCCTCATCCAGCTGAGTTTTGGGATGATTCAGTTTTAGATAAGCAGAAAAACGTTGATATGTGGTTGATTTATAGATAAAAATGTTGATAGCCAGATAGATTTGTTGATATTCAGAAAAAGGAGAAGTGAACTGGAAGTTTCATGCAAAGTGTGAAGCTTGTGATCCACTCAGAAACCTCTTTGTTTTTTTTCCCATAAAAAAGAAGAAAACTGGAGAAAAATTTTCTAATTTTCTGACATGGGTGAATAATTCCAAAGATTATTCCAGGAATGAGAGGGAAGCCTAAATGAATGTATAAAAATTGGGGGAGCAGACAAATCAACATGAGGGAACTTAAGAAATATATAAAGTAAAAATTTGCCATAGTCAAAATGTCTTAGATCTCGAGAAAGACATTGAATGTTATTTACTCATTTATTTAAAATTAATTATTTAGAGTTATTTAAATATTATGTAAAATTATTTAGCCTTTAAATTGAGAGGCAAAATAAACTAGTGATAGATGAAAACTGAATATTAAATTAACCACTTGTTTATTCAATATATAAAATGCTTTTGATTTTGGGTGTAAAGATAGCATAGATAAAGGTGTCCAGAAAAAGAAACAACCACAACTGAGATGGAACGAAAAATTTCAATGTATTCAAGCTGGGACAAAGCAGGACAAGATGTTTTCCATCCCAGAACTCTTGGAGAACTGAGATACAGAACAACAGGTCCAGGTCCACTCACAAATATTGTTTATAAATTGGTCAAGGCAGAATCATGAGGTCAGAATTTAGCACCTAAATTAAAAAGAGGAGGGGTAACAGCCACTGTCTGACCTCAACAGAGTGCCAGGAGTAAAAACAGGGTTTGAAGGAAGGAAAATAATAAAAAACCCCCAGAAAAATACTTAAAATCCAATGTTGTATTTGCTGTTTTCATGTTAATAAAGTCAGATTTTCACTAGTTTAGCAAAGTAATAACACGGAATAATGTGGGAATATTTATTAAGATGGCACAGATGGAAATGGATATAAGAGGGGTGAGAATTTTTTAAAGGCTTGGCAGTGGAGGAGCTGGAAATATTTAAAGGGTTGGGAGTGGGATATGAGCCTGGGGAAATTCATCAGCTCCATTCCTCACTTTTGGAGTGCTCTTGCTTAATATTTCCTGTTAAGACCCTGAGAGAAGCCAAATAGGATGGAATTTACTGGTGGCACGAATTCGGGAAGCCTCAGCAATTCCGGGAAGGATCAGGATATCACCAACAACTGGGTGGCTTGGATGCAAGTCATGGATTAAACAGGATCATCCACCACAACAACTGCACGGCAAACGAGGACGTCACCTGGAAATGACTGGGAGATGAAAGACGCGGAAATTCTTGGATGATCCCGGGCGGAATCTCAGCCAGGCACCTGATGGAGCACGGAAAAGGTGTCGTGGTTGGGGCTGTGACAGCGGGGACACTGCAGGGACGTTGTGCAAGGCACACTTGCGACACCGGGTGCGTTTCCCCACCTGTGGCTGAGGGACCTGAATTCCCATCCGAAGGATCATGGGGAGATGGGAATGGAGGGAATATGAAGCTAAAAGGGAAGATTGAATAAAGAGGGAGAGCGGCTTTTCACACAGGCAGATGGTGATAGGACAAAGGGGAAATGGTTTTAAACTAAAAGAGGATTTACATTAGAACTTGGGAAGAAAGTCTTCCTTGTGAGAGAGGTGAAACCCTGGATTAAGTTGCCCAGAGAAGCTGTGGCTTCCTCATCCTTGGAAGTGTTCCAGGCCAGGTTAGATAGGGCTTGGAGCAACCTGGGATAGTGGAAGGCGTCCCTGCCATGGCATGGGATTGGAACTGAATGGTCTTGAAGGTCCCTTAAACCCCAAACCTTTCCATGATTCTAAAAGAGATGAGATTTCTCAGCAGAAGGAGAAAGGATTCCCGAATATGGACACACTCAACAGCAGGGAAGCATTGCCTGAGATAAGAAAAATGGTGGCCCTAGAGAAAAATAGTCCTTCACTTTTCCATATGAATGTTCCAGGTTTAGTGCCAGCCTGGGAGCTCTCAAGGCTGGAGAACTGATCCATGTACGTGACTGGAAAACTGGGATGGAGACACAGAAGTAAAGGCTGGTTTGGGCTGAATATAAGCAGTGTTTTTTGCCAGACACTTGAGTGGAAAGGCTTTATGACCTTCCCAGCAGTAACATTCCAGGAAAACCTTTAGTCTTGTCAGCCTCCAATGCCCATCTATCCACCCTGGACAGCTGTCCTGTCATCCAGGGATGTTGGGTAATGCCTCATTTGGGGTTCCAGCTTTGCAAATACCCCCCATAGCTAAAAATAAGAGGTTATGGACAGTGCTCAGCTCTGGGTCCAGATGCATCCAGCTCTTCCACACTCCACTATTTTGGCAGTGCCAGTGCCCTGGCAATTCATGTTTGGATGACTCCAAGATTTGGAGTGGTAGAAGTGGATGATGGAGGAAGAAGAGCCCAGGTAAGACTTCCATTGGTTTTGGGGGGGAACTGAGCAGGTTTGGAAGTTATTCCGCATGTGAGCAAGGTGAGACTAGAAATTACACCTTGTTTCTGCTGAAAGAACTCCCAAGTCTCACTGCAGCTCTGCCTGGATGGGGTTGGAGGAAGGGGACAAGGAAAATAAGGGTGGCATAAATGGAATATTCACTTGGTTGTGATGTGTGGGATCTGTTTGCCTCAATATCCTATTAAATATATTGAAAGGCTCAGAGGGTTGGGATTGTACAGTCTGTAGAGGAGAAGTTCTGTGGTGACCTTAGACCCCCTCCCAGTGCCTGAAGGAGCTCCAAAAGAGCTGGAGAGGGACTTTGGACAAGGGATGGAGTGACAGGACACAGGGAATGGCTTCCCACTGCCAGAGGGCAGGGATAGATGGGATATTGGGAAGGAATTCTTCCCTGGGAGGGTGCTGAGGCTGTGGCAGAGGTTTCACAGAGAAGCTGTGGCTGTCCCATCCCTGGAAGTGTTGAAATCCAGGTTGGACGGGACTTGGAGCAACCTGGGCTAGTGGAAGGTGTCCCTGCCCATGGCAGGGGTGTTGGAACAGGATGATCTTTCAGGCCCCTTCCAACCCAAACCATTCCACGATTCTGAACCTGATATTGATGAAGCAGACAGCACCCTTCTCCTCTTGGGCTCCTCCTGGACACACAGCCCCGTAACGTGGGGCAGAGCAGCACCTCCACCCTTCACCAACCACCTTCACAAAGCATCTGCATTTTCTCTTTGCCTCCTACATCCCTGGCTGCCCTCAGGATGCTGCCTGCTCCTAATCCCACCGTTCAGTTGGAAGGAGGAAGCTGTGAGTTCTACTTTAGCCGGAGGATTTGGGCTTGTTCATGTCGACATCTTAATCCCAGAGCCAACAAAAGTTTCCCTTCCATGATGCAAAGGTGTCCCCGGGTTTTTGTGAATCACCGGGGTGGTGATGGCAGGGCATTTACCTTGGCATAGCCACACGGGGTTGTGGCTTTGCTTCCTGGTCTGTTTGGGCTCCACCCTTGGTGTTTTGGGCATCTTCACAGAAAGCGTGGTGAAATCTGTGCAGGGAAAGAGCCAGCTGTCCTCTAAGGTTGGATTAGATTAGATTGAGTTAGATTAGATTAGATTAGAATAAATTAGATTAGACTAGACTAGACTAGAATTTTCAGCTGGAAGGGTCCTATAATGCCCATCCAGACCAATTCAGGGCTGACCAGGATTTAAAGCATATTCTGAAATCCAAATTCTGACAGACCTGAGGCATTGACCACCTCTCCAAGAAGCTGTTGCAGTGCTTGACCACACTCTTGGTAAGAAAACACTTCCTGATGTCCAGTCTATACCTCCCCTGGTGCAGCTTTGACCCTTTCCCACATGTCCTGTCTCTGGATCCCAGGGAGAAGAGCTCAGCACGTCCCTCTCCACTTTTCCTCCTCAGGGATTTGCAATGAGGTTCCCTCTCAGCCTCATTTTCTCCAAACTGGGCAAACCCAGAGCACTCAAGGATGTTCCTTCCAGCCCTTCTCCAACTTTGCTGGCCTCATGTGGACACATTCCAGGACATTCCCATCATTCCTAATTTGTGGGGCCCAGAATTGCACAGAATGTTTTAGGGGAATATTCTGGGCACAGCAGGATAATCTCCCGGGACACAGCCCAGGATGTGGTTTGTCCTCTTGGCTGCCAGGACACACTGGTGACTCCTGTGGAACTCCTGTCAGATTCCTTTTTCAGGACTGGTTTCCAGTCCCCCCTCTTCCAGTTTATCTTGTGCCTGGCATTGCTCCATCTTAGGTGCAGAATCTGTCATTTAGACCTGTCAAATTTCATCCCATTATTCATTAATTTCGTTCTCTTTCACAGCTGGGGAATAAACACCCATCCCAGACTCCATTTCCATTTCTTTGCATCTTTTCCACTTTACAAAAAGGAATGAGATATTTCTCTAGAACAGAGTAACAAAACTTTGGAGGAAAACAGACATTTCCAGACTGGATATTAAGAATTCCTGCTGAGCATGGAGAACACCGATGTGCAGCCTTGGGTGTGAGGATTTTCCACGGAGCAGCAACAGCAATGAGCATTTGTGTAGAGCTTGACCTGGGCTCAGGTAGTGACTGGTTGAAGACACTTTGGAAAGGGTTTGGACAGATCCAGGTTGGGAGGGAATGGTTCAGTCTGAGAACGCTTGAATCCATTTGGAAGAGGAATTTCCTCCACCAGATTGCTCAGATTTCTCCCACCCGGCAATCCTACAGTTCAATGTCACATTTTTACACAAAACCCTTCAGTCTCTTCAAACCTCTTCAGCCTTTTGCTGTACATCTCAACTGCAATAAACATTATTTGTTGGTTAAAACCTGATATTGCAGAGCACCTAAAAGAATTGAACACCATGGAATCATGGGAATAGTTTATTTTGGAAGGGTTGACAAAGATCTTCTCAACCAACTCCCTGCCAGGGGCAGGGACAGAGGTGCTGAGGACAAGTCTCTGGCACTGAAGCTGAATAAAAAAATGGTCTCTGATTATTTTTCCTGCCAAAACCCACTGGTTGTATCCAGACTGCCTCTGGAATTGGTCTTTGGGTTGTTTCAACTCCTCTGCCACCCCCAGGAATTGTTTGGGAGATCCTTGACCGCAACCCATGCTGGTGACAGTAGGGATGAGGAACCTCCAGTGCCCAGAGGTGTCCACTGTCCTGGAGTTGTGACCTCTGTGCCTGGGACTTGCTGGTCCCATTCCCAGAAGGCCAGAAAAGTAGTAAATTGTTTGTATTTTGGGTTCCATGATTTTTAAGGAAATATTTTTCTCACTCTTTATTCACCCTGTATTTCTGGGGGGAGTGTGGGGGTATCCCACCTCCACTGCTCCTTAAGCAGGATCCTTCCAGGGAATACAGGAATGTTTCTGGATGTCTTGGGCTTGATTTATCCCAAAATGGGTCTCAGAACTTGTACAATAGTGCTTAAAAAAAAGCATCAAAGGGGAAAAATAAATCTGGGGGATAGCCAGGAAGTGAATACATTTTAATTTTTTTCTGGTAATCCAAATGTCAAGGAATTCTCAATTCTTATGGATACAGGTGACACTGATGAAAACCCTGCAAGAATTTCTGACAGGGACATCCTGGCAATGAATCCCTGCTTCCCGTGGATACTGTGAATCAACAGATCTCCATGGCAAAGGCAAATATTTCGTTTCCTCATCAAAAGGATGAGGAGAATCAGGGCAGAGCTGCCTCACTTGAGCACCTGAAAACAGAACGTTTGCTGCGACAACATCAAAGAAGATAAATTAATTGGCTGGGATTATGAAGGGCAGGGAAACAGCTGTCTTTGATAGTCCATGGGTGTGAGAATGTTGTTAAATGCCCTGTCATTTTACTGTAAGGCAACTGGAGCCAGTCCAAAGGCAATGACTGGAAGTGAGCACCTCATTCATGGCAAGGAATTACCATTCCCTGCCTCCTCCATGCAAGAGCAAGAGTGGAAAGGGTTGTTTTCCTCATTGTTTTCTTTTAAGTGTTGCCATTTTATTTCAATAGTGAAAGTCCAATGGCAAGCCTGCCTTTATTTTTCTAAATTTTCTTCCTTTCACGTGCAGAGGAACTGAATAGGTCGGGTGTGTTCAAATTATCACATTTCAATTAATGATTTGAAATCTTGGCCACGCCTTCCTCTCTTTTTAATTATGGCGGTTGAAAAGGTGTCAAAAAATAGTATTTTAAGCAGGATGAATAATCACCCTCCTCTTCATTAAAGGAATACTGGAGGTTACAGGCAGAGATTAAATCATTTTTTCTTGAATTTGTCTGTGAGAGCAGACAAATCTGGTTTTTTTTTTTGCGAGTTCAAAGGCTGCTGCCAAATGGAAATCCAAAAGCAGACATCACAATTCATTTGGCACCTGTGTGTGGCACCACCCTGCAAATAACTCAGTGTGTGGTGACCCTGAGGAGAACAAGTCCATCACTCCACTTTCACTCCCCTGCCCCGGGTGAAGTCCTCATTCCACGGATTTCCTCAAGGCCAGATTGAATCTGAATGAATCATGAAAATGAGCAGAGAGGAAGGAGCAAAATGCTTTTTGCCTTTTCTGAGTCAGAAAAGAGGTTATTCCAGAGTCAGGGGTGAACTTGTCTGGTGTAAAAAATTCTGGGAAAGGCACATTACAAGAGGTTCTTTATTGAGTTGGTGGCTTTTAAGGCGATGTCTCCAAAAAATATGGATGAGAAATCAGAGGAGCCATAGAGGGAGGAGGTTGGGGTTGCAAGAGAATCTGAGCATCAGGAGCATCATCAGATGAGTCAGAGCAGCACCTGTTTTACAAAGAGTCCTGAAAAGGAGTTTGGAAAGGCATTAAGAGAGCTCAGGACAAGGTCAGAAATGAGGGATCAAGGAATCTCTGGCGCACAAGTGGCAGGATGGGAGTGGGATTAGTCAAGATGCCATGGGATGAAATTGGCTTGTCCTGCATGAGAGGCACCTACAGTTCATTGAGGGAAGTTCTGCAAAGGGCAGGAATTTGGGTTGGTTTTAGTGGTAATGATGCATTAGGATTTAAGCTTTTATATTTTTCATGTATTAGTAATCCTGTAATTCTTTAGTGTATAACTCTGAAGTCCATACACAGTGTTAGCTACTCTCTTCCCATTTTAGTCAGAAAAAACAATTCCTCTCTAGGCCTTGGAATCAAGGACACCTCGCTGTCTCCGTGAGAGATGAAAACAAAAGTGAGTTGTTGGGGGGGGCAAACTTGGGTAAATGACTTCATTACCTGAAGCTGTAATTAGATTAATGCCGAATATACAAATAGACAAAACTTATAAAAGTATAAAAACTCGTGACCCGTTGTCCACTTTTTTGGGTGCAGCCCCTGGGTGGGCTTTGTCTGCCCAAAATGTACCAGAAAGCCCTTCAATAAATATAACTGCTTTTTATCCTCTTAGTTTTGTCTGGCCTCTGTTTTTAGGTAGCCCCAAAAACCATCAGTTTAATAAGAGGTAGAGGAGAGCTAACTGTTCTATTTGTCCCCAGCACCACCTTCATTGCACAGCAAGGTGTGCATGATTCAGAGCAGGAATGTGGCTGGGCAGGGTGGGTTGGGAGTGGGTGAGCCTTCCCCAGCTGACTCTGTGAGATCATTTTTAGCCTCAGTTTCTCCCCTAGCCCGTTAAAGTCACTATCTGAGCATCTCTCTTCGTGTTGGGCCTGATAGCATCTGTACACAGCAGAGGGATGGAAATGCTGTGGAACTCGCCCCGGGCCATGAAGGAAACGTGGAGCATGAAGGAACTGCTGGGCCTGATAGCATCTGTACACAGCAGAGGGATGGAAATGCTGTGGAACTCGCCCCGGGCCATGAAGGAAACGTGGAGCATGAAGGAACTGCTGGGCCTGATAGCATCTGTACACAGCAGAGGGATGGAAATGCTGTGGAACTCGCCCCGGGCCATGAAGGAAACGTGGAGCATGAAGGAACTGCTGGTCCCTAAGTCCAGCCCATCCAGCCTCTAAATCCAGGTTTTAATCAGCTGCTGCAAACTGGGTTGATTTCAGAGGGACTTTTTCTGACTGGTAAAGGCACTGGATGTAAATTCTAATGTGCTATGGGAAATACTGGATGGCCTAATCCTTATCCACAGGGATGATGAATAGTGGTTAATTCTACCAGGAGTAAAGAGAATCATGAAGCCTTAGAATCATGGAATGGCTTGATTTGGAAGTAGCCTTCAAGATCATCTTGTGGTCAGGGACAACTTCTGCTAGACCAGATTGCTCCAAGCCTCATCCAACCCGGCCTGGGACACTTGATTTTTTTAAAGTTTTCGATTTTAGGCCATTGGAGAAGTGTGGAGAGGACAAAAGAACTGATAAAACTGTTCAAGAAGCAACTTCCTTGGGCAAAATACACCCAGCCTTGTTTTTCAGATGAACATTGTGCTTGTGTGTCCTGCAGCAGCTCTCAGGATGTTTTATCAGCACCCAAAATGTAAATTATCACAGATTTCTGCACCAACAGAGCACGCTGGTAACAGAGGGTGTAAGGCACAGCAGAGGGACCTGACCCAGAGTCCTGTTGAGATTTGTGACGGGTTCAAAGCAGGAGGGGGAACCAATCTTTCTGCCAGCGTGCTGTCCCAGCCCTTGGGAAAACATCCCGTCCTCTTCCTGGTCCTGCCCTGGCCCAGCCCAGGTTCTGATCCGCAGCTGAGTCATTTATCTGCCCCAGTTTGCCTCCTTGCCCTTCCCAGAATTCAGAGGGTTGTTTTTGAGGCTGCCCCGTGGGTGACCTGGATGGAGAGCGAGGTTTGGGGCTATTCCAAGCGCTGTGCCAGGTGCCATCAGTTCCACAGGGGGCTCCTGCCCAGTTCTTTACTGTGTCTGTCCCAGTCTTGGCCTCTCCCAGCGGCATCTTGTCTAAACTACCTCACCACCAAACCATGGAATCCCAGAATACCTTGGGCTGGAACCTCCCCAGAATGGACAGGAACACCTTCCACTATCCCAGGTTGCTCCAAACCCTGTCCAACCTGGCCTTGGACACTTCTAGGGATGAGGCAGCCACAGCTTCTCTGGGAAAATCTGTGTCAAGGCCTCACCACACTCACAGGGAAGAATTCCTTCCCAATATCCCAACTAACCCTGCCCTCTGGCAGTGGGAAGCCATTCCCTGTGTCCTGTCCCTCCATCCCTTGTCCAAAGTCCCTCTCCAGCTCTCCTGGAGCTCCTTTAGGCACTGGAAGCTCTCCCCAGAGCCTTCCCTTCTTCAGGTTGAGCAACCCCAGCTCCCTCTGCCTCTCCTTATAGGAGAGGTGCTCTGTGCTCCATCCTACCCATGCAACTTCCAGATACATCCACAGAGGGGATTTATCTCCAGGTAAATCCAGATGAGAATCACTCAGTGGTCAGTCCTGGACTCCTTCAGAGCAGAAATTGGGAGAAGAAATCACCCCTTGACCCTCTTAGTGCTTAGACATTGGGTCTCAACCACCAGAGCTTGGGAAAGCCATCTCTTGGCTCTGGGAAGAAACTCCTCAATTACATGCTCGAGGAAAGAGACGGCATTGCCGTGGGACCAACATGTTAAACTAGAGCTGAACAGCCCCCATTTATGCTCCCCTATCTTACTTTTGGGGACAAATTCCCAAAATCCCCATCCCTGGAAGTGTTCAAGGCCAGGTTGGATGGGGATCTGAGCAACCTGGTCTAGTGGAAAGTGTCCATGGCAGGGCATTGGAACGAGATGATCTTCAATGTCCCTTCCAACCCAAACCATTCCATGACTTTAGGAATGTGTTTGACCTCTCCAGAAGCTGGAAGTCACCTAACATCCCTGAGGACTCCAATGGCTCTGGTGCCACCATGCCTTGGCCACCTAAATTCCCATTCTCTGGAAAGAACCATTGATGGGAATGGCCTCTGCATGTGGACATGCCCAGGAAATGTTTCAGAAAGTGGACACAGGGCATTAAGGTGTCAAGGACATCCTTGCAGAGCAAGGAGAGGATTCCCTGGAATGAAGAGTTCATGGAGTTGGTCACCCATGCAGAAAACAGCCTGACTGGAAGACCTGCAGATGGATGAGCCCCTTTTCAGGGATATGACTCAGGAGGTTTGGAAAAGCCAGAGTAAATCAGTGCACTTGTCCCAAATCCTCCCTTCACCAATAACCAGATTGGATTCCTACAAACAAGGTGGCTCATTCTTGATTTCCTCTGGGGAAACCCCTTCCCAGCTTCCTACAATTAGCAGCTTCCTTACAATTAGCCTTGCATCCCGAGGATTTATGCACTTTTCTCATTCACAACAGCAGGTTGTATAATAACAGGTGCTGTTATCTCCTGACATCCCTTTGACTTCATCCCAAATGGGATTTTGACCCTTGTCCCATGGTATGGATCCTGCAGGTGACTCATCCCCGCCAGGGAAATGATTCCCTGTTATTTCAGCCTGTGGATCTTCACATCCTTGGCAGCTCCAAGAGGTTTTAAGGTGGAAGAGAGGGATTTGGGGCTCTTGGCCAATCCCCCATCCCTTTTAATCCTCCACCCACTGCTGTCCTGACTTCACAGCTCCTTAAATCCTGTTCTCCCACCCAGGGCTCTCCCAGGTTCACTCTCCATGTTTTGCTCCTTGTTTTTTACCAGATCTTTTCACATGGGTGTAGCTTGGAAAACCCACCTGAGAGTTTCTCTCAGGCCTCTTTGTACGGCGCTTTTCCAGCTGCCTTTGCCGAAGGATCTCCCAATGCAAGGTGGGAACATCCAAGTTTATATCCATAAAATAAATCAGCTGGGAAGGCACGGAATGACTGAATCTATAGCCATAGAGAGGGGCTGTAACTGTACATGAGAGATGTTAAAGAGTCTGCCTTGTACTCAGACACCTCATGGGTGTTGAATCTCAAACCACTGGCCTTGGAACACTGATCCAGCTGGCCCAGATCCCTCTGCAGAGCTTTCCTGCCCTCCAGCAGATCAACATCCCACCCAATTTGGTGTCATCCATGAACTTCCCAAGGGTGCTCTGGACCCCTCATCCAGATCATCAATAAATATATTGGACTGACCCCATTACTGACCCCAGGGGGACACCACTGGTGACCAGCCACCAGCTGGATGTGGCACCATTCCCCACCACTCTGTGCCTGGAATCCAGCCAGTTTTTAACCCTACCAAGAGTCCACATTCTCAAGCCCCGGCCTGCCAATTTTTCCAGGAGAATGTCATGGGAAGCAGCATCACAGGCTTCCCTGAACTCCATGGAGATACATCCACAGCCTTTCCCTCCTCTTCTGGGCAGGTTACCTGGTCATAAAAGGGACTTCAGGTCACATTGCACAGCAGTGGACTGGGCTGGACATTGGCTGGACATAAAACACCCACCTGCAGCTCTGCTGTGGGCAAAAATGGGTGACTGAGTGGTAGACACGTGACACACTCAGTTGGTGGAGAAATAACTTTATTTTAGGTGTTTTGCAGATAACATGAGCACACATTTCCTCATCTGGTAGCACTCGAGCTTTGCAGTACGATTAAAGCAGAAGCCATCATCTGGCAAGAGCTGCCATCAGCTCCCAGGGTGCTGGGTGCACCCCACTGCTCCTGGTTACAATTCCTGTGATTAGAGGGGTGCTCCAAGACTTTCTGTGGTCATGGGAGGCATCTTTGTCCCTCAAAATTTGTTGTTGAGGATGGTCCAGAGCACTCCGGCCGCTACCCCTCCGGCCAGCCCGTAGCTGGACCTCACACTGCCCGCGGCGTTTTCGTTGCAGAGGTCACTGCTGCAGCAGGTGATGTTCCTGTTAGCCACTTTTAAGTTCTCATAGGATGTGACACACGAGGAGTCACATCCCTTGTTGATGACGCTGAAGAGCCCCGCAAACCCTGGGAAGAATGCAGGACCATTATTACAAGGATCCAGGACAAGCCAAGCCTCGTGGAACTGAATAACGGGACGCTGCTCTTATCCGAGCTCGTCCCGTGGGACAAGAATGGGAATCACGGAATGGTTTGGGTTGGAAGGGACATTCAAGATCATCTCATGGGCAGGGACACCTTCCACTATCCCAGGTTGCTCCAAGCCCTGTCCAATCTGAACTTGGACAATTCCAGGGATGGAGCAGACACAGCTTCTTTGGGCCTCACCACCCTCAAAGTGAGGAATTTCTTCTTAATATCCCATCTAACCCTGCCCCCTCCTATGTGAAGCCCAATCCCAAACATCTTTGTTGCATGGAGCCTTTTAACACCTGGGAAATTATGGAAACATGACTATTCCCCTTTCAGATGGCACAATTATTATTTGATTTGTTTCTGAGAGGCACAGCCCATTTTTTTTGGCCATTTTTGGCAACTGCTGGTTCCCAGCAGATTTTGACCTCCCAGCAGATTTGATCCATTCTCCTCCAGGAGATCTAAAATCCATTCTGGGCACCAAATCTTTGCCACGTGCAATAAACAACAAAGAGTTCTACAACACCTTGGCTCTCCTGCATGTGAATGTCGTGGATTTGCACATTCCCAACCAGGATAATTCCTGCTGGAGGTATCACATCTACTGCCTGACAGAGAAGAGCTTTAATATGGCACTGATGGGTTTTGTGCCCCAGGTCTAAGAGCAGCTCAGCTGTCAGCACAGATCTGGACAGGGAAAACCAGATCTAGAGCAGGAGGATAAAATCTTAGTTTTTCAAGTTTCCCCACAGACACAGAGATGAAGTTTTGTCATTTTCATTGATTTCACCTCAAATCAGTGCCTCCTAACTTCGCAACCAAGTTGGACCAGGCTCAGCCCCTCCCATTTTAATTCATGTTTGCAAATATTGCAAAAAAAAATCAACCACTCCCCTTGCAAGCAAATAATTTTTCGTGCTGTGAAAGAGAAATAAACCTAATTTTGCACAGGTGAAAGACATTTGCACACTGAGGTTTGCTGGCACAAACCACCTTCTGCATCCAGACTGGATGAGCCTGGACGGGACACCTGAGGCTGGGAAGAGGTTTGGCTCCAACATCCCAACTAAGACATTGCCCAGCCCTGCTTTTCCTTACGGATCACGTCTGTCTTGCACTCTTCCTTAGCGCCACACGTCTTCTTCGTCTGGCACTGGGAGTTGCTGAGCTTGGATGTGCAGCTGTAGCACTCCAGAGATGAACCTGCAAGAGACCAAGAGGGATAAGGAGGGAAATCAGGGAATAATGGAATGCTTTGGGTTGGAAGGGACTTTCAATTGTCAAGTGCCACCCCTCTGCTGTGGGAAGGGACAACTTCCAGTTGACCAGGTTGCTCCAAGCCCCATCCAACCTGGCTTTGGATACTTCCAGGGATGGGAGCAGCCACAGCTTCCCTGGGCAGCCTGATCTATTTTTTTACCACTCTCATAAAAAATGTCTTAATTATACTTAACTGAAATCCACCCTCTTTTGGTTTTAAAAAAAACATTGCCCTTCATCCTATCCCAACAGGACCTCCTAAAAATTTGTCCCCAACTCTCCTGGAGCCTCTTTTAGGCACCGGAAGGGGCTCTAAGGTCTCCCACACTGGAAGGTGCTCTAAGGTCTTCCAGCGCTTCTCTTCTCCAAGGTGAACACTTCCAGCTCTCCCAGTTCCAGCCCTCAGAGCATGGAGACCTCCATGGAGACCTCCATGGTCTCCTCTGGACTTGCTCCAGCAGCTCCACGTCCTTCTGATGCTGGACCCCAGACCCAGACCCAGCCCTGCAGGTGGGGAACAATTCCACACCTCTCATGCATCTTCAATCTATCCAAAGCTCTCCAGAGAATTCAACCAACTGCTTGCACTGGGAAACAGGACCATTCCTGGGGATCCTCAAAGGAAGATATCACCTCTGCTTTGGGAAAAAAAACACTTTTTTTGCCCTTTTTTTTTTTTTTTGTGGCTAATAATAAACCTGGTGGAGGTGGGAGTCAGGTTTGGCAGGTGCTGAAGATATTTTGGATGCAGTGAGGGAGCAAAAAGAGAGCAGCAGATGGACAGCTGGGCTTGAAGAGGATCGTGGAATGGTTTGGGTTGGAAGGATCATTTCGTCAGGGACACATCTCTCTAGACCAGGTTTCTCCAAGCCCCATCTGACCTGCCCATCCCCTGAGTAAGGGATGAAGCAGGAATTTGCAAAGTCTCCTCCAGCCCCTTGTCTCAGTTCTTAACTTTTGTCTCGCCCTTTCCATCACACCCTCATAGAAGTCAAAGGTGGCTTTTTTCAAAGGTGCAGGCGGCTTTCACCCCTCTCTGACCACCAAGCCATCCCCTGTTCCCAGCCCCCATGGAGATGCCACTCCATAGGGGATGGAAATCGGTGCTGGCAACACCTTCTGAGCTGCTCTGTGCATCCAGCAAAGGCAGGGAAAACCTGGCAGCATCCAGCCCTGCTGAAAAATTATCCCCAGAGGAGCAAGACTGTGGAGTCATTACCTGTTCCTGTCACCTACATGTGCCCCAGGGTGTCACTGGAATGTTGCAAGTGTCAGTTAATATCTATATCTATTTCTATATCTATATCTAATCTATACTATCTATATCTATATCTATATATATATGTATTTCCTTGAGGCCCGTGACCACCATACTTGCATTACAAACCCCCCAACTCAATATCCTAATGGAATACTCTTTTAGGACACTGAAAGGCCATGTTTAGAAATTAGTGATTGAAGGAATTAATTTGAGGCACTTGGTCTCCCTCTGCCTAAGCCTCTCTGGTGTAAATGACTGATACAGTCACAGAGGTGAGGAGCCAACCCCCAATTTGTCTGAGTGCTGCACTCTGTTCTCTCATTGATCTGACTTTTAAAGCAATAAAAGTCAAATTTTGAGTGTTCTGATGGAAGCTGGCAGAGAGAAAGGTCTGAGGTCTTTCAAGACTCTTTCAAGACCTTTCACAGCTTATTCCTAAAGCATCCTGTGCTGATTAAGAAACTGCTCAAATTTGGTCCTTCTCTTCTCTGGTAATAAGGAAAAGCTGCTTTAAACCCATTTTTTTTTTTCACAGTGAGGCTATAAAAACCTGACATTGTCTAAACCCCACTCATTCAGTCTGTAAAATAACACATCATGGCATTGTCATTTTTATTGTCCTACTAAAATTCTGGAAATCTGGGCAGCGTCAGGGTCCACTTTTAAAAGGAAGAGTCAGAAAGAAAGTTGGAGGAAAACTTTGCATAAATGCTGCAATTTTGACAGCCTGGGAAGAAGGAAAATAACCCTCCCACCCCACTTAGCCCCTCCCCTTCCCCCTTAACTGCATGGGCTTAAAAAAAACTTGGATTTTGATTAATTCAGGATTCAGGATTTCTCTTTCCTGGAAGCTTCTCTCCGCAGCACTCGCATCCCACCATCCCTGTGCACTTTTCCCACTCGACACCCATCCGAAGGGAAATCCCTTGGGATGGCAAGGTGCCAACACCTCTTCCCTCACTGCCAAACCCCATCCAGGCTGAAAACCCGCAGGGAGGGATGCGGGGATGTGGATCCTTCGTGGGGTCTTACCTGAGTCCAGGCACAGGAGCGCTCCCAGCAGGAGCACGAGGAAAGCCTTCATCTTGGAATAACCTCTCTGGGGCTGCCTCTCTGGGTTCTCTGCTCCTGGGGCAGGTTATATATCCTGGGAGGCCGGGCGTGCCCACAAGGTCATCCCTGAGAAGGCACCTGAGGGAGCTGCTGGCAGCACCGAGGGAGGGGTCGCTTTGTTTCCTGGGGTATTTGTGTTTGGTGCCTCTCCTCCCTCCCTGCCACTCTCCCTCCCACCCTTGGGCAAAGTGCTCACAGGAGTGGAAAAAGCCCCAAATTCTTCCGAACAAGGCCAGCCTTATGCATTCCTTCCGAGGCACTGAGGCTGCAGTGGCACCCTGTGAGCGAGGCTCTCCACCCCCGGTGCCACCCTGAGTGGAGCCATTGTGTTTAAATCGGGGACAAAATGTTCTTTGAATCAACAGCTCTGGGTATTTATCTGCCTGTCTGAGTGATACTCGTGATAACAAGGTATGTGGTCGGGAGGTATGTGGGCAAATTAAAAGTGCATTGGCCTTTCCAGGTATTGAGGAGAATTTTTCACCCTCATTTGTTTTTGTTTTCTGTTAAAAAGCAATGGCCAACTCTTATTTTTGGTGTTTGAAACCCAAGGGACTTTGTGCTGGATTTATTTGGTGCTTTGAGATGTTTCATCTGTGGCTTGGTTCTCTTTGTGTGCTCTTGTCTGCCATAGGCTGGGGACAAGTTTGGACACTTGACTCACAGCAGATGCAGTGTCAACAACCCAGCCTTGTCCATAAAATGCCACTTCTCCACCACAGACAGGGTGAGTTCAGCCACATTCCAGCCTCAAGTGTGAATGTTTGCTCTCGTGGGCTGAGCAGAGTCCTCTCCCATTCCTCACATCCTGTGACCACTTCTCAGGACGTGCCAGGGCAAAAGAAAACAGCTTTTTCGCTAAATTCAACTTTTAATTTTTTTTTTTTTTTTTAATTAGTGCTGTGCATTTCTTTCCTTCAGGGATTTATTCCCATGCAGTTTAGCTCTCAGGAACTTTTCCAAAAGGTGTGCAAGTGGATCATTTATCAGTGGCTGTGGGATATAGGGCAGAGACTAAAACTCCTGGCCTGATTTATGCCAGAGGAGAATCTGTTGCAGGAGATGATTTGACAAATCCTAATTCTTCCATGGGAATCTTAACCACTTCCATTTGCACTCTTCTGTATAAAAAATACCTTAAAAAACATCCCAACACCTTCTTTCTGTGTCTATTGGCTTCTGCCTCATCATATGTTTACAGACCATATCATTTATAGCCAAGTTTTATGGATAAAAAAACTCAATTTTTTTTTTCAGGCTCTGGAGTTCCTCATCCAGAGGTATTGAAGGTTTTTTTTTTATTTTTTAATCCCTTAGGACTGTCCCTGTAGGGTTTGGCTTTTTGTGGTAGGGAAGAACAGGGCCAAGAGGGGGAAAAAACCACTCCCTATCAAATCCACCAAGGCCTGGAATTAAATATTTCCTCAAAAAAACATTGATAAGGAAGAAAAACGCTTTTTGTCTTTCCCAGTACCATTGTTTTTATTATTTTTCTAACATCAGCCAGAAAAACGCAAAACTTGTGGTGTTGTGAGAGAATCTGACGGCTGAGAGCTTCTCCATCTCCCCGTCCTGCTTGCCTGAGGCTGTGTGAGATCCCAGGAATTCCTGTATTCTTACATAAACTGTTGATCCTCACTGGTTTTTTGGGAAATTGAAGTGCAATTCCTGCCCGACTCCTGAAGATGGCAAACGTACCCCGTTATAATTCCACGTGCATTAACACACAGTTATCCATAGGACTGGGTGTATGAGGTGTTGTTTTCTTTTCCTGAGGTTATAAAATTCCCAATTCATCTGCCTGCATGGAAAAGAACATCAATTCCCTCTGGGAATCTCATGATGTCTGTGAAATCCTTTGGAATTTGGGTTTTTTCAATACTTTTTTTTTTTTGCTGTCACTGCAGATTCCTGATGGAGACAGGTCTGGAGCTCTCTGTTTGTGAAGGGGGAAACAGGAGTTGATTATTTTCTCTCTCCTGCTTCTGGATTATTTGCTCCTACCTGGTGTCAGGCTGGGAAAATGGTGATGGATCACAGTACAGACCACGGTGTCATGGATCATGTCGAGGAGCAGCCACGAGCTGGAAATTTGAGGGAAAAATGGTGAAAGGATTCCTGGAGAATCTGGACAGAGAGACATGGAAAGGAAGTTTCTCCAATTTCCTGGTCATCTGTAGGGAAGCTTGTAGGACGACAGAGATCTTAGAATCACAGGATCACGGAATTATTTGGGTTGGAAGGGTCTTCAAGGTGATCTCGTTCCACACCCGTGCCATGGGGTCTAACCCTGGCCTGGGACACTTCCAGGGATGGGGCAGTCACAGCTTCTCTGAGCACTGAGTTGTTTTCTCAGCATGGTTGTGCCCGTAACTCCTTTCCAGGATGTTCTCAAGTCCCTGTGTGTGGTTAAAATGCGCTCCAGAGGGAATTTTATTGGCTTTTCCGCTCCTGGATGGTGTTAACAGAGAGCTGATGCTGCCTGAAGTGCTGTCTGCAAATCTACTCAGGCTGTGGGGCTGTGGGATGTTAGAGAAGGGATTTTAGTGGCCAATTTTAGGCATCCAA
Source organism: Leptocoma aspasia (assembly GCA_013399835.1). NCBI lineage: Eukaryota > Metazoa > Chordata > Aves > Passeriformes > Nectariniidae > Leptocoma > Leptocoma aspasia. Next base: position 225,747 of record VXAX01005389.1, on the reverse strand, counting down.
GTGGGAATTTCTAATGGCTGTTGTTGGGAACACAGCCTCAGGAATATTCAGCTGTCCCAAATCAGAATGGGTGGGGGATAAATGAGATTAAGCCACCAGGCAGGAGTGAGGCAAATCCCATTATAGGCTTTTCTGCAAGGTGGGAATCGTGGATCCCAAATGAGGGGTGGAGCTGGATAGGCAGGATAACAGATGGGCTGATAAGGGGAGAGAAAAATTTCAAAAGGAGGAGATGNTCCCTGGAAGTGTCCAAGGCCACAACAGGACAACAGAACCAACCTGGTCTAGTGGAAGGTGTCCCTGTCCATGGCAGGGGGTTGAACAAGATGACCTTGAAGGTCCCTTCCCACCCAAACCATTCCATGAGTCTATGGAAAACACACAGGATGTCCCCTACCTCAGCCTCAAGTTTTCCTTCCCCAGCTCCCAGCTGTTTTCCACTTTCCTCTGTCCTGGGATGGACATGAATTATGCTGATCCAGCAGCAGGAAAAATGATTCCAGCTGCTCCAGAGGTGCCCTTGGCTGCCAGCAGAGAGAGGCTCCAGCTCCCACATCTGTAGGTGCTTAACACCGTTCCATGTCATTGTGCTCCTCTCACTCCAAGGATTTATATCCAGGTTTGCTGTTCAAATGAGCTTCAGAGCACGTGGATGCAAGGCTGGGATTCCTGCTGGAATTCCAGAGCCCAGCAATGGAGACTGGAGCTGCATTAAGAGCAGGGCATTGAGAGGATGCAGGAAAGGGTTTGGGTCTCTGCCACTGGGCTTCCAGGGACCTTTGGCTCTATCCTTCCTTTCTTTGTGCCTCTTTTTCCTCCAACACCACACAGGGCTTGGAATTCCTGCATCCCAAGTGGAGCTTTTGGGATCTGTGGGTGCACACAGGTACAACCAGGGTGCAATATGAAAGTTTAACGAGCAAGGAGTCTGCTTGACCTTGGGTATTTCTCCAAGGGTCTGGGCACAGAGTGAAACATTCCAATTCAGGATTTCTGATTTCTAGAGCCAGCCTGACCGGCCCTGGAGAAAACTTCACATCCCACACATTCCTGCTGACAGCCATGAAATCGATGCACGGCTGGAAATAAATCCCACCACGGTGCTGATCTTGTCTGGGGAGCGAGGAGTTGGTGGAAAAAATTCCAAGAGCTGCAGGGATTGGAGGTTTCCATACGATGGTGCTGTTGCCACATGATGGAGCCCAAACCTCTCCCGGCGTGTGGGAGCAGCCCCAGATTGTTTGTTTAAAAATCTCAGCAACTTCAGAGCATCAAAAATGCATTTGACTCTCGCC